>CM061528.1:23236326-23640829 GCA_030068015.2 Neoceratitis asiatica
TTAACAGGAAAAAATGACCACACTTAAAAAATAAATTTATTTTCGCGTTAATATTTGTATATACTCGTAGTAAATGCAATTTGTATTTTAACATTTACTCTTTCAATATTTATAGTTATAAAGAGAAATTTATATGCTGCCATTTATAGTTTATTTCCAATTAGCCAATTAATATTCTCAAATTCAAAACTTTTTCTTCTAAAACAAAGTCTTTTAATTTATATCTGGGAATTTTGCTCCCAGTTTTTCGTCGCCAAAATTGCAGAGAATTATGCTTTTCGCAATTTCAAAGGTAAATATTGGATAATTAAAATAGACTTAGCGTTCTTTTCTACTAAATGGTGTTGATACTCCTATTTTGGGCAACACTATTTGTGTTGCGAAACATGTGTGAAGCTAACACTAATTATTACAACTCCATTTTGCGATTTTTCTCGCGAAATTGAGAAAACTGTATTTATTCCAGTATTTGTTTCACGGCGAGAGTTTTTGAGCTTTGGCGGATCTTTTTTTATTTAAAAGCGGCAGATATCGTCAACTTTTGAAACATTTTAAGGTCACCCTAAATCATGCAATAAGTAATGAAAAGAAAGAGCTTATTTTGAGGGAAATTTTAAAATTATCCCACAAATTGGGTGCCACTTTTGCGCAAAAAATCTTTCATCCTAACACAACATGAGGCCTGATTTGATGAGATTGGTTTTCTGTTTAGAGAAAACAACTGCACGTTGAGTATTAACTTATGAAGAAGTATTTTTACAGGCACACCATTTCGTGTTTACTCTTCTGTTAAAATGGCTTCCTTTGATCACAGTAATTTCTTCCTCTTTACTGGCATAGACACGGTTTGCGCGATTATAGCCGAATCAAGTACGCCACACGTTACCTTGCTTCGCTGTTTGGCGCTTGTTGGAAAAACCAAGTGTAACTAGCTCTTCTGATCTTGATCTTTCTTAACGGAGTGGATGTCTTCCTCTCTTTCTGCTGAATGTAATAAAAGGGTTTCGACGAAGAAATATAAGAAATTTGATATAAATATCCCTTTTATTATTCTCATTTCAGACTTTTAAAGGTTTCAATCACTTTCCATGTTTCGTTTAGACTTGCATATTACCGACAAATTATAAAATCAAACTTCTTATATATATCATTCCTCATATTGCCTTTAAAGGTCTAACCACAGTATCGTATAAGTTAAACTGAATTTATTTCATTTCGAATAACCGCAACACATAAAATTTAATTATGTTAACACATAACATAAAATTCAACGTAAAAACCGCCAGTAGCAATTTGTAAACGCAGCCACTTAAATAACCACAACAAATCACAGCGAACTGTTATCAGCGGTGAAAATCAGTTTGAAATTTACGCCACATTTGCATGCCAACAAGGTAAGAAAATGAATGATTTATCACACACACATGCACACTAACGCATACACGCATATGCAATGAGTATTTGTGCTGATTTATATTTACTTATATACCTTTCCAGCACTTAAGATATGAGCAACAGTGTGTGGCACGGCGTATGCGTGACAAATCACCAAAATCTGAGCTGAGAATATGTTAAAGCAAAAAAAAAATTTCTTTGCTGTGTTTGGAGGAGAACCAAGCGAATAGTGTTGAGAAATATGAAAAACCTAAGAAGACCTAAGCCCGCGATATGTAATCTTTAATGTTAATGTATGCATAAACGGAAATATTTTTGGAGAAATTAAGTTAAATCCATCACTCTCCAAGGAGGAAAAATTCACAGAAAGTTTTTTGTTTGTGAGAATAGGTTTCGCTTTCAAATCATATGAATTTTTCAGGAAATTACCAGTGTTTGCATTTTCTGTTTAAAATATAGAATTTGATATCTTTTTTAAAATTAAATGTATATAAATAGAAAAAAGCGACAGTTTTAATATATGTTTCACAAGGGGAACAACTCAATAAAGAAGGGCTCTCTTCGTGAATATATCAAATTTATTCCGAATTTATAAAATCGCTTTCATTTGTTTTAAGTATCAACGTCAACTTGAATTTACGTCTGCAGAATATCAAATTTCACTCTCTTAGATGCCTTTTTAGCGGATTTTTTTAACCAACCAAAACCTGATATCTGAACAAATCGGTTTAAGGAAGCTATATTTTATAGTCTTCCGATTTCGATGATTTTTAGAATCAATATGAACATCCGCTATTTGTATATAGTATAGCGTGGTAATCATCTGCTTAAAAAATAATTGTTTAATAAAGAAAAATTTCACAAGAAGCATATTAAAAAAAAAGGAAAAATTATAAGCATTTCTCAATCGAAACTTTGGCTAGGGTTACCACCCAGGATCACGCAAACATGATCAGAATAAAAATTTAGGTAATTTTATTTAAAACTTGGAAAAAATGCTTGAATTTTTTTTCTTTTAATTAAAGATTCCCAATAGTGAAGAAACTTTGAAAAATTTGCATTTTTCATATTTATAGTGATAGCACGGTACTGAGAAGTTTGAAATTTACTTGCTTTATTTTGTCTGAATTTTTCGATGTGCCGATTTACAGGGCTGTTGGAGGTATAATTAGATATTAAAATGCGTACTAAAATCGGTACTAAACTTAGAGCCCTAATCGATATTTGCAAAGCCACTCGGCTTTTACATAACATTAGAAAATTAAATTTTGTCACCTTTAATTGAATAATTGTTTTGAGAAATTAATAAAAATGAAATTGAAGCTGAATATATGGACCGTTAAGCCTATACCACAGCAAGAAAAAAAATGAATTTGCTTGTGGTGCTATTTTTTGGAACTGTTCGGTAACTGTCACGGACAAAAATTTTTTGCCACAAAATCTGAAAACTAGAATCTTGAAGCGTTTAATTCAAAAATTATTAAAATTGTTCGCAATTGGTTTTTTCCCTTATGTTTGTTGGCAGTCAAAGAAGCATCTGGATGGGTACTGAAACTCATCAGAATCGAATTTTTATATAATACATACCTCATAAAAACGATTTGTTCAGATATGAGGTTTTGGATCATAAATCGAGCATCTGGGAGCGTGAAATTTGGTATTCTATATATATAAATTCAAGTTATATATTGAAAGATATAAAGAAATCTGCCGAAGACAGCCCTTCTCTCTTGTTGTAAATTGTCTTTGTTTCGAAGTGGGCAAAGTAACTATCTCTTCTCCTTCTGGTACTTACATACTTCGGACCAAAGTTAATATACCATTACATGTACTTGAAAGGTATAAAAAAAATGGTAAAATATTTGAACTTTTAAAGCAATAAAAGGTAAGTATCTTAATATATTTTGAAGTGTGTTGGTTTAAAAAGAAGCTATGTTTTATTATGAATAATAATAAAGTGAATATATATGACCTTACATGTAACGTAACTTTTATTCCAATAAATTGAAAACTTAAACGTTTAAACGAATCAGAGGTTATTGACTTTTCAAATGACTTTTGACGTTTACAAATTATTCAATACTATTATCAAAATAATCGTTCTCACTTCTCATAATCGGCTCACTGCTCACTTTCATCCGAATGGTGCTGTAAATAAACAAAACTGTCGATTCTGGTGCGAAGAAAATCCACAAAGTATTCATGAACAACCATTACATTTACCTAAATTGACAGTTTGGTGTGGTTTTTGGTCTGATGGAATCATCGGTCCGTACTTCTTTCGAAATGAAGCTGGTAGCACCGTTACTGTCCATGGAGAGCGGTATAGATCGATGATAACCAACTTTTTATGGCCACAATTGGAAGAAGTTGATCTTAGCAAAATCTGGTTCCAACAAGACAATGGGCTACGTATCACACTGCACGTGCAGTAACCAAATTATTGCGAGGAAGGTTTGGAGATTCGATTATTTCAAGAAATTGTGACATTGAATGGCCTCCAAAAAGTTGTGATTTAACATCATTAGACAACTTCTCGTTTGGTTATTTGAAATCATTGGCCTTTAGCAATAAACCAGACTCTCTTCAAGCTTTAAAGGTCAATATTGAACGTGCAATTCATGACATACGAATTAATTTAGTGGAAAAAGTGCTCAAAAATTGGGTTCATCGAATTCATTCCTGCAAAAAAATTCATGGAGGCCGTTTGAATGATGTTATATTCAGAACTTAATTGTATCGATTGTACTTCATATTAAATAAAAAACATTTGAATTTCCTTTGCAATTAGTGGGTTTTTTTTCTTAAGAAATCATATCACTCTTATTGGAAAACCATATAGTATACATCTTTTTTTAAACTGGTACCCAGCGTGAACATTCGATCAAACCAAATAAGTCAATTCAGGAATGATTCCATAAATTATAGACGATACTTAAGTGATCATTGGACCTTTAAAATATTTTAGAAATTCTTGATAAAATAATTTCTGGGCATATTCGAGTTAAATTATTCCTTAATTTTAAGTACTTAAAAAATCTGAATTTAATCTTCTTAACCTTTTACCTCTTAATTTAAGTCGATACATCAAAAAATTACAGATATAGGAGACTTAGCGGATTAAATTTTCAACAATTAAATTTTATAAATTAAATTTACACAGTAACTACGATACAATTATTTTTAATTATTTAAAGTAAATTAACAGAAAGTATGTTTATAAAAAATTAGCCCTATAATTTGCGCTTTTTTGACTTTTACCTATGTTAAGCTGAAAAAATTGGAATCTCACCTATATTGTGCACTTCTCCTTCATTTCAACTTGCATTTCCTATAAATATTGTGAGAATCGGTACACTTTAAAGCTAGTTATTTTGAACCCCTTATTTACAGTGAAATTTTGAGTAAAGTTGACGCTTTTCTAAAGCAAAAATTTGTCAAAAGTGTGTATATTCTAAAATGGTTATCAAAATCAATTTGCAAAAAACTAAAAAACTTTAACAAAGAAATGGAGAAAAACACACACACATATATACTATCTATATACTTTAATTCGTGTTAAATTCTTCCCATCAGTGACGCTCTTTCCTTATACAAAAGATATTAAAATTTCGCCTACACAAATGCCATCGTGTGTCAAATTGCAAAAATGGCCCAATCGCATGCGCGCCCATACACCTATTATATATATATATATATTAAATATATATATATATATATACATATACATATATATATATGTATAAATTGAATATCATGCAGGAAATTCAATGAATTTGTACAAAATGTATTTCATGTTTGTTTTTCTCGCTGCCACTTTTTTTATTTGCTCTTCTTTTCACAATTTATCCCTGTCAGAGGCACTTAGTGGGAATCCAGTAAAAAGCACCACACGCGACATCATCAGGAAATGCGGAATGTAAAATGCCACAAGTTTATAAGTGCTCACGCACATTCACAAGTTTTTTCTTCAATTCCTAGCAAATTATAAATGGCAATGAGCAGTGGGCAGAGTGTATCAAGCAGCGTCAACATGCGCTAGTAATAGTCAGCTCACAGTACCTGTTTGGATTTGATTGGGTTTGACTTTGGCAAGGGAGTGAAGCAAGCTTTGGATATTGATATAAACTTACATTAAATAATTGCTACGAATTACTACGAAAAAGTTAAAATATATGGGGTATGGGGTATTTTGCACACTCAGCTCTTTGTTGGCATAAAATAAAATAATGACTGATAGGTTTTAAGATTATGTCGGAAGCTTGAAATTTTTTCAAAAACTTTATTTTCCATTTATTTCTGATGTGAGAGGAAATAAGTATGTCAAAAGGTATTGCAAGTGACACAAGTAAATGATATTTGGCACTGATTTTAAAAGCGGAAATTTGTAAAATGAACAAAATATATTTACTATTGGAAACCTCTCCAGGGTGCTATGAATAAGATTAAAATATATACAGGGTTATCGATATTGAGGTTTTTAAAATAAACGTTAATAAAATGCATTGGCATGGCCAACCGAGAGATTACGCGGTCGGAAAATTTTTATCGCAACAAAGCCGAATTGAGAATAAGAAGTAAGTTCCAATTACATTTCTGGATCAGAGAGCCCACCAGAAAATAAGTTTTTCTTTTTGGGTGTAATGGCCTGTCTTCACTCACTTGAGGATTCTCGGTGCCCCAAATATGATAATGTCGGGTTATTTACGTATCCATCGAGTGAGAAATGTGCCTCGCCGCTGAAAAAAATTTTGTTGGAAAAATCGCGTTCCACTGCTTGATTTTCAAGTACCGAATCGACGTCAGTTGTTGCGTAAACTGGACTTTACATGGATGCAGGTGCAAGTCCAAGTGCGAAATACGCCATAAAGTGCCGTAAAAAACCTAAGAACATCAAGAAATAGACACATTCGGGTCTTCGGCTACACTTTCACTTATAACAACGATATTTGAGGTGGAACGAGCAAAGTGATGATGCGTAGGCCTTACAATATCTGTAACCAATGTAATCAAAATTCAAATTTCTTTAAAATTTTACCAATTGCTTAAATAGTTGGACGATTATGTGCACCATAATCTCCTCTTAAAGCACGTAATTTGGCCAAGTTAGAATCAAAATTTTTGTAGAAGGTTTCAAAAATTTTAATGCGTGGTGCGGTTTGTTCTAAATGCCTGACTTTTAACTAAAACAAAACATGTTTGGTTTGACAGTTAAGTTTGACATGTAACGGAAAATTGGCAACGTTGCAATTTCGCTGAACAAAATATATTTTTTATTTTCAAATAGAAGAAGTAAACAAAATTCAAAGTCGACGCTTTTAGACCATAATCTTTATAAAGAAAGTGCAAACAACTATGCGCCAAAAGTGTTTTTACGAAGCAGCACGCACCTCGAACGAAAAAAACGTCATATTTTACTGTAGTTTTTAAGCAAATACGAAAGCACGGCAACACAGGTTTCCGAGCGTAATAAATAGTCTCACATATATTTCGCGACAAACTAGAAGAAGACTAATTTTCAAGCGTATTAAAGCAAGCTTATTAAGCAATTTATGTAAATTTTCTGTAATTTTCGTTTTGTTTAATTACGTTTGCATATCTTCTTCCTAAGTAAAGAGCTGTTCACAATAAAAAATCACCTGTCAAATTTCCGTGCCTACTACATTTTTCCATCTACGAAATATATGAATTCTTCTTTCGTTAGAGCTGCATACCGACCTTAAGGCTGAAAATCTCCAAAAAAAAAACATTTCTTATGCTTTAACCTAGTCATTTTTAATTTTTTCATCATTATTTATTTTTAGCCATGGAAAACGTTAGTACACGTAATCGGCAATAAATATGTACCGCGCCCTACTCATGTTTTTCGTTTTGTTTATTTACGTTTGCATATCTTCTTCCTAAGTAAAGAGCTGTTCACAATAGAAAATCACCTGTCAAATTTCCGTGCCTACTACATTTTTCCATCTACGATATATAGAGTTCTTTTTTCGTTAGAGCTGCATACCGACCTCAAGGATGAAAATCTCAGAAAAAAACATTTCTTATGCTTTAACCCAGACATTTCTCTTAATCAAATGTATTAATATAAATTAAAAATTTTATACAATTGAGAGCTCAAAATTTATCATATTTTCCGATATAAGTTCTTTGTGTGAAAAATTGATAACCTTGCAATCAATGACTTATTTAAAAATCACAACAGTTAAACATATATATAGGTTGGGTCATCTACCATTCACTTTTTGAATAACGGCTTTACTGAACTTCTACATCTTCAATTACATACTCGACGAGTTATGTGTTTAGTACAAGGTTTTCAGTTTACGAAATGATTAAGGTTACGCTTGGGAAATATTGAAAACTTACTACCGCACTACCGCACATTACTGCAAATAAATTACATACGAAATTTGCTCGAAATAACTCAATTTGCAGAAAATTTTTGGAATATATTTTTGCAGCAAATTCGCCAAATCAACTTGTTATCGGACAAAACAACTCATGCACATGTGACTTCAGTGCATTCAAAGGAAAAAAAATTATTACTGTTGTAGCTCAAAGTGTACTCGAAATGCTATCAACCTCAACTCGACACTATTCGTAGGAATTATCCATTTCGTGCACTTCTTTGCATAGGTATATTAGCATAAAAACCTCAGCATGAAAGCTTATAAACTTAAATTATTCTAAGAACTGAAGCGTGAATGAAGTAAAATAAAGAGCAGCTTAGAGCAGAGCTGTGTCGATATATTAGGACATTGAGGCTTCGAAATTATTCTTAATATACATATGTATTTTTACAATGAGCTTATCTGCAATACCTCTCTTTTTTATTAAAATAAAAATTTTTTTCTTTATAATAAGCTTTAAATTTCGTAAACGAAAAATTTGAGAATTTCTGACAATGTTGCAAAAGGTTTGGCAGTAACCATTTTACGTATCCATGTGCACACAAATGTACACTATGTTGTGTTGTTGACACATATGTACGTGAAGATTTACTTATATATATACATGAGTACATATATACGAATTTTTGTGGCCGATAGGCTTTTTTCGCTCTCATAATTAAATGACTTTTCGGTAGCAGAGCACTCACTGAAATGGAAAATCCGTAACTATGCAATACCAGCGATTTCAATTAATTTTAACTTTTCACTCAGTATTTATGTAGTACAATAAATTTTGTTATTTTTTTCCATTTGCATATACTAGTAAATATTCTTGTATCAAATGGTTGGCAAATGAATGAAAAATGAGTTTTAAGGAAAAAGATTGAAAGTTTTTTATTTTACCCAACAAATTTGATAAATTTAATGAAATTAATATATAGTAAATTGTAAATAAATAAATAGGAAAAAAAGGACCTAACATGTTGCTATGAGTTATTTCGAGCTGACTGAAAAATTTTCAGGCACAATTTATATACACATATACCATAAAGTCTGGAATATTTAATTCAATTAAAATTTTTTTACATGAATTTATTCATTATATTTTTAAGTTTACAGTTTTTGTTATAACGGTATCTAAGTGCAGCAACAAGTAAACATAGGCCCCACAGAGTTTGCTTTCAGTTTGCTTGATTTGATAATCCGTTACTTTTCTTCTTTTTGCATATTTTCTATTGTCTTTTATTGTAATTAATCATTTAAAGAGTTCGTGACGTGTTTTAATATTAGTTTGAAAAAATGTAAACCAAAGAGAAAGAAATTAGTGTTTCAGAAAGAAAAATAATTATTGAACTATGAAAAGATGGCGAAAGTTTCCGAAAAATTGGACTAACTATTTGATGAACGTATTCCGGCGTTCAGCGCGTATCTGGCCGTGGAAAAATATTATCAGTACGGGAGGCAGGTAAAATAATAAATCTGGTGAAAGTTAATCCGGAATTACGTCAACAAATATAATTGAAAACGTAAATAAAACGTTTAAAAAAACAATTTGTGCAGAAACTGCTTAAAAAAATTTCGTAAAGCTGGTTATCATGGTCGAATTGCTCGAAAAAAACTTTATATCTCACTTGTCAATAGACGAAAGCGCATTGAATTTGCTCATAATTATATAAATAAGTCTCCGAAATTCTGGAAACAAGTCATTTTTCGAGCTCGTCAAATTGTGTGGCGCAAATCAGGAACTACCCTTGAAAAACAAAATGCTGTTGGTACAGTGAAAAATGGTGGTGGTGGAATTATGATGTGGGCGTGCATGGCAGCTAATGGTGTGGTTCGGCTTGAATTTATCGAATCGAAAATGGATAAATGGGGATATTTAAACATTTTAAAATAAAACTTGAAACAAAGTGCAGAGAATCTAGGCTTATCTTCGACGTTATGGTTTCAACAGTATATCGATTCGAAGCATACTGCTCAGATAGTCAGGCTTTGGCTCTTGTACAATGCCGCTAGACAGCTTAAAACACCTCCTCAGTCCCCCGATCTCAATCCTATTGAGCACTTTTGGGATATATTAGAAAGAAGAATTCGTCAGCATATAAAAAAAAAAAGTTTTGCGAAGAGTTATGCTGGCAGAATGGTCCCGGGTTACAGCTGAGGAAACACATAAGTTGGTAAATTCAATGCCAAATCGATTGAGTGAGATATTAAAACAACGTGATTATCCAACAAAATGTTAAATTTAATTTTTCTTTATAATTTTTAATACTTTTGTAAATAGTTATAAATCTGAACGCAGACTTTGTGGTGCCTCTGTTTACAGGTTGGTATACTTCGATACCGTTATAACGAAAGTGAAAATGGAAAGAGAGATTTTTGCTTTTGTATTGTGGCGAAAATGCGAAGTGAATGTCAGATGGAAGAGAAAAGCCGATAGCTGGCATGTTCTAAAGCGTAAATCGAGAACATTCCTTATCGAGAACGATTCAATTATTCCAAGCGAGTGGTATATATGGGCGACATACAACCGCAGAGGAGTCAGTAAGTGATTCAGTCGTAAAGTAAACGCGTTGGTGATTACACCACAGTGAATTAATAAAAAAGAGTACATTGTGAAAGTTGTAATTCAAGCAATTGTAAATAGTGAAGTGAATTGTAATTGAATTGTGAATTACTGAGTAATAAAAGGACATTTAATAAATTTTTTATAAATAAAGAAACTGCAAAGAAAGTTGGTGACTTTTATTTAACAATCCAGAGATCGTACCCGAAGGATTTGGGAAATCATCGAGGTTGAATCAGCAAAATCGTAACAATATAATAATAAATTCATGTAAAAAATTTTAACTGAATTAACTATCTCAATTGTGTTTGTACTTTACTTTAAAAAATGTGTTGGGTGAACGTAGATTTTATGGTCTATGTGAATATACTTAAATATGTTTGCTGCTTGCTTGTTATGAAAATTTTTGAAAATTCCTTTATAATACTAAATATATTCAATCTACCAAATATATTTAAAATAAAATACGATAACAAAAATTTCTAGGAAAAAATTTTTTTTTGGCCATATTCCATTGACTCCGATAATTGTGGAGAAAATATTTTTTGAGTTCATTTCATTAAAGTGAATAGTTCAATAGATATCATTGAAAGATTGCGTAAATGTGAATGAAATGGAAACCAAATTTAATTAATTACATTAATAAACGATATACTTTTTCATAAATATAACAATGTGTTGAGTTAAATAATTTGACTGAGAGTTGTGGTCGCCATGGTGTATGAGCAACTATTTTGCTAATTTAACAAATATTTATTTATATTTCGTTCGGTAATAGCTTAATAGCATTTTTTATTTTAATATTATTGGATGTACAAATACAAGTTATGACCGATATTGGATCTACTTCATTGGAACATTGTTTTTTGACTCTTTGAAAATATCCGAATTTCTTCGAATATGACAGCATTTGTGGAAAGTTTCGATATTCTATTTTAATTAAAAGAAAAGTGTAGCTGAAGTCCATCGAATGCTTTTGGAATTTTATTGTGAAACTGCGCCGACCGATAAGTTGTCAGAGAGTGGTTTCGACGCTTTAGAGTGTTAAAATCGTCGAAAACAAAGATCGTCCTGGCCAACCTAAAAAGTTTGAAGAAGAGGAATTGGAGGCTTTATTGGGTCAAGATCGATGTCAAATGCAAAACTGAACTCGCAAAATCGTTGCGAGTGACTCAGTAAACAATTTCCGTGCGGTTAAGAGTAAATACTATGCCATGACTGGTGAATCCGTTTTCCCATCATCTGCATCGACACCAAAGGAAAACATTAAAGGTTCAAAGATGCTTAGACGGATGTGGTATAGCATACTATGAGCTGTTAAAACCAGGGGAAACCATTCATGCGAATCGTTATCGACTGCAACTAATACGTTTGAGACGTGCATTGTGCGAAAAACGGCCAGAAACGACCCAGAGGCATGAGAAAGTGCTTTTGCAACATGACAACGCTCGGTCCTACGTGGCTGTAATGGTCAAAAAGTACCTGCAAATGCTAAAATGAGAAATATTTCCCCACTCGACTTATTCTCCAGACCTTGCTTCTTCCGACAATTGGCTTTTTCGAGGGATGTAAAACGATTTAGGGAGTCACCGGTTCGGGTCTGTTGAAGAAATCGAAGATCTCAATGATTGGATCGAGGATAGAGATGGCTCATTTTTTAGAGATAGTATTTGAAAATTCACAGGAAAATGGAAAAAAGTGGTCGCTTTTGACAAACAATACTTTCAATGCAGTATTTTTTTTTACTGTTTTTTTTTAACACTCTTTTGAACACAAAAACCGGACCGAATTGATTTATACACCCAATATACTTATGTGAGCAATGTTTATTTAAAATATTAATAAAAAATCAAAATTTTAGGTATTTTTTTTTCAAAATAATTTTTTAGGTTATTTTTTAAAGAAAATAATTACTTAAAGGAAGTTACCGAATTTAAATGAAATTTTAACGCATAATCCTATCATAAAAGCTTCATTAGGCATTACTGTTTATATGAGGTCCTCGTCATTGTTTACTATATTTGAAACAAGAGCCAATTTAAAAAACGTCTTGTTTCTATTTTAGTTATTATTTTTTGTTTTACTCTACAATACTAATTTATTATCTAAAAGAAAAGATGCTTAAAAGTTCCCTCTGTACTAACTAAGTGACCTTTATTGAAATAATAATGAATACTCGGGTTCAAAAATTTCTTTGTTCGACCGAAAATTCTACGACTTTATTAAGCTGGCAAAGGAACTTTTAATTCTGAGAAACTATTTTACAATTATAGAAACTATAGTTAGTATGCGGGAGGGGAATCCTGACCAGATGAACATCCAAAATTATAGAAAGTTAATTTTTGTATTTGTGGTCGCCAACGTCAGGGTATTTGAATGCTGACGTGTATATTTATGATATGAAATAAAAGATCCTCATAAAACTCCATCAGTCGTTCCGAAGTGGCTTAGAATAAAGTGTAGGCCATCAATTTGTTGTAAAAATCATTACTTACTAATATCAAGAATGATTTTATCTAAGTTCAGCAAAATAATCACACCTTTTTATATAATCCAAGAATATACATATAAAGAATTTTATATTTTCTTACACTTTATTATTTCCTACAAATTTACTACTTAAAAAAATTCTCAATTAAATTTACAAAAATTCAATGTCCTTTGCTGTAGTGTTCCATGACTCACACTTCAAAAAGTAATTAATTTTTACCCTATTATGCATATACCCTCTATTTATTTCAATTTCCACATGCAAACAAAACTGATTGCTTCCTTTTTCTTAAATAATTAAGTTTCTGCATAATTGATGCGCGCCAAAACGTTTCTAAATTGTAATGCATACAAAGTAGAAATTTAATTCTTTACTTTGTACTTTTACCTTACACTTAACTCGAAAAGTTGAAAAGACATTTAAAAAGTATTATTTTTTTTAAATAAAGACGAACCATGGTAAAGGACTTCAAAGAAATACGTTGAACAACGGAAATAAATGCCAATAATTGCTTCTAATAAAACATATAATTCATTTAGTGTTTAATTGTTATTTTGTGTTTTATCTAAAACAGCTCACCATATTTATAACTTCTCTTTGGAAATGGAAAATTCGATTAGTATAATCTTTCAGTGTAAAAAAAAGGTATGCGTCTTCACTAAGTATTGCCTAAATGTAGGCAACGTTTACTGAAAAGTGAAGCTGATTTGGGTAATAAGCAAAAGTTTATATGGATAAGCAGGTTCAGCGTTTAAAAGAGTAGAAAAAGTCTCAAAAAGAGTAAAATAAGAGTTTAATATTGTGATGGAAATCCCAGGTACAACAGACAGACAAAAAAATCAGCGGCAGCCACCACAGGTAGACGAGTAGAAAACGCAGTGGGCGCTAATATTAGAATAAGCTGCGTGTTTTAGAAACGGATAAACTATGCGCATTGGAAAAGAATTGTGTGTTATAAAATGTTTAAAATAAACCATTGAGTACAGTGAAAAGAATTGTAACCAATAAACGTTGAGTGAATTCCCAGTCAATTAAGAAGTCGCACGAATAAATTTAACATATTTAGCAATCCAGTGATCGAAAAATCGTTAGAATACATTACATAAAAGTAGGTTTTGTTATAAGATATTTTTAAAAAATATAAAAAATTTTTTTTTTTTTGGAATTTTTTGTTCGTTTCAAGCGTATATTTAATTAAATAAATTTTTTTTTACATTTTAGTTAGAATATGTGAAAATCTTTCAATACTCAATTTATATCTCATCAAAACAATGCTTCATTTTTTATTATTTATAAATTCTAGTAGGCATTGGTAATCAAATTCATATTCGAGAACTAGTAAACTATGTAGGTTGAAAATAAGCGGTTTGTAAAATTGCTGCACATATCAGCTTAGCATAGATACACCGGATTTTAATATTCACCTGCCTACATAACTTCAACTTCCAAAAAAAAAGGGAATCCTCAAAGCATTTTTTTTTTCCAAATACTATGCACTACTTCTTTCTACCTACCGATCTGTGTGAGTGTGTTGGCCTGACCACCAGTCACTCACATTCTCCACACCCGACCATAGCAAACATATTAAAAATACCATACACGTACAACTTAACAAAATTTTCATTTTCTTTAGCTACTCTAGAAGATTATATATAATGCATACATATATGTACACATGTACATGCAATCATCGCTGAGGAGTCCAGCACAAGCCAGCGGAGCGGCAAAAAATTTGAAATTTTCTAAAGCTAATAAAATGAAATTTTTTGAAAATTCAATTTAAATTCGAGTACGTGCTGTAATGTTACATTATCTAAGTATGTTACTTGTATAATGCATATTAGATGTGCAAATGTACATATATATTCACTTGTTTGCATAGACCATGTTTGCGTGTAAGGTTGAAAGATTTTGTTACCGAAAATTTGCTTTAACTATACGGTTCACATTTATTTCACATGATTAAAGTAATAAAATGAGACGATAATCGAATGTAAGTGACCAAAACAGTAATAAAATGGTGTGAAATGAAGAGGTAAAAGTTGTGTACAGGGAGTGCTTTTGCATTTTGATGAGGAAGGATCTGACTAAAAAGCTTTACATTTTCCTGTATGTGCAGGTTTGTTATGGTTTAGTGGATGGAAATATTAATATTTATTTATTTATTTTATTTTTTTGAAGCTCTTCTGTTAACAAAATCACTAAATGGTAATTCTTTTTAATTTTCAGGTAATTTTAATTTTTGGTAATTTAAAATTTGATTTAATTCCATTCCATTTTCCTGTGATGAGGTGATGTGGCGATGTGTGCCATAACTTAATATTGTGTTTGTATATAATAATTAAAGCGGAATATTATGCAATGATATATTGGATTACAATCTCTAATATTTTAAATACCCAATTTCGTGCTCCATATTAGGTAATATCACTTGCTTCGGGTGCGATGATATGATGTGCTTCAAGCCAAGTGACTCAAAAATTATGTTAACAATTATCAAAAACGAAAAGTGTGAGATAGCAGTGATTTAACGGCGATCGTACCGGAAATTAAGAAAATCAGTTGCACTAATATTCATTTAGCTATAATACCAATTCGTCGTTCAGTGCTGTTCCAACACCTGCTGCTCGTTGGAAAGTATGTAAATATGAGAAGAATGAAATATGAAATTCTAAAGAATAAAAAAAGCGATATTAATAGCGCATAAAAGACCTAGATCCTACACAACAAACAATATTTTTTCGGACAAAAGGACCTATAAATATAGTGAATAGGTTCCAAAGAGGTATCGAATTCATCATTTCAGTAAAGGTTGCTTTCAATAAAAAACGTGTAAACTGAAAAATTTAAGATCTATATTTATTACCGTTTTCAATCAAAAATTTTGCAAAATCAATATCAAAAAAATCAAAAGTCAGTGTTTACTTCTACGAGAAAACAAATATCTATCCACTTTTCTTCACAAAATTAACGATCACCGGCAATTTTTCAGCGCTCTAGACCGAGACGGTCAATTTAGTATTTTTCAAATTTGATGGCGTGGACACCCCTTACGCTTTTATAGCCGAGTGCGCTATTCGCTTTCCCTCTTAGTCGTTCAGCGCTAATTTGAGACACCAAACGATCATTTTTCACTCAAAATGTGCGGAAAAGTAGAATTAACAAGGGTGCGGCTGTTCAGGTCAATGATATCCATATCATCGGCAAATGCCAGCAGTTATATATTTTTATATGCAATTTTACCTTCTTTTTTTTTTAGCTCGACAGCTTAAATTATTTCCGCCAGTATTAAGTTAAAAAGGTCACATGATAAGGAGTTATCGTATGTGAAATCTCGTTTAGTAACGAATGATGCGGAGAGGTCTTTCTCGATCCTAATGGAGCTTTTGGTGGTGTCCAGCGTCAGTGTGGCTGTGTATCATATAAGTTTTGCGATGATACCAAATTCAGATATAACGGCATAGAGGCAGATCCTTTATGTGCTATCAAAGACTGCTTTGAAATCTATGAAAAGGTGGTGTATACAGAATTTCTTTTCACGGATCCTTTTCAAGATTTGACGTATGGTGAATATCTGGTCAATTGCATATTTTCCAGGTCTTAAGCGATACTGATAAGGCCCGATCAGTTTGTTAACGGAGAATTTTAATCTTTAATTTTTAATCACATATTACGCTCTATAAGACTTTATATGTGTTATTAACGTACGAGGATTGGGTGAAATTAGTGGATCCAAATTATTGTGGATTGGGCAGAGAACACCTAGGTTTCAATCGTTGGGCATGCCTCCGTCCGACGATATTCTGCAGTGAAACTGATGCATACACCTTGAGAGCTCTTCTCCACCTTATTTGAATAGATCAGAAGGTAAGTCATTGGCTCCCGCGGGTTTGTTGATATTCAGTTGGTCAGTTACTATTCGAACATTTTCATAGTCGAGTAGTGGAACATCTCTTCAATCGTCATCTACTTGTGCCATCTACTTGTGTTTCATCCTCACTGTCATTCAGTAGACTGGAGAAGTATTCCCTCCATAAATTCAGTATCCTCTGGGCATCAGCTCCTACATTATCTCTTTGAGTCCTACACGAACTCGCTCCAGTCTTGAAACTTAATTTTTGTCTCCGCAATTTTTCATACAATTTTTAGGCATTATCCCCGTCGGCCACCTCTTACAGGCGCTTTTCGGTCTCACTGAATTTCCTGTTCCTTTTTCGTAAATTTTCTTTTTTGAATACCGAAAAATAAGAGATTGAAAATTTGGATTTTCATCAGCTACTTCAATTAGGTAAATCTTCTGCGCATATTGATGCTTCTACAACTGAAATAGAACGTCTTGGCTTAGAAAACTTCATTGGTAACTGTAAGGGGAGTTAATCGAGGGTTAAAAAAATACAAATCTTTCCATGATCTCCACGATCATAGCGATCACTGTTAATATAATTTTGGTTTTCTTAGTGAATAACAGATGGTGTATGCATATGTTTGGAAATTATTACTTGGTACTTAAGCATGATTCTGGGAGAATATCTTTCAAAAAATTATAAAAAATGTTTTCTTCTTTTTTTGAAAATTTGTATTTCAAAAAAAAAACACAAAAATATTTTTAAAACATATGGGAAATGAAAGGATTTTTAAATTCCCACCTAACACCTAATAAAATAATAGTAAATTGTCACCACCAGCATTCAGCCAGCGCCTCACTTTAAAGTGTTTTACTAATTTAAGCGGAAAGTGCTACAAAGTTGGCGTTAGCATTGTTGAACATCGTAGCTACTTACATACATACATCCATAACAATTAGATAACATTATAATTGCATTGCCTTCAAATGAAAACCCCGCATGAAACTAATAACCAATCAATCGATTAAATGATTTCCATATAAAATGCATCAGAAATGCCTTCAAATTGCTACATTAAAGCGCATAATGATTGTTGGTTTGTTAGTGATAGGGTGATGGGAATGCAAATAAGTTATAGAGAGGTAAGTGCTTATGTGTGGGGATGAAATAGAAATTTGTATGCTATTCATAATTAATTAGTTATTTTTGAAATTAGGGAAAATGTATTCAAATCACATATAATTACGAAATACAAAATGTAATTTTTAATTTTTTTTTTAATATAAGAAATAACAACTAAAATTTTATTTTTATTTAATCTGAAAATGCTTTTTATGTTCACTAAAATTATATTTTGAATTTCAACTTAAATCCATTAAATACTTGCCAAAATCCATAGCAAATATTCGCTCATTATTCTCTACATTTTTTAGCTCTACAGTCTGACTAAATAAATGAATATCCTTTTATTTGCACTTCACTCAACCAAATCGCAATTGAGTTGACAAGCAAAAGTTCAGCTCATTAGTAGTTTGACAAAGGAACTTAAAACAACTACACGTAGACAGAGTTTCAATAAATTAAATTAACTTAAATTAAATGGGTTAAGTGAAGAAAGTTGGTTGATTCGCTAGCAGTTAACTAATTTTCAATTTCAAAATACTTTAAATGCTTGATAATTACCATAAATAGAACAAAATGTATATACATACACATATATCTATGTATGTATGTATACTCTACGTTCTGAATTGACTATATAGCTAACAAAGCCTGCATCTGTTATTTGCATTTAATTAAAAGTTTTTAATGAACTCTGTGGTAATGAACTCTCGACTACTGGATAATATTGCATATGTATATTGAAAAAATTAAAACTTACAAAAAGGCATAAAAAATAACGCATTTTACATTAATTTACAATTGATTTCATGAGCATTCTGCAAAAATCAGAAATCAGGTGATGGTAATTAAACAAATTCTCAATACTAACAATTTGCGCATTAAATAATTAAACGTATTAAAAAATTAAATAAATAAATAAAAATTCGTAATATAAGTATTAAAATTGTTTAAAAACGATTGGCTAAAGGCAGAATTTAATAAAAATATCAACTGTTTTTTGCTTGCACATTTATCCTTTTCCTCACCTTCACATGCATCTACTTCTATAGAATTAAAATTGAAATTATTGGTCATTTGCTTTAATGTCATTTCTTTAGCGCTTAAGCCCTTTTTCTTTTGGTCGTTTAATGCATACATTTCGTCCGGCACGAAACGGAATGTTCCCGGGGACAGGAAGTTGTAACAAAAATGCAAAACCAATGTTGCAACTATTTTTTAAATGCTCTGCCTCAGCCATTGATCGCTTTCAGCCGAAGGCGTTAAATAAATGGCGACAATGAGTCAAGTAATTGAGCTTGAAAGGATTTAACTTTTATCCACAATTGACTTGAATTGTCGACGAAAAAAATGTAATGATAATGAAAGAATCAAGTAATATTAAAACAACGGTGATTGTAACTGTTAAGTCATTATATATGGGTATGGAAGATATTTAAAAAAATCATTTAATATTCGCACTACAAATTCAACTTCCTTTCTTATTATGATTAATACAAAACTATTTAAATATTTGTAAGTGAGTTTTACTTATTCTTTTTAATAAAATCGATTTTTTTTTTAGCTTGAGGTCAATACAAATTTAAAGCGTTCAATAAATGATTTTTTTATATAAAAATTCATGGATAGTATGAAATGAGATGAACATCTGATGTGTGTCAGTAATTTAAAAAAAAATAAAAAAAATAAAAAATAAAAAAAAATTGGTATCGTATCGTACTGTATGCAAATTGATTTGAAAAGAAATTATTAGAGAATTCATTACATTTTTTATATCGACTGAATACATACACAGAAATACTACAATGATCTATTGTGGTTTCGTTATTATAGATGGCGCGCTTAATTAATTACTGATTTTTAGTTGGCCCTAACCTTCAAAAGATGAGTGTATAAATTTGACATCTTTCGGATCATTTGTTTGTGAATTATAGCATCTTGAGTGTAGCAACTCTTGTCTTTGTGAAAAAACGGATAAAAAGGAATTTCGCGTGTTGATAAGGTATTGCTTTTTGAAGTAAAAAAGCAAGAACTTGGCTTGATGGCGAGTTTCCAGACACTGCCCCAGGAAAATCAACCACCAACTATTGGTATGCTAAGTTTAGACGTGGTGATATGAGCACCGAAGCTGGTGAACGCAGTTTTCGCCCAAAAGAGGTTCTTACCGACGAAAAAATAAAAAAATCCCCGAAACTATATTGAGTGACTGTAAATTGATATTGAATAAAAAATCAGGCACTCTAACGATATCAACTGAACGTGTACATCATATCATTCACAAATATTTGGATATGAGAAAGGTCTGTGCAAAAAGAGCGAGTTCACTTTTGACCAAACAAAAAAAAAACAACGATTTTATGATTCGGAGAACTGTTTGGAGACGTTCAAGTGTAATAAACGCAAGTTTTTGCGTCGATATGTGACAATGGATGAAATATGGATCCATAATTTCACTCCGAATTCCAACAATCATCCGAGTGGAGTGCACACGGGGAACCCGCTCCAGAGCTTGGAAAAAAGTAACAGTCAGCTGGTTGAATTTTGGGATGCGCATGGAAAAAATTTCAGTGAAATGGATGGAAAAAATCCATCGAATCGAATTGCTTCCGCATCCACCGCATTCTCCAGATCTGGCCTCCAGTAACTATTTCCTGTTCTCAGGTCTCAAAAGAATGCTTGCTGGGAAGAAATTTTCATCAAATGAAAAGATGATCGCGGAAACTGATGCCTATTTTGAACCAAAGGATAAATCGCACTACAAGAATGTTATCGAAAAGTTGGAAGGTCGCTGTAATCAGTGTATCACACTTGAAGGAAAATATATTGAATAAAAAACTGAATTTTGTCAAAAAAAAATGTTTTTTGCTATGTTAGGCCGTGGACTTTTCATTTCACCTGTTATTTCTGCTCACAATTCATAAAACTTTTAATGATTTTGTGAAGTTTGCCCCGGTAATTTTTTAATTATTATTTTCATTTTACATTATAAAAATCTGAAGACAAGAAACAAATATATTTCCAATGACAATTTTGCTTTCAAAAATTCAGATACATCGAAATATATAGTATAAAAAATATCGAAAACATAAGTTATATTTCCACAAAATGCCTTTTAACAGCTTCTGTTTAATAATTTTTCCTGAGGACAAACTCTTCTTAAAGACCAGCAGTAGTCGTATAACAATCCCATCGACCTTAGTACTTTCCTCCATCACTCTAAGATCCTGATTCTTCTCCCTGTTTCAGACTATAATTTCCTAAATTTTCTGGAAATTTAAGCAGATATTTGCACCAAGACTTTGAAATTTTGTTCAAATATTTTGCACAATTTCTTTATAGTTTGGTGCTATACGATTACTTTGCAAATTTTCAACTACCAACACAAAACTTCCCTTAAAACTGTCAATAAAAAGGCTCCACTCATAGATTAATATTCTCTTAAACCCAGATGTAGCTTCGCGATGTCATATGAGTCCTTCCTTTTTACTAAAAACTTGTAATAACTCACTTTCTGGGTTTCTGCATTGCTACTGCTGGTGCAAATAGATTGTTTTCTGTAAATCTTCAGGCTAACAGTTCTGATCCTTTGCTAAATTTAGATCACGTATTAAATCACTGAGTTAATCTTGAGAAAATAACTTTTGTGTATATCTCTCACCCTTTCATTCAATTCCACTGGTATCAGATTTTTTTGAATTTGGCAGCATCATTGTTACTGAGGGCATGCGAATTACACCAAAGTCTAATCATTTCTGCTTTTTCCATAATCGTAAAGTCTCAATATTTAACTAGTTTGCCCATTTTGAAACCGATGTATTCAATATGGGTTTCCTTGACAAAGTCCGTGAGATGTCTTTTTTGTCGTATAACAAGTATAACAAAACAGATAACAACTATATTTACACTTTTTGGGTGACCAACTCTTGTTTTCGAAGACAAGACAAACATATTAGAATCGACATTCAGTAATTGAAACAAATTATTAACACATGAAACGCAGATTTACTAATGGCAAATAACTGAGATATCAGCTGTTAAGAGTGTGGATTACGTTATGCGGCGCGAAAAAGCTTCACAGAAGCCTAATCACTATCAGGAAAATAAATTCTATTACTAACAAGCAACACAAGAAAATTCATTCACCACTTTCATGAACATACTTTTAATCTGGTTAATTGAAAACATAAAAATTTGCCAAAATATCCAGGACAGTTTAGGTAAAGAAAATAAAACAATAAACATAAAATTTGGCTTCCATGAGGAAATATCTCCAAATGGATTGAGATTAATCGACTTCGACGGCGTCTAAAATATGGTTGTCTGCTCAAGAAAATTCATCAAGTGAAAATTATCAATCGAAAATCCCGCAATCAGATCAATTATGTTGCATTAAATGCACGACATGTCTTCTGTTTTCTAGATGTGCGTGTTCACTCCAAGAAGCTAACATCGACTCGGACCACTATCTCATAGTAGCGAAGATATGCATCAACCTCTGTACAACGAAGAACGCCCGTCAAGAAATATAAAGAATCTTCGAAGATGAGAAGCTGCATTCACAATAGAGAGTCAAATGATTTTCTACTCGAATTGTATGCTTGCTCTCTAAAACCACTCATGAGCAACTTAATATACAGGAATTACCGGAAGGCATTTCAAGCTCCCTACGTGCAGGCAGCAACGAAACTATTGGTTTTCGGCAAGGTGAAAGAAGAGCAGGTACGATGCGGATTTAAATTAATGCTGAAGAAAATAAAATGAGCTATCGAGCGGAATAGAAAAGATACAATCTGTGCAGTCGCATCTTTTTTCCCACGTCATTAGAGGATTTTGTCTTCTTCTACTTCTACGTGGAATCGCTCTTGCCAACGGATGCTACTTTGGACTTGAAGCCAATTGAAAAGTTAAGTCCTCTTTCAACTAACAAAGACCAAATTCTACACGACACCCAGTATTCGACACCCGTTATATGTTGAAGAAGATTTCTGTTCCTTCGCATATTGGCGATGGAGAGTACAATACACAATGGAACGATGAGATATACGACTAAATTGACATAATTTAGCAAACTAAGAGACAACTACCCATGTTGTTCGGATGTATGAAAGCACTTCAGCTTTTTAATAGGTATTGGATGCAATACCCGCGAGTGGAAACAATGGAAGAAAAGGAACAATTTACAAAAAAATATTTTAAAAATAATATGTATTTGATATGCAGTTAGAAAAAAATACAAAATAAAGAACACAAAATATATTACAAAAAAACAAGCACATATATTCTTGTAAAAATAATTTCGAAAAATTTAAAAATAATACAAACAACTACTGAGCTTTAAATAATTCGAGCCAAAAAAATCTGAAAAATTTTCAAAAGATGTAAGTGTAAGAGGTAGATGTAACCGCGTCCTTCCGCGATCGGTTTCGGATTCAGAATAGTCCGGTTTGTACCTATTTTTTGAACACCGGCCTGCTAGATTTTACGTTTATCAATCGAGCGCATACCTCGGTCGATTGGTCGGGTGGTTGGGCAACCAACGCTGGCTTCATCGTCGTAATAGAAAAAAAGCATAGAGCATAAAATCATCATAAAACATTTTAAGTACCTGCGATAACAAGCAATTATGCATTTATTTCGTTTATTTCTCTTTTTGTGAATGGTAAGCAATGTTTTCAATTACATTGCTTTTACTGGCCGCCACCGAATAAATTTTTCCAGCAATTAATTTTATTAGTCGTAAGTAATGAATTTGATTTGTTTGCGCATTTCAAATGTTGTTGTATGCGACGAAAGTTAGACAATAAAGAAAAATAGAAAAATTGCATAAATTTGTGCTGCATATTATTCTAACGGTAACTGCTATTTACTTCTACCATAAATTGTTGTGCATATATATTTGCAATTTAAGTTTTATTTAGCAAGAAAATCGGGGAGAAATATTTTTAAATGGAGTGATTTAATGCAATTTAATATGAAATTTAATTTGTTTGAATACAATGGGTTGTCTTCTTGATTGTTGAGCTACTAAAGTGATTTATATATTAATTTTAGCAATTAACATAATTGTCTTTCATTTACATAATAAAAAAAACACGCTCAAAAATTCACAGTACTTTGGAAATACAGTGATATTTTCCTCACTCTAACTTTCTCCAAACTTTTTAACAAAATGCGTATTTACTTACTTTCCTTGTAATTTATTCGATTTTATAGCTTGCCAATAAGTTAGAGGCAAGTTAGAGCCTGCAAAAAACTATATCCCTCTTTAACAAAATAAAATTGTCAACTAAACTACAAATAAATAAAAATATATAAATCTTCATGTATGCACGCTTAATATGGGTAGAGTAAGCAAGTAAGCCAGAAAGTTTGTAATTGAATTGCTTAGGCATATCTTTGACATTACAAATGAGTTTATTTGTACAGTACTATGCAATTGAAAGGAGTTTTGTACAGTTCAGCATGTGCTCAAAGAAAAAAGTTCTCACGATTCACGACGACTAAAGTTCTATGACTGAGTTGAATTAAAGGAAAGGAAATCGAAAAGTTTAAGAAGTAACAATTTCTTCTCTTAGTATGTTGACTCAACTTTTGGCAGCTAATACGGCAGGGATTTAGTAGGAATTAAACTTCATGCTTATGATACTCTTCAAGGCATAAATTGTGTGCGTTCGATAAGTGTATGGCGTAGTTAGATAAAAAATATATGCACGTGCCTATACGGGTATTCCCAGTTGAAATAAATTATATGCATACTAGAAGCATGCATGCCGTATATATGAATAAGCACGATTGATGCATTAAAATGTAAAATTCAACTGCCTAAACTTGTATTTTTCGAATAAGACCCAGGAATGGCGGATAGATATTTGCATATGTAAACAACAAATGTAATATGAGAAAAGAATTTATGAAAGAAAAAAATTGTATGAAATTTTTTATAACTGCATGCTGTTTTCTTACTTTTGACTGGTAAAAGTATACATACGCTCTTAGGAATTTCGCATGTAAAAAGACAAAGAAGTTCATTTGCACTGCCATACTATATGCATCTTATATCGCTGTTGAATGCTTAACATTTCTACTGGGTTTCTTTTATGAATTGGCATTTATTGAAATATATACAGACATACATACATTTTACATACTCTTAGATAATTTGAATTTTTATTTACAGCATTATTTGCACATAGATCACAAAGTCTGCGTTCACCCAACACATTTTTTAAAGTAAAGTACAAACACAATTGAAATATTTAATTCAGTTAAAATTTTTTTACATGAATTTATTCATTATACTTTTAAGTTTAAAATCCAAAAGGAAAAATCTCTATTTCCATTTTCGTTTTCGTTATAACGGTATCTAATGTGTACTAACATATAAGCATAGGCACCATAAAGCCTGCGTTCAGGTTTATAATTATTTACAAAAGCATTAAAAATTATAAACAAAAATTAAATTTAATATTTGTTGGATGATTAAATTGTTTGAATACCTATCTCAATCGTTTTGGCATTGAATTTAGCAACTTATCTGTTTTCTCAGCTGCGGGACCATTCTGCCAGCGTAACTTTTCGCAAAACCTCTTTACTTATAATAACAAGTAAAGCTGACGAATTTTTCTTTCTAATATATTCCAAAAGTGCTCTATAGGATTGACATCGGGTAACTATAGGAGCGTTAAGTTAAGTTATGTAGGGGCATTGTGCAAAGGCCAAAGTCTGAATATTTGAGCAGTATGCTTCGGATTGTTATCCTGTTGAAACCAAAACGTTGAAAATAAGCCTAGATTCTCTGCACTTTGTTTCAAGTTCTTTTTTTAAATGTTTAAGTATCCCCATTTATCTATTGTTAATTCGATAAATTCAAGCCGGCCCACACCATTAGCCGCCATGCACCCCTACACCATAATTCCACCAACATCATATATCACTGTATGAATATTTTGTTCTTCAAGGGCAATTCCTGCTTTGCGCGGCTCAATTTGACGAGCTTTTATGCCGAATATGCAAAATATATTCTGAAAAATGACTTGTTTCCAGAATTCCGGAGACTTATTTATATAATTAATAGCAAATTCAGAGCGCTTTCGTCTGTTGGCAAGCGTGATATAAGATTTTTTCGAGCGACTCTACCTTGATATACAGCTTTACGTAATTTTTTCTTAGCAGTTCCTACACAAATTGTTTTTTTAAACGTTTTTTTTTACGTTTTCAACTATATTTATCGACGTAATTCGCGGTTACCTTTCACAAGATTTATTATTTTGCGTTCTTCCCCCTACTGATAATATTTTTGGACGGCCAGACCGGGGTTTCGACGTCGAAATACCGGTTTGCTTGAAATTATTTACTACGCGTTGGACGGAGGGATACGTTCTTGCTCAATTTTTCGGAAACTTTCACCATCTTCCCACGGTACAATAATTATTTTTCTTTCTTACACATTAATTTCTTTCCTTTGGTTCCCATTTCTTCAAACTAATATTAAAACAGAATAATTAGAATAAAAGACAATAGAAATTATACAAAAAGAAGAAACATCTTCAGGAAAAGTAACGGTAATGTCCAATCAAGCAAACTGAACGCAGACTTTGTGTTTCCTATGTTTACTGGTTGCCGCACTTGGATACCGTTTACTCGAAAATGAAAATAGGATTATAGGTTTTTGTATTTGCATTTTGTACTGAGAAATATAGTGAATAAATTCATGTAAAATTTTTTATCTGAATTAAATATTTCAGCTCTGTTTCTACTTTACTTATAAAATGTGTTAAGTGAACGCAGATTTTATGGTCTATGTGTACGTATGTTAGCGGGAATTTTCGCAGGTGTACTGGATTCCACACTTTACTTAAGCCAAACATATTTGCCACGCTGGATATGCATAGGCAATTATGATATTTGAATGAAACTGGTGCTACTTGTATTCCTTTGGAGCCTACTAGATAGTAATATTAAATAATTCTTAAGCTTTTAAAAGTTACTTCTATACAAAGAAAACCACAAATATATATTTTAGTTTAAAGGCTTCCATGTATAAAAATTATTGTTAAAAATATTAATGGAAACAATATTGTAATTGTAGGATCCCAAAGCTAATTTTCAAAACTACACAAATATTCGAAAAAGCGAAAATTAAAACTCAATTTGTTTTTTACTACTTAGAAATTGAGCCAAGTAAGAACACTATGATGTGATGGTCAGTTATAAGACTAAATTTATGAACCGATAAAAGGATCTCCAATATGTGAAAAATGTAAATGTTTAAAATTAATGCATATTTTTTTAATTATAAAAGATATCGATCTTATGAAAAAATTTTGTATGTAATATAAAAAATAAGATGATAAAATAAATAATTTCTTTAGAATAAAATCAGTGCAAACGAATATAAATAATTCTTTAATATTATCAGTGCTAACACCTTATTGCGAACGATGACGAAATGACGACAAGTGAGCAACCACAAACTCCAAGAAATCTGCTCCAAAACGCCCGTTACGTAGTAAGCAACTGGTACAAGTGCAACGGACTGGATGTCAACACAATAAAATTTGAAGGTACTTTTAATCCACCTCTACTAAAGGGTGCAGAGGTAACCCTATCTACCGAAGTTAAATATATCGGTATAATCTTAAATAGCAAATACAACTGGAGCCGTAACATGGCAGAAAATTCGAGGTAAAAGATAGAGTCCAAACCCGAATATTGTGTACTAGATATCGACAGTTATCCCTGCAACAGAAGCTCTGCCATCGACTCACTCAAAAGCACTGCTAAATCTTCTCAACTTCCTCTATCTGGATTTGTACAGCAAATTACAAGTGAAATGTAACTCAGTCAGAAATGAATAAAATTGCAGTGCATGGTACGTTAACATATTATTACCTCTCGCATAAATGCCGATGGGGTGGAATACACCACCACCAGTATATGCTTCGACAATTTCTTTTCCACAAGAATCCCAAACTGGAACAAATAACAAAGAAAGAACGCCTCGCTCAAAACTCGTTGCCGAAGTGGGATGTGGAATACACTCTTCGATGCTCCCAATGAATACGAGCGTGAGACTACCAGATCTTTGCAGGGTCTTCCAAGCAATCATGGACGTCGCTGAGTGGCTGCTCAGATTTACGATAGCAGTCCAATCATGATATATTTCGACAGTCAAGCAGCCATTAGATTGCTACAGTGTAATTATGTCACATCAACAGTAGTTATAAAAAGTACTCTGAGATATTTTTTCGAATAAATGCAGCACAGCCGTAATCTGATCGTCCGGATACAGGGACATCCCAGACAGTTGCTAGGCAAATGCACTTGCGAGATAAGCAACCCTGCTAACCAGGTGTGCACTGTGTGCACTGGCTTTTGCCGAAAAAAAAAACAATGTTAGATGGCTGAATCAGATACCATACAACATGGCCATACAGTTATGGCCGAAATTGGTCGCAAAAATGTCAATACGTTTGATTCTCCTTGACTGATTCTCCATTAGCGTAAGTAGATTAACATCGTTTACACAAAATACTATTATTGTAAATGAATAACTCGAATTAATGAAACCTTTTACTACCAACTGACAATATAATTAATATGCATATTTAATATGGCAGAAGGCTTGTGAAAATCAAACTAAGTAAATTTCAATATTAATAAAGTGATTAGTTATATGTCTTGTTTATACACTTACATACATTTTCGTACACTGCATTAACGCATATTTACTTATGTACTACACATTCAATACCACATATTGATATATGTGCTTGTGCATGCACTAACAAAACATATTTACCCAAACTATTCCATATACACATCAACTAATGGAAAATTAAGTGACAAGTTAATGTCTTTACATTTGCTTGTTGTGGTCAATGGGCGCTTGCCCATATGTGTTCTTAGCTAACGTTTATTTACAAAGTTAACAAATTGAAAGATATTAATTTGCATTTTGCTGCTATTGATATAAGTTGATTAAAACTAATTGAATTATGGACATTTTGGTAAGCAATTAGTAGTGAAGTAAATTACGTACAGTACATATTCATACTTCGAAAATAGTATTTAATTAATTTCTTGTGCGGTAAGTTGTTTATATTCAAATATTTTTATTGGATTTAAAGATTAGACTCTCGCTGCAAATAATGAGGCAGAAATATTAATTTTATTGAAAATTATACCTTATAATATGTAAAAAATATTTACATTTACTTTAAAATTAAAGTAATTTGCTTAAGTGAATTTGTATTGATTAGTTCTTAGAGCATTTTAACTTGATTATTTATTAAATCATACACAGCTATGTATGCACATCTGATTAAGAAATTGAAGTGATCGAATCGTTTAATTTTTTCGTAATAATATTAGCTGCTAAAAAAAAGTAACGAAGTAAATTATTATATCCATTATTATATGAAATTTTCATGTGTTACCTCTGACGATTTTGTCACGCATACGCCCTGTTGAGCCTTCATTTACGCGTCACATTCAACGCGAAGAGAATAACAACGAAGCGAACACTACCGCATGTTAAATTGACATAAATCAGTGAACAACTAAATGTTAAGCTATTATTTACTTTACTCACTAACAAGTACATAATACATATATATGTAGGAGTATATGTATTTCTGCGTCAGGTAAATATGGTATTAATAGTAACCTTTTGGTTTGATGATAAGAATACAAAACGATTTGTTATGACTATAATAATATAGTAGCACAAAGAAATGTACACACATTTTTTGGGTAACAAATTTATTTATGTGACAAGTTAGGTATTTTAAAAGCCGTGAGAATGATTAATTTTATTCAGACTTCATAGTTCTAACTTAGGCAAACATGTGCATGTATAATTTCAATGTATATGGTACACACGAGCTGTGTGGTTCGTTTGAATATTTATGCTAATGGATTATAATATATACATTTAAAGGGTTATTTAGTAGCTGCAAAAGTGCAAGACAGTGTTTTGACATTTTTCAAACAAAACATGGTTCTTTTTTTCTTAGTTTTAGTCTCTCGGCTTAAATTTATGAAAATGGATCGCTTAGTCAACACACAACGCATTAAAATTGTTGAAACCTACTAAAAAAAATGTTGATTTAAACGTGGCCACGTTTCATTCTTTAAGAGGAGATTATGGCTTATTATTATTATTAGTATAACTACTCAAAATATTTGGTAAAGTTTTAAAGAAACATGAAGAGACTGGATCGGTTATAGATATTGTAAGGCCTGTGTATCTTCGTTTTGCTCGTTCCACCTCAAATATCGCTGTTATAAGTGAGAGTGTAGCCTAAGACCCGAATGTGTCTATTTATTCACGTTCGTGGGTTTTTCTTACGGCACACTATGGCGTATTTTGTACTTTGACTTACATCTACATCCATGCAAAGTCCAGCTCACACAACTGATGAAGCCAGCTGACTATTCACAACGCCGTAGCTACGTCAATTGGGTGCTTGAACAACAAGCAGTGGACCGCGACTTTTCCAATAATTTTTTTTTAGTCAGGAGGCACATTTCTCAATCGTTGGATACGTAAGGATAAGCAAAATTGTCATATTTGGGCTCCGAAAATCCTCACATAATTTAAGAGCGGCCATTACAACCCGTACATCAAAGCAAACTTATTACCTGGTGTTCTCTTTGATTAAAACAAACTTTTTATCTGGTGTTCTCTTTGGCCCAAGAGTTGTGAATAGATATTGTTCCTTTGAAAACGATAACGGCGAGGCTATCACTATCAATTCGGAGCGTTGTGGTCACACGACAACCGAATTTTTTTGGCCTGCAATTGAAGAACGCGACTTGGTGTGTGGTTCTAGCAATATGGTGCCACATGCCACACATCACGAGCTCTAGAAATTTCTCGGCCGCGTAATCTCTCATCTTCGCTATATCAATTAGCCACCGAAATCGTGCGATTTGACACCGTGGGTCTGCGCGAAAGACCACGCTTATGCGCATCAACATTTCACTCTTGAGCACTTGAAAATCAACACTCGTCAAGTTATGGCTGAGATACCTCCCAATTTGTGGTAAAAAATGGTCGAAAATTACCTCATATTGATCGTGGTTTGGGAAAATTCACCAGGCGGTTATTTGAATGATGTAGAGTTTCACATATCATGCCAAGGTTCAAACTTTATAATAAAAAAGGAATTTCATGAAATACATTTTATTTACGTTTAGTTTGTAAACCGCCAAATGGATAACCCTGTATATATATGTAATTGGCGTTTTGTAATTACTGAAGAGATTTTTGACCGAGTTCTTCCTCCTATTTGTTATTTTGCGTCTTAATGTCTTTACCAACAAAAGGGATGAGCCTAAGTCACCTTCAAACGCCTTTATGTAACTTATTTCATGTCTGAAATGGAAAAATCGAAAGAGCAAACTTATATGGCACTTTACACTTGCAAGATAATACTTAGCACGAACTGCGGCCTTAAACCGAATAGTGTCAATTTTTACATTTGGAGCACTGGGATGGTGGCCACCAGCATCAAAGGAGCAATATAATATCAGAAATTTAAATGGAATTCAGAAAGCAGTCTGAGCAGGAGTTACCGAGGCTATTAAGTATTATTTTTAATATTTTTATTTTTTTATTTAAAAGCTAATATTACAATATAAAATTATAATTTAGCTAAGTAGCCATAGCAACAATAGGCCTTAGGCTAAGTAAAATAAAACTGTATTTTTTTAATTCTAAAATAAACAGATATCTTTCTTAAAATACTTCATTTGTATATAAAATAATTTGTGCAATTTTAAATTTTTCTTAATACTAAATATTGAATTTTTGAATAAATAGGATTTACTCGAAACATTTAAATTTTATAGTAAAGTTTATTTAGCTTAAGAAATTTAATTACACATTTGACATTTTCGTTACTAGGTTCGGATAGTAAATTTAAAGGGTTTTTATTCTTGAAAAATTTTTTTCTTATATGAGAAAATGTATGACAATTAAAGAGTAAATGTTCAACTGAGGCTCTCTGAGAATAATTACAAAAACCTTAGACGGAAATATTTCACTAAATCTATTCTTTTATGCTGTAATTGAGATGATGCTTTAATATCAATGCTATTTTGATTACAATTACTTCTTTGATACCAAGTAGAGGTTCTGATAAAAATATTTTTGTAATCGCTAGCACAATATGTTTTGATAAGTTTTATAATATCTGTAATATTATTATTGTTAGTTGTTAGAAGTGGCATCATATGAGCTACTTTTGCCGCTTTGTCAGCATAATCATTACCTGTTATATTCACATGACTAGGTAGGCTATTAAGTCAAGTCAACTGTTGTAGTTAAGCTGCTGCTGCCTCAACTGCTCATACAGGTCAGACTATATCCTCTCAACAACAACTAGCAGCTCATAATATGCCACACTTGTCTGATCCCACCATAAGCAGAGCATGCTTTTTGAAGCGTAGATGTTTTTCTTTGGCGTCTATGATTACAAAATAAAATTAAAATTTAAAAAAAGATTCAAAGAAAAAAACACATACAATATTACATTGTATTTACAACAGCCATGTGATTTTTTTTAAATGTTTTTGATATATTGCTCAGAAATCTCCTTATCAATCTTCGATGTTCGCAATTGCAATTATAATTTATTGAAAACACTCGTAACCTGCATCGTTACTTAAATTGACTACCGACTCTATAATAGAAAAAAGTTTATTAATATTTTGTCGCATTTTGTTTATTAATATATTATCGAAAACCCTTGACATCTTTACAGGACATCACCTCAGACGTCGGTTCGTTCAAACAAATCAATCAAGCAAATTGCACATTAATTCAGAAGCATAGGTTCAAGCACATTAAACCTTGGTAACAAATAAATTCTATATAATGCATATATGAATGTACATACACACACACACCTACACACACATGCAGTAAACCTTAATCAAACAACAGCAAGAAAGTAGAGAAAAGGAACAAACTAGCCAGGCAAATGACTATCCACATGGTTAAATGACAAACTCACTTTTAAGTATAATGACTAGTAAACAGTGGTGAAACGGTGAAAAAAAATGAACGAATGGCTCGTTAGTCTGACTAGAAAGCAGAAAAATTTCATACAATACCATAACGAGCTTTCAGGTTATAATATCAAACTGTTTCTTTTTCTTTTTTACATTGCTTATGGCTTAATGTGATGTGTGAGTAATACGAATGAGTGTAAATGTATCGTGGTGAAAGGAAGAGAGCTAAAAGCAAAACTTTATAATTTATTAGAATAAAAATTTTTATTTTATTTTTTATTTTTTTATCGCTTTTTTTTTGGTTTTAATTAAATAAATTAAATATATTAATTAATTCCAAGTTGCGATATTTTAATCTTCATTTAAAATCGTTAGCTTTTTTTTCAATTCAATTTTCAATTTTAAAATTTAAAAAAATTTGAAATTCGAAAGAAAACCAGCAAAGCAAAGCTTCTCAATTCATTCATGTCCATTTTCTCACAAAACTTCTCACTGTCGCCCAATCGTTTGCTTACAGATGTGCATGTGTGAGTACGTATTTATGTATGTTTTGTTAGAGTTATTAAATGTTCATCAAATTTTAGCCACACACACATGCACATATATGTATGGATTTATGAACAAATTGCAAAGTGACGACTTTCCAATGCATTCGAAGGGCATGTACAAAAAAAGAGGTTATCGTAAATATGTTGAAGAAATAACACTGAGAATTCAATGGGAAATCAATTGAAATTACTAAAAAATACTAAAATTTATTTAGTATAATATTTTCATGAAATAAATACCAGTAAAGCCAAGAAATATGTATAAATATATGTTGAACACCAAATGTTTTCAAAATTTTTCATTTTTTCAAGTTGAGCTAAAAGTAAATGAATAGTTAGTTTGATCATGTAATTGAATTAATATTTTTTTTTTTTGTATTTAGAAGACCACAATAAGTACTAATGCAACGTAAAATCATAAAGTTTACACTAGTTAAAAAAAATGTGTTGGTGGATTTCACAGAGATATAAGTTAACACGATGACAACCCCAATCAATTTGAACTCGGCACGTTATGACTTGCATCCGCTTGCTTGTGTATGAATTACAACCTAGTATTATCACAACAAAATTATAAAGAGATTCTCATAGCTATTGTATATTTTCAACATTTTCATTTATGATTTGTAACATTATGAGACAAATTGAATACTATAATTATCTATTTATTTAATTACATAAACTCGATTTCCACAATGTAATCCTTAGTGGAGGCAACATTTTTTATGTGTTATAAATAGCAAGAATAAAAAATGTTGCCTACAATCAGGCATATTTTAGCTAAGTCACGTACCATATTGCAAATATTATGTTCTACATTCTTTTTTTTTTTTTTTGATTAATTTAACGAAGGTCTTTTATTCACAAGCATGACAATAAGTCTTTCAATTTTTTCAGTATCTAATATTTTAGTTATTTGGTTTGCTGAACTACATATATATCTGTAGCAAACCTTGAATTAATAATGATATGAAGGACGAGTTGTATTGAGATCGATGAATTTGGCGCAACAAATTAAAATTTTATATAAAATATAAATATTCAAAACATTGTTTGATTTAAGATAGAGAAAATTAGTTGCTTTCTTTCAAATGAGCTTAATTAATTTTTAGACATATCAAACATAATAGTTTTGGTTACTTTTCATATATGCAGATATCAATTAAATATTTAGTAATATGAATATTTGTATTTCTTATATAACAGCATCTTCATAATTTATACTGGAAAACTTCTTTTTAAAAAGTGTTGCTAAGAGACAATATTTTTTTCCTAACAATTCAGCATTAAATAAATTTTTGTTGTTTTTTTTATGCCCATGTTATCTTGGAAATTATAACCAATTGTGCGTAAATATTTTTAACTGCATCAGCCATTTCTGTGCGTACAAATACTACTATAAAATTCATATATACGTATTCAGAGCTATCTTTGATTACAATGATGAACTCGCGTACATAACACGCACATATGAACATACGTATGTAATTGATTTTTAAAAAGCACGTAAATTTTTTTATTTAATTTTATACCGAAATGCAATACGTGACAGGCATGCGAATGGGAAAGAATTCCTATTCGACATTTTATATTTCCAATCCAATAGTCTGACAGTCAGCATTAAATACAATTTTCGAGTTTGTGTAAATATTCGACATTTGATGGCTGTTACAATTCACTTATGTGTTCTAGAACAGAATAAAAGAAAGTATAATTAAATAGAAATATAAATATTTGTACTTAAAAAATTTTCGATAATTTTTATTTGTTAAAATAATTTTTTTTTGAATAATTAGGAATGAAACTCGTTATTGAAATTATATTTTCTTAGAATAAAATATTAAAAATCAGTCTGAATGTAGGCAACATATCATACTACAACAAATCGTATTTTTTCGCAAGTCAAAGTGAGTAGTGTATTAATTTATTACCTAGATCTGCAACAAAAATGACTCCGGTATATTTTCAGCCCATTTCAATATATTCTAGAAACAAATGACATACACAAAGTTATCCAGAATGTCAGATTTTTTTTTTTACAAAATGCAAAATTTTTTATGATTATCATTGTTACCTATATTAAGAACACCCTGTATGAGCTAAATTAACAAGGTTTCAATATTATCAATATTATGGACTTTAAAAACAAAGCAAACTTCACTCATTTCGACATAAGGGTTGAAAATCAAAATAAAGCTTGGACACGTATATGTTGAAGATGTTCGAAATTGGTTTAAGTGCAAGAAAAAATCCTTCCAAAATGCGATTCTTATGGAATGGAGCGAGCAAAAAAATCCATTTCTCATGGAACCGAAATAGATTTGCTCAAGACCCATAACTAAATTGAATGAAGCTTCAAGTTTTGACTACGTTGATGCTGCACCTGAGCATGATGTGAAGTGAAGTTTTTGAAGAAAATAGCAGTTGAAAATTGTATTTTCAGTGCGATCTGAATGACTCAATTCTAACCAAAGAACACTATTGAGTTGCTTGGATCCAAGTTGAAAATCAGGAACTTAATTTTGGAAAGGAAACCAACAAGAACTTCAAATTTTTGCTTTGCAAATAAATTATAAAAATCACGGTTGGTCCATGCGCAATGATTTAAAAGTTTTGAGTATGTTGCTCAAATAACAGTTTGGATTTACTGTATTCGCTTGGTTTTTGTGTCTATGGTATATTAAATATCGAATGTTTTCCGTTGACGCAAAGAACGTGATGAAGCTTTGTTGTCACCTCAATATAGTTTTTTTACCACTGCTTTACACTAAACTAGAATTGATAAAGCAATTTGTACAGTCATTCCCAGAGATGGAAATAGCATCAAATACTTAATATCAAAGCTTTTTTTTAACTGGATTTTGTTTTAGATGAACCATATATTAGATGGTTTACAACGGGTGATACATTTCGAGGTTGCCTACTTTTTTAAAAAGAAAAACACGGTAAATTCAAATTTAATAGGGAATGTTTATTATCATTTGAAAGAACATCCTTTGGCATTTATTTTTTGAGGATTATCTCTTGGCAACGGCTACGTCTCAGATGGTCCATCCGTTGAGTACAATTTTCGATGACTTGTTCGAGCATTTCGACTGGTAACTCGCCTGAATCGAAGCGGGTTTGTCCGCATAGACTTTAGACTTTACATATCCCCACAGGAAAAGTGTGATATCATACGATCTTGGTGGCCAATCGATCGGCCCAAAATGTGAAATTATCTCCTCACCGAAGTGTTCTCTGAATAAATCCATAGATTGATGCGATGTATGAGAAGTGGAGTCATCTTGCTCAAACCAAATGTCGCGGATATCTCGAGCTTCAATTTCAGACATCAAATAATCGATTATCATGGCGAGATAACGGAAGCCATTACAGGTTACTCTCTCACTGGCATAATTTTTGAAGAAATATGGACCAAGATTCCACCGGCCCACAGACCACACCAAACCGTTGTTTTTTCTGGATGAAATGGCATATCCATTGAGCCAGAATCATTTTGTATACTTCCAATTTAAGATCTCGGCGTAAAATGCGGCAAGTCGTTCCATGTGTCAGTCCGAGCTGCTGCGAACGGCGCCGAATCGACTCTCCACGGTCTTCGTGTACATTCTCAGCTACGGCCGCTATATTTTCTTCACTGCATACTGGATGCGGTCTATTCGGTCGAATATTATCCAATAATAAATGCTGGATCTCAAGATGGGTGATGGTGTTGCGAATAGTACGCTCATGATGTTGACCATAATTTGAGCGAAGTGCGCGAAACACTTTCTTTACAGAACGTGAATTTTCGTAATAAAGTTGAATGATTTGTAAACCTTTTTCAGTCGTTAGTCTTTCCATGATGAAATGCCAAACAATACTGAACAAAAATAACATGACAGCTTGACACGACTCACGCGTGATCTGTCCAAAAAAAGTCTATTGATAAAAGTACCTCTACTTGGATCAATCACCATTTATTATGGCTAAGAGAACGGGGAATATAGTTTTAAAAAGGTCTTGAATTTTTTTTTAATATCAAAACCCTAACTACAAAAAATCGTCAAACTAATGTTAAAATCATTCCAAGCTTCAGGTTGGAAACGAGTTTAAAAGTCCACTTCTGTATCCTCACCTCTATAATCTAATAAATTACTAATAAATAGACATAATACACAAAAGATTTGCTACGCTATAAAAAGTGAATAATCGTTTCGTGCTCTATTTTTTTGTTTCTGCTGGCTAGTGTTATTTTTTATTTTATTATATTTTAAAATATTCTTTGTTAACATATTTTAGGCTTTATGTCGTACTAGCCAGGAATTTCTTACATCATTTTAAGACCTTTTTTGTTAGATATTCTAAATGAAATTAATTTAGTAGAATCGAGCACGAAAATATTTACCTGAAAATCTTAATATATTTCTTAGGTGACTCACCCTTTTCATTTTGTATTAAATACTTTACGGATGACATTTATTTACCAGTTTTCCTTCCCTTTTCTTTGTCATTTTAGTTGAGGTGTAAATGTAACCAAACAGCCTTAGGTGTAAGTAACCTTTTATTAATCCTTACGGTTCGCTGTTAAGCCGAATTAATTAACACTTTGACAAAGGACTAAATTAAACCAGTTCATGAAGTTTTGTTTGGATTTGGTTACAACGTACGATTGGTGTAGCGAAAAAGGCTTTGGAAATGCTACAAATTTTCGGAATAACATATACATACGTACATACTCGTATATATGTGTTTAATGACAACTGTAGTTGAAGTCAAGAGTACAATTGAACTTTTGATAATAAATACATTTAAGTTTTAAACTTGATTTTCATTTATATTGTATTGTATTATATATATATATATATATATATATATATATATATATATATTTGCATATAAAATAGAGGATAGTCTGTCGCTTTGTAACCGCTGAAGCGATTTCCGGTCATTTTCCTCCTCCAATTTGTAGTTTTGCATCTTAGTATTTTTTACCACCAAATGGTGGGCGCCGCCTTTATTTGATGTCAAAAATACATTCGAGGGCGACTGCATTTAGAAAAATTAATTTACTATAATATTTGGATGTTGCTCAAGCCTGGACTTGAATCCTTGAGCCTTCCGAATGGTAGTACGCAATGCTAACCACTCGGCTATTGCGGCCGACGTTGTTGTCGTTCTGTGTACTTAATTTATAATTATAAAATTGAAAACACGGTTACTTTGTTCAATGATATCGACATAAACTTTGGCAGTCGATTCTATTTTCGCAATTAGACTCTGCAATCTATGATTATATTTCCTTCATTCCATTCGATGGAGAGTTTACAATCTCCTTAATTGATAAACTTCACAGTGACATTCACTTCACTTCACAGTGACATTCATTCATGGTGCTAAAGCCCATTCCGTTTAAGATACCGTATACTTTAAAAATGGTTGGCGTCTTCTTAAGGAATAATCAGAGCAAACTCAATCTTTAATCATTACATTAAGTGGATTTCAGAGGTTAAAAAAAAGAATTTTTCACTGTTTTTTTTTATATACACAAGCACATATTTTATTCAAACAATTCACCATATCAAAGATACATATTTAAACAGTATTTTGTGAAATTTTTATTCAAAAATTCCGAAAATTCAGCCATTGGTACCTCATCTCTCTTGACGTCGCAAAAGAAAATGCTCTTGCTGTGGACAGCATAACTCATTATTGGTTCATCTAAAATCAAAAGACAAAAAATATTCCATTAGTACATGGATAAATGTCGTTATGGGACGAAGGAAAAAACAAAAAATTAAAATTTGGATTTTTGACAGACTTTGAACAAGAAAAGACAGATTTTTTGATGAAATTTTGGCCATTGGCTCGAAAAAATTTGTTCCAATAAAAAAATATCCTTCGTCCAATGACTAGATAATGTTATCACAAAGATATGTGCTGAATTTGAACATAATCTCTTTATAACTTTTCGAGAAATCGTGTCCACCGACTTAAAAAATATAGTTTTGAGATAAACGTGCTTAAAGTTTCAAATTGACACAGACATGGCCTGATGGGCGGAATTTCCAAAAGGTCTATCTCTTAGAATTTTACTCCGATTGATTTTAAATTTTAGAAAAATATTTCAAACCTATTTTACAATTTAATAAGACAAAAAAATCGATTCATTTGTAATTTTCAAACCTACCTAACCCTCTAAGTATGCTTTAATTCGGCCACATCACCCATAACACTTGATTCATACTTCTCATCAGTTTCTCGTCGCTATATTTAAATACGAAGATTGTTTGAAGAGTAAGTGATTTTTTGAATTCGCCGCGCAATTAATATAAATACAACAATCCAATCAACTTTTTCCGATTACTGTAAATTTTTGAGGTGTCATTCACATCTATTACTTTAAAAAGGGTAAAACGATCACCAGCGAATATTATTCAGAGTTTTTGGGCAGATTCAATATTGATTTGAATCAGAAACGACCGCGTTTGGCAAAAGAGAGTGCTGTGCCATAAGACCATGCAAGATGTCAAAAAGCCACTGCTTACGAAGCTGCAATAACTAGTTAATCTTCCATCCAGCTCTCATGTAAGTAAACGATATTTTTAACCCGGCTGTCCTACGAACTGTATATACTTGTATAATAGTATGTCTTAAATTTCTAATTTGCCATAAATAAAATTTAAATTACAGATAAAAACTGGGTTGGCTTGCGGTGGCATTCGAGCCGTGAATATCATGTGCTACAGTAACAACTGCTATAAAAATAGCCAACTGGTATGATTTCATACTAGTATTTAATTAGAATATTTCCTTACTCGTCAACTTTTTTACAGCAGAGTTCCACATAGTAGCTCACACTATTGTTGTAACCGTCAGGCTTTGCGCTATTCAGCTGCAGTGTAAGCAGTGAAAATAAATAATTTTTTAAGTTTTTTCACTAATAAAACTTTTAAACAAGCATTTGTGTTAGTTATTTGGCGCTCTGACATAATTCATTCATTCATTGCAATATCAAAAACAATATGTACACCATACTATCTTACTAAATGCATTATTGACATCACTTAAATATTTTGAAACACTTGCACATCAGTAGCAGTCAATTACTCTTCTTAATGCGTAAAATGTATTTTGCTTTAAAAAAAAAAAGCTGAAAAGAAATGTACGAGTTTTAGGATGTAGGATGATTATCACATTTTCTGAAAGCTAAAAATAAATCCCAGCTATACTTAAGCTTTTAATACATGACGAGACTGCCACTAGCAAAAATTTGTTAACAGTTAAGTAATAAAATTATATGATTTGTTTTCATTTATTTTAGCGTTAAAGGTACAGACAATTGTCATTTATATAAATACATATTTGCTTGAGAGTTTGAGCTAATAAAACATGTTAAAGACTCTACTTGCTTTTTGGACATGATGACTGTGATATAATGTCGATTATTTGAACCCACGTAGAAATTAGACTAATCAAATTTATTTGAAGTAATGAAAATAGGTAGAAAACAGCGAAAAAAGTAATATAAAGCACTTTATGCGCTCATCATTTCACTCATTGAATTGCTTGATTGTGTGAAATTTGGCAACAAATTACAGATCTGAAAAATTAGTTTAATTGACAACTATATTTATAATTTATATAATTTTATGTGTTTGAAAATTGCTAATTGATGTCTATGCAAAAATGTCTGAAGAAAAGACGTTTGTCAACTAAATGAGTTAAATTTTTACAGATTATAAAATAGTAATATTACAACTAATTTCACTTTAACCTTTTTTGCCATTTCTGTTTAAAACAAAGAAGCGCTCAAATTTCTTATCGAAAAATTGTTTTATTTTTTTTTTTTTAGAAAAAATTCAAATTTTTCTCGTTACCTCTATGACCAAAATTGTTTGCATAAAAACTCTTTGGTAAATGCCCTTAAATTTTATAGTAACCCCTAAACACTAAATCTATTCTGGCAGTGGAAATCCATGCTAATAGCAAATAACTTACCAAAAGAAGTATATATTTATAAATTCTAAATATATAGGATAGAAAATCACACGATATCTGAAGAAAGTCCAAAACACTTCTTATTAAAGTAAAAATCCTACAAAAGACTCGTTAGTCGGTAAATTTTTTTGAGAGAATATACAAAAATTTATATTTATTTTTATAAAGCTTTTTAAGGAAAATTGCTCTTATTGGTGGAAGAAATTCACTAAATTCAAGTTACCATAAAAAAGGACATTCAAATTTACAGTATTTGCTATGTACAATGAGAAAGTAATCAGAATCATTTCAAAAATTAATATTTTCTCTTTTTCTTAAATAACAAGATGTGTGCATGAACCAGTAAATATAAATTTTTTTTATAGTGTTAAATTCTCTAAAAAAAAATTTAAATAATTTTTCCAAATTTTAAGAAAATATCTTTAATATATAGAGTGTAAAGTGTTAAATAAGCAATGCGCCTCTTCCAAGCACCTTTTCCCCATTGTGTGGCGTTTTCCGACGATTGAATTGATAAAAAAAATTAGTCACTGAATAAGTTCAAAGGCATAACAAAATAATTCATATCATAACTATTTCGAAATTAGAACAAAAAGTGAATTGCAAAATGTATTATATCCGAGGGAAACTAATTTGAAGGGTACACAATGTAAATTGATGAATAAATAAAAATGTTTCTCTATTTGTTACAAACTCTTGCAATACATAAACTTAGTTTTGAAAATTTACCTTTCTCCATACTTATTAGCAGTGTGTGCTACCACATGAAAGATACTGCGTTTGATTTCTGATCAATAAGAGAGGAGTGCCCTTGGTAGGGAAGCGCAAGCCCTCCGAGTGTATTTCCATTTGTAGGAAAAACAACAAGAAGCACAATACAAATTGGAGTAGGAAAATCGCCATATAAATATACACTTACCTCAATTCACTTCATTTTTTTACTTACCTCCGATTTCCAATTATGCAATCTCCCCATCGCGTTTTTACCGTTATCGAAATATGTATATGATTTTTTGATGAATATTGGAACGAGTTCCCGTCGTCCCTTGTCAAATTTGGTTTTGAGACAAACCGGTTTCGGCGTTCTGCCATCTTCAGTGTCGTTGATCGTTGTGTCACACTTTTTTTGTTAAGTTGTAAACATAAATTCCGTTGGCTACCAACCCAAATGAGTGTATCAGAATTAATAAATAAAATTTTGCAATATGTAATTTTTTGAGATAATCGATACTTATGCATTTTGTTTTTTGGGAAATGTGAAAATATGGTCAGATTCACTTGAACAAATTAAATAATGTAATTAAGCAACAAGCTAAAGCAGCATATAAGAATTACGGAGAAGTCTGCCGTTCGAATGAAATGTTCTGCAACAATAAAAACAAACATTGCTTGAAAGCATTTGTTAGTAAATTTTCACACAAAAAACTACATGGCGACAAGTTTAAAAGCTCAAAAATGTTTAGCACAACAACAATAAGTTAGCCCGACGCAGGGGTAGCCTGAAATATAACCATTGCTTCCTGCTGTGGATATCCAATTCAAGCTATGGTGTCTGGAAAGAAGTCTGATGTGGTGGTTTCCAAAGTGGTTATAATTTCCACTGTACTGTTGTTGTAATTTTTTCACCTTACCAAAAAAAAAACATATTTCGTATTTAGCTCAAAAAATTAGATTAAAATAAACAATGACCTGAAAAGCATATATTTATATATATTTGTTACAGTTTAACCAGCTAGTTCATTTTTTAATTTTTTCTAATGTGAAAAAGTCCAATAAACAAAATTATTGCCTTTGTTGTAGAAACTAAATGATGTTTGGTCGAATTAATTGTTATAAAAAAATTGTGTACTTGAAAATTCAGCTAATAATAAATTTTATTATAGTGTTTACGGTGGTATTAAGAATAAAAAAATTTCATATAACTATTGTTGAACTCAGAACAAATAAAAATATTCGGTAAGTTTGAAAGTTTAATTATCATGTAGAAATGATGAAGATATGTATATATAAATATTTTTTTTGGATTTGATGGAGCTCCTTAATAAAACCAAGTAAAAGAAGATTCTATGCTGTAGTCAGAAATGTGTTTTAATGCAAATGGAATTCCTGCGCAGTTCGCAGAATTATTGGCGTAGTATGTGGCTAATTTATTCTTCTATCGCAGAAGCAAAGTATCTGCAGAGAAATATGTCAGCCAATCTAAGGACAACATTATAAATGGCGGAGGTGAGTTTATCAACATCGTTCCAAAATAGTAGATTTTCGTAAAAAACATCACTAGATATATGCTGAGCCCGACTGTGGTAATATTGTCAGCAACCTTGACACTTTTTTTAAGGCCTTCAAGAATTTTATTTTTATTTTTATTTTTTGGTGATGGTATCATCGACCATATTACAAAGCAAGCGAATCTATATAGCACTAAATAAAAAAAAAAACATATAATAAACATGGTCTGCAAGAAAATCTAATTTTTGAATGTGTTACCCTTTTGAGGTTATGTGAAAAGTAGACGAGATGACACCAAATTCGGATTTGAATTCAATGACCCCAAAAAACATATAGTACCCATGGTCTGCTCAATATATTTTTTTGCGGGCTTGTGTTATGTTAATTTGTAAGATAAATATGCTCCAGATTACTATTGTTTGTATAAGTTAGACCAATCGTATATCATTTCAATTACAAGTTTTAGTCCATACCAATGACTCAATGATTGTGTTTGGATGAATAAATGTACGTCAAGCTCTTCAAACGAAATTAATAGAAAGAAAAACATATTTACTACTTGAAAAACGTTCGCTACGATGGAGTTGATTAAATTCCAAAGTTTTTATCAAGCGCTGGTAAAAGAATGTGTAAATTTCCTGCCTGCATCTGCAAATCTCGATGTGTGTGTTTATCTGAGTAAAATGACTGCTTTCACCATAAATAACTTGAACCAACTGCCTATTTAAGCACAATATTATGACTTTCTATGGGAAACATATTTTATACCTATTTAAGATAAAACCAGCTGTTTATTTTCTACTGATTTTTGTTAAAAATCTTTATATATTGTGACGGAAATCCCATATACGAAGAACAGATTGAATGAGTAGCAGTGTAAAAGCAATTCCCCGAAAAGGACCGAAAATAAAGAAGCGGCAGTAAGATGCAAATTACCCTTACCAAGGACAAATAAAAGTGTAGACAGTGTAAAGGAAATTCCACGTCGTTAAGGATAAACGGAGTAGCTGCAGCTACCGCAGGCTATCCTTAAGCGCGTGAACAGAACATTTTGGTCATCCACAGGTATAAAAAGAGCGGCAGCCGGTATAACGAGAAGAGACGAGTAGACAACTTAGTGGAGTTAACATTGCTGTGAGGTGTGTGTGTTTTAGAAACGGATAAGCTGAGTGAAGCAGATAATAATTGTGTATCATAAAGAATTGTAAAATAAGCCATTGGCTATAGTAAAGAATTGTAATTATCAAAGACTTAATAAACATTGAGTTAATACCTGACGGTGAAGAGGCCAAACGAACAAGTCCTGGGAGTTTTACTTAGCAATCTAGTGATCGGACTCGAAGGATTTGGGAAATCATCGAGGGTAGCAATGAAAAACGTTACAATATATGTATATATTTGACTCTTTTTACCCGCTGAAGTAATTTTCATCAGATATCCTTTTCCGATTTGTGGTTTTTGCGCCTTGATGCTCTTACTAATATATGAAGAGCCTTTATTTATATCGGAAATACTCTCGAAGGACTTCACATTTCCTGCTTCTGAACCGAATATAATTTTTTTTAGAACAAAAAAAAAATCGGGCACTAGAAGGTTAACATAAATCGTAGACTATATGCTCATATATACATATAACTACATAAGTATGTATATAAAAATACTAGTTTTTGTGTTATGTTCTATTTCTTGCCCAGAATTACCGGGCAGATTGTGCTGAAAACTTGTCATTCCCATGGTGATGAATAGACCAAGAACGGATCTATTTGAAAAATACAAAAAAATATTTTTATTTTTTTTAAATGGTATCTATCTTTCCGGATAGAGATAAGGAATACGTATATGTTTCGGAAATGGACCAGTTACCAAATTCGATTTACTTGAAGTTTACTTGAAGTTTTGTTTTAGTTTCTTGTTTTTATCTAGATTAACACATATAATAGTTTATTTCCAGATAGAGGATCACCGAGAGGTAAAAAAATTTGGTTTGTTTTGAAAACAAGCATCGATCATGCGTATGTATGTTCTATGTTCGCGCAATATTAATATACTATGGCTTTTGATGGATTAGTATTGGTATTTCGCTAAATGCTTTACAAAATACAGAAAACCAAAACAACGTGTAATTGAAATTTAAAAAATGTAAACGAAAATTGTATACACAATTATTTTCGCAATTTGTTATTTTTCCTTCAAGAAGGTGAAATAAGACTCACTATTATCGTAAAATTTATTTTCTATAGTTATTAAATATTTTATTAGCACTTTATAGTGAAAAATTTCACAAACTTATCTTAAAATTTTTTAAAACTTAAGACAAACATGATTGGTTAATCAACTCAGTTCGTCATCCAGATCATGTTATGAAATTTTAACCAATTTATTTTCATTTGAACAATTTTATGGAATAGATTTACTTAAAGTTAAACACGGTTTTGTCAAAATTAATTAAGTTTATATATATGGTTCAAGGTATTTCGCTAGCGCAGTTGGAACAAAACAAAATTTACATGCAAATTTCTACGAAATACTTTCAAAAATGTCATTAACTTAAAAAAAAAAAGATTAACTCTTTTTATGTAAAATGTAAAAATCCTTCCTTTACAGCATTTAGAGAGAATAAACGTAGCAGCAAACGTGATCAACTCCAATATAAGGCGTACTGAGCTGATGCGTTGCTACTTCACAAAGTAAAATTGTCATATTAAATTCATTGAGACATCTTCTTTGAGCATTTTGACCTTCTTCGCTAAGAAAATGTCACTTCCCAACAATTACGCCACATTTGTGCACGAATGAGTAACATGTGTGAGCCCACATCCATTAAGAGCATGTTTAGATTAGATACTTCTGTTGTTTGTTTTAGTTATTGCATGTCTACTGATGCCAAGATAAATTAATAGCATATCTAACTGAGAAGTAATATACACACATATACATATATATAAACTTACTTACACACTAAGTTTGAAGCGTGAACTTCATGTTATAATGATATAAATATATTATGTAGCAGTTAAAATGCTTGGCTAATTCAACGACAACATGATTAATGGTAAAAGTAAAAGTTGTAAATAGCTAACTAAAGTAGTTTCTTAGTAATTTTGCCTAGGAGGGTAATGCAGAGATAAAGAAGAAGTTCATATAATATTTAAATTTTAATTTGTGTAAGAATATTTTATAAAATATACATCCTTTTGGATGCATTTAACATATTTTTAAAAGTTTAATATTACTATTTAAAATTTTGAGAAAAATTTTATTTGAATTTCTTTCGTAAGCTTCCAACGCTAAAGCACAAAGTAAACACTACTTTTGGCCGCAAATTGCATTTCAAGCAGACTTCCGGTATATCAATCATCGAACTGACATATCAATATCGACACTCAGTTGCATTCTGCACTCCACCACCACCAACAACAACAACAACAGCTATGCAATAATTCATTAACACATAAAGCTACATTTATTGAGTTCTACTGACAAACCCACAAGATTTATGAGAAAAATCCTTCTAATGACAAATCCTTTTAGACCCACATAACGATCTTACCACAAACCTTTGGTCAATGACTGTTAGAGGAACTATTGCAGAAATGTAGAATTGAATGAAGCAAAATGAGCGAAATGATTGATTATATTGAGGCAAATTCATTCATTTCATTGCACTCTTCCAGTTTTATTGCAGAAAATCAATAAAGAAGTTTAGAAAAAAACCTTTTTAATTAAGAAAAAAAATGTTAACATATTTTAAACTTCTTATTTATTAGCGGAGGCACCGCTTACACGATTATAAACGAGTTAATAACAGTCGATTCTTCTCCACGCTGTTCGCTGACGTTAATTTCAAACGTATGGTGAGAGCAAGTCGCTTGTCATCTGATCTCTCCAACAAAGTGGAGGTCTTTTTCTTCTTCTTCTTCCACCAATGTCTTCTACATTCAAAACTTTCACTGCACTGGAGTGCTCTCATCAATCCGGGTAACATTTTCTGACCAGCTCAGTCGCTGTCTCTTGCTAAGCCATGTCAATGGCTTTGTATATGTCGTATCATCGTTCCGTCCGCTGCGGTATTCACTGTGACCATAAATATTCCGCAAAATCTTTCTTCTGCATGTTTCTAATATCGACTCATTGGCTGTTGTCATCGTCCAAGCCTCCGCATCATACAGCAGAACGGGAATGATGAGCGCCTTGTAGGCATATAGAGCTTTGTCTTTTTCGGTCGGGAAAGCATTATATATATATTTATTTAAAACGCAATATATATATATATATATTATCGGTCGAGCTTCTCCTCTAATTTGTGGTGTAAGTTTTAATATTTTTTCAACAATCGGAGATACCCATATTATACACAATGCCGTTTCTGAACGGCTTATGGATTTTCATTTTCATGTCAGAATTACACTCGAATGCTTGACATTCCCTGCCAAGGGCGACCGCATTTAGTAAAGCTAACTTGAGTTTTTTATTTAGATTAGTTTTCTATAATTTTTTCGTCAGACCAGGGCTCGAAACCTGGCCTTCCGAACGGTAGTATGTAAGTCTAACCACTTGGCTATTCCTCGAAAGGACTTTAATTTTATATTTTCTTATCAGTTCAAAGTAATGCCTGTTGTCGAGACTAATTCCGTGTTCGGTTTCAAGAACAGGAGATATTTTCTTATGTCCTCTTTCATCACCAGACTTAACCAATGAAGCGGTTATTGAAGCCAATAATATCAATATCCGCGGCATACGCTAAAAGTTGTACTCTCCTATAAGAGATTTCAAAAGGCCACCAGTCCACCTCTTTTGGTCTCATATAAGTAACTTCAGTCTTTAAAACTTCTAAAAGTTGCCATATTTTCGCATAAAATTCTCGAGCATTACCACTGTTGGCCAGTTTCCCAAGCTCTTCTGTCAAGTATCTCTTTCTGTCCTCTGTAACTAAATGTTTATTTCCCACAGAGCGCGCGCTGCTATCGATCGGAACGCTACGGATTAGGCAGTCTTTTCTCTCTTCACTGCGACTCGCATTGTTCATCGTACCAGCTGTTATTTTGATCTATCCGAAAAACGGGGAGTTTCGTTTGCAGCTATACTTGTATGTACGGAGCTTGAAATTACGCCGCAAATTTCTCTTATACCGAGTTTATAATGAGTGCTATCAGAAAACAGGAATGCAAGTCGAGTAGAAAACTGTTTGACTCCCTATTGTGACTGCCACTTTTCGACGCCAAACCTTCCTTGCGTTTGTTGACGGGCATTTTTTGCGGCACACAAGCATTTTTTGCGATAGCCGAGTGGTTAGCATTACGTACTGCCATCCGGAAGGCTTGAGCTCGAGCACAGGTTCGACCAACATCCAAAATTATATAAAATTATTTTTTCTAATTGCGGTCGCCCCTCGGCAGGAATATCAAGGACTCCGAGTGTATTTCCGGCATGAAATAAAAGCTCCTCATAAAAATTAATCGGCCGTTCGGAGGCGGCTTAGAATAAACTGTAGGTCCCTTCCCTTGTTGGTATAAACATAAAGATGTAAAACCACAAATTGTAGGAGGAGCTCGGCCAAACATCGCTTCGGCGGTTACAAAGCACCATATATATATATATATATATATATAGCCCAAAGAGTTTTTCGATCCGGAGACAGCCAATTAGTTTTTGAATTTTCTTGTGCTAGAATCTAAAACTACAGACTATCAGACTCAACCAATTTGGGGAAGTTTCGTCAGGAAGGCGAAATTTTCCGACAGTTGTGCCGAATATACCTTCTGTGACCACCGTAGCGTTATAGCTATCAAGCACAGTTTTCACACCGTGACGTGACAGCGCTCTTAGATGCATTCTAGACGCTCACTACTCAAAAGTAGCATTGGTCACAACGGATTATCATAAAATATTCATCCACCGGGGTGAATGCCAAGAATTAGAAACCAAATTTGCCGCTGTAGTAAATGTCACAAGATCCAACTCGTCTCTACCTTTAGTCTTACGAGGACAGCAACCAGCTGGGCAGTAGCACGGGCGGCATCAAATCCAACGCTCAACCTCGTTATCCGAATATACGTTATTAGTGACACGAAATTGATATTCGTAGTAACTAAATTTAAATTGATTTAGTGCTATTATTTATTAACATTTTCCTATAATAAATTTCTTTATTTTCAGATATCAATTTCAATTCTCTGAAGAAAGAACTTTACTCATTGATTGAAGGTTATTTGTTCCTGCCAAATATTTTGTAATAAGCTGCTCCCTTTTCGCTGTGTAAATAGAAAAAATAAATGAAGAAGCAATACTAAATACTGACAATAAAGTTTAATCAGGCAAAGATGCGAGAAGTGGAAAATAGTAGTGTCTCCATACATATAGAAATTTATATATGTATAAGTGTAAGTTAGTAAACATACGTATATTACTGAATCAATGCAATACCATTTTGTCTGCTACTTCTTGCACTTGTTTGTTTTTCACTTCATTCATTTGTTATTCTTAGCTTAGATTTTTTCTCAATATCGAATTTTTATTTACATTGCTACTTTAGAAAATTCCACCGCTTACGTACGTATGCATAAATGAGTGAAGTTTATGTAGTATATAAGAGAGCAGTGCTGAATTATTTAACCACTTTACAGTGAGTGTAAATAATAATAACTAAAGTTGATTAAAAGAAATTCGACATTGTTTCGTGCTGGAATGCGAACTAAATACGTTTTCAAGAAAATGTGTAAATTTTGTTCCATCAAATTGAGATACTTCGTTGTGTTGTAAGCTCCAAAATCCATTTTTTTATCTCATTATTCGAAATTTATGCGCAAACAAGTATCTGCCCTCGAAAATATCCCAGCAGTGAAAACGTTGAATTGTATACAAAAAATCTAGTTAAATACTAGTACGCCATAGGATGAAATCATACCAGTTCGTTATTTGTATAGCAGTTCACCAGTAACGGAAATAATAATAATTTTCAACACCGCATCATTCGTGTGTTATTGTTATTTCTAGAATGCCACGGCTGAACTTCATTTCATAATAAGCTCTTACTCTTCTTGCTCTTGCTTTTTACATCGGCATGATAGTCGTGCGGTTAGTGGCTTTCTCTGGGGTGCGTGAGGTTCACGGTTCGTGTCTCACTGCAGGCAAACTCATTTTTATTTTTGTCGAATTTTATATGACAGTTCGTAGGACAACGTCATGTTAAAAATACTAGTTGCTTACATCGAAATTATATAGAAGATGAACTAGTTAGTGTAAAAACGCAAACTAGTTGGATTCTAGTTAACAGTTAGTATTTGTCCCAGCAGGGATATTATTATTAAACACACATTCTCACATACACTTCTGCATTGTATACATAATTCAGCATATATGATGGCATAAGAGAGCTTAACTTATGCGGCTATCCTTGAGAAGTTTAAAACAAAATTTTCGTATTACTCAAATACACTATCAAGGGCAAAGCAGTAAATTTAAAAGCGGTGGTATTGCAAACAAAGCCAATATATGTATGCGTACATATGCATATGTATGTACCAACCACATCCATATTTAAGTGAATCAAAGTTAAATTATGTGTTTAGAAGTAGTAAAAGTGCAAATATTCTGTTGCCTTGGTCAAAAAGAGTAGAGCAAAAGCGTAAATTTATATTTTTATGAAAATGAAAGTGAATATAATTGTATATAGATTTCTGAAAGCGTTGCTCTAAATTTATTTTTAAATGCAAAATTTAAGTCCATATATTTCACGCTTGATATGCAATATCAATTTGATATTAAAGAGGGGGGTCGCAAACTTTCAAAATCATCATCAATTATTTATAACTAAAACGTATTCAAGCTTCATATTAATTAGTTTGTAAATATATGATATTTTCCTTGATATTTAGAACTACAATATATCGAGGTCAAAAAATGGAGAACTACTGGTTGACATAAAATCAGTTTTACAGGAAATTCTTTGTAATTATAAATTCAGCGTTGAATTGACAAAAAAATGAATTTTATTTTATATGTAAATATTTATTTATTTTTATACCTTTCATGTACCTGAAATGGTTTATTAACCTTGGTCCGAAGTATGTAACTACTGAATTGATTTAGTTATGTCCGTCTCTTTGAACGCAAACTAGTCCCTCAGTTTTTGAAATACTTCAACCAAACTTGCTAGGAACCAACCAGATCGGACCACTATAGCAAATATAAAGGGTGATCCCAGTAGAAGTACTTTCTTCAATAGCCTTACTTTGACAGATCACGCGTGAGTCGAGTCAAGCTGTCATGTTACTTTTGTTCAGAATTGATTGGCATTTTATCATGGAATGACTTACGCCTGAACAACGTTTGCAAATCATTCAACCTTATTGTACGAAGATCTTGGAGAGTCGATTCGGCGCCGTTCGTAACAACTCGGTATGACTTGGCGACTACGTCGAGATCTTAAAATGAAAGTGTACAAAATACAGTTTGCGCAAGAACTGAAGCCCTTGATCTTCCCAAGCGGCATCGCTTCACTCTACGGGCTCTTGAAAAGTTCCAAGAAAATCAGAAGTTTCCGAGCAAAACTTTGTTCAGCGATGAGGCCCATTTCTGGCTCAATGGGTACGTAAGCAAGCAAAATTTTTGCATTTGGGAAGAAGAGCAACCTGAAGAGATTAAAGAGCTGCCATTTCATCTAGAACAAACAACGATGTGGTGTGTTTTATGGGGCGGAGGAATCATCGGTCCATATTTCTTCAAAAATGATGCCGCGCTATGCTACGGATTACTGAAATCGAAACTCGTGATCTCCACGACATCCGCGTCAACAACACGGCGCCACTTCCCACACATCGCATCAATCAATGGATTTATTGAGAGAACACTTCGGTGAGCAGATAATTTCACGTTTTGAGGCGGTCGATTGGCAACCAAGATCGTGTTATATCACACCGTTAGACTTTTTCCTCTGGGGATATGTAAAGTCTGAAGTCTATGCGGACAGTCCCGCTTCGGTTCAGGCCTTGGAGCAAAACATCACGTGTGTCATTCGTCAATTACCAGTCGAAATGCCCGAACGAGTCATCGAAAATTAGAATCAACGGATGGACCATCGGAGACGTAGCCGCGGCCAACATTTGAAAGATGTAATCTTCAAAAAATAAATGACAAAGAATTTTCTTTCGAATGATAATAACAATTTCTCATTAAATTTGAATTTTCTGTGTTTTTTCTTTAAAAAAGTAGGGAACCTCGAAATGGATTGGATCATAAATCCGTCAAAGAAATACCTAGGAAATGTGGTATACTACACATACATAATGAACTGCATATTGGTTCTGAAAATCATCGGAATCGGATGACTATAACATATAGCTTCCATACACCGATATTTTCAGATGTTTGGTTTTGATCAAAACTCAGTTAAAAAAGCATTTAGGAGCATAAAATTTAGTATTATGACAAAAATTATGAACAGGATATTGATAGCGAAAACCATCGAAATCGCACTGTTGTATCCTATAGTCCCCATTCAATCGATTTGTTCAAAAATGAGGTTTTGGTTAAAGAATTCGTCAAAAAAGCAACCAAGAGTGTGAAATTTGTTATTCTATAGACGTAAATTCAAATTCATATTGACACTGAAAATTATCAGAATCGAATTTTGCAATATGCAATAAATTTGGGATGTTCATGAAAGGTATAAGGACTTCGGCATGGCCGAAGACAGCCATTTTTTTTTTTTTTTGTAACATTATCATCCAACGAACGACAAGATATACGAATTAGACAAATTTGCCTTCAGACGAAAAGTTTCACATAGCAGACTCGTGCAATATTTTGAAAGAAATCTTGAAAGGTAAAACATTTCTGAAACAAAAACATTTCAAATAATGCTTGAAATAAGCATGATGACAGCCCCTTCACAGGGAATTTTAACTCCTTCGAGGATTTTTCTGATATTAAATAATAAACTCTACATAAAAATCGAGATTTATTAGAGAATAAAGCATTCAGAAGATACTATGTGTTAGTCATCATAAAAATTAAGAATACAAAAATATTGATAATCGTTTTTAAATAAATTAAATTTAGCAACGGCGGAAGTATTCAAAGCAACTAAAAATTCTTTAATGGAAGGAATACAAGATAATTAAGTCCGAATACTTGAAAAAAACTATGTTAAATGAACCATTCGATCTTACATTCTAATGTCTTGATGTTCTTTCCAACAAATGCATTTATATACTATTTATTTTTTACTCGAGGGAGTCGAAATTTTTTGCTGAGAAGAGACAGCAGTTAAATCAAGAAATAAGTGCTGGCCAATACCTTTCATGAACCTATCAAATTTATTATATTGAACTTAGGATTAAATATCAATTCTCATTTCTGAAAAATCTATTGTAAGAGACTAGATATAGTCTTCTGACCTCGATGATTTTTAGTGTCAATATTTATTTCATATTACCATATATTATGGTGGTCCGATCCAGCTTTTTAGTTAGGTTTCTACAAATTACCGCATCGAACAAGTAGACAGACATTTCGATCTAATCGGTTTTGGCACTTACATACTTCGAACCAAAATTAATATGCCATTTCATTTACATGAAAAGTATATTTAATCCATTTATATAAAAATTTGTGGAAGTTTAGGGAAAGTTAAAACGGTTAGAAACATGTAGAAAGTGTACCAGGGGCATATTCGAAAAATTCGTATTTGTTTTTTCGATTTGTTTGAAATTCGGTACATAGGTGGTATTCTTTTGCTTAGAGTAGCAGGAGCAGTAGGTTTCTCTCTGGAAAGTGTATATATGCCTAAATGGAATACTTTTGTTTCCCGGAAAGGAGCAAAGGATAGTCTGAGCTCGAATTAAGCATAGACCGTGCAGAGTTACGTTCGCTGCGCAATATTATTCCGCGGCTGCGGATCAACTAGTTTACTAGACTTTTGAATGTTGGTCTAGCCTAGGCTCAAATTCATGATTCTCTGCATGGTAGTATGTACTACTAACCACTCAGCTATTGCTGTATGTTACAAATTCATGTAAGCAAAAGTTCAGCTTCTTCTTTCTAATAAATTTATATCCAACGTGATTAGACCTTTAACTTAGAGATGACACATTTCCCCCAAAAAATGCTGCAATTTAAGCTTAAATCTGCCTGCATACTCTTGCTCTTCATGGTCAATATAAGGAGGAGTGGTGAAACCACCAGACAGATATGGCCATTGATAGGAGAGATATCTTCTCTCTCAAAGGTTCCACTTCTTTAAAACAGGATATCCATTAGCATTACAACTGTTGTAATAACCGGGCACTTTCCGATGGCGACTCATGGTAGCAGAATAAGCAATTTCTTCATAACTGCTGTGGCAGCTGTAGAGTCAGAGACAAGGAGGAGTCAGTAAAGCATTATCTCTGTAACTGTACAGTGCTCAGTGTGGTTCAATATCGTTTCCTCGTTCGCTGCAGCAAGCCTCAATACTAACATGGGTTTCGTAAAATGTACTAAATGGTCTGTGATGAAGCAACCTCAACAAGTAACTAATTACGGCGATGTGGTGCTGCAAATTTATAGAGAAATCAAACAAAAAAAATAAATTAAAAAAAAATGCTTACGCTGAAGGAGCTGAATTTTTTAACAAAATCTTCGACTTGAGGCGCCACATCGCCTGCGAATTGAACAAAATAAAATCGAATTTATATTTAAACTACTGAATAGATTTTATATTTGATTAACACACTATATATACTACAGTTTATATGTTCAATGCGGGTGGTGAGTATCTTAAATTTCAGCCGCAGTGACGAAAAAACGCATCTTGTATGTTCTATAGCAATCACGTTAAACTTTGCACATACAACACTGAATAGTCGCATTTATATGTATTTAAAACCAAAAGTCAGCGCTTAACATTATAAAAACACTTCAAAAGTAATTTGTTCGTAAGATTCCACAAAATTTCCTTCATTGCGTGCTCAACAGATTTGCTACATTAAACTGCCTGGAAATTTTGCGCCAAAAAGTTTCTAGCTAAACTGCAGCAAGAGCAATGAAATTTCCGTGGCAGCAAGACCAAAAGCCAAGCAACAACTACGTACTAACATACGGATATATATATTTACATACATACATATGTTTGTATGTGTAAATATTTTGGGTAAATGTGCTGTTATATAGTACATACTAGAGACATGTGTATCACACTAAATATATCTGTACATATGTATGTAACCACGCACGGCTGCAGGCTAAGTGGCCAAAAAAGAAGTCACTGCAAGGCATGGCATGTCAAGTATGCGTTGAACCAGAAGAACAGCTGAACTTACTAAAAAATAAAACAAAGTAAAATAAAATAAAAAAAGGAAGACATTTGAGAAAATTAAGCGAAAATAAAATACAAAATAGTCACATTATGTTTACTCAACAGAGTCAACTGTGCAGCAGATTTGTCAAAAATTGCACGCACGTGATCAGGCTTGAGTTTACCACTTCGCGAGGCATTTTAGAGTTGCTTAAATTTTGCTGAAACTTAAGGAGTTTGAGATATTAAAGTCATAGATTTGTTGAATTTCCATTAAAGAATTTAATCAAAATTTAAATTTATTTTTGATTAAAAACACATAAAAATCAAATTAGAAAGAAGTTATTTCATCAATTCATACTCTATTACACGATTTACGTGAAGAAATATTTCATTTTTAATCAAAATTAAATTAATTGATAACATTTATTACTTATTCACGTGAATTCTCTCGTTAAAAGTTAATTGAATCGCAGTTATGGAGCTACTTGAAATGGCAATAAACATTTTACGATTTAATCAGCATTAACGCTGGAAAATAATCTCACTTTTGAATGAAGACGTACATAAATAGCAATCATTACCCACAGTGAAAAGCTAAGCCAAATGTAAATAGCAAAAAAAACATAGTTCTGGATTAGCATTTTTAAGAATATATTTTTCGCCAAATATACAGCAGTTCACGACCAACCAAAACTAATAATAATTTTCACCACCAATCCACTGGTTTTTGTGTTAATATTATGCACACAATAGATGCGTTTTACTATTCGATAGTACATCCATCTTCGTGTAGTCATGGCAGCCGAATGATCGGTTAGCCGTTGTCACTGTGAGACATTCACGTTTCGAATCTACGAATTAGTAATTCGGCATTCCCAAAATAAACTAGAATGAAGCTAATGCACAGTCGGGCACTTGTCATTTCATCGCCGTGCTAAAAGCTTGTAAAAAAATGCTTATTATTTGTAAGAAAAAATAAAATCAAAAAAAAATAGTTAACTGTCTAGCTGAGCTTGTTTGACAAACTTGTTCTATAGTAAGTTTTAACTAGTACATTTAACTGTAGGGTATCTAACATATTGAATTCTATTGCAGTTCCAGCATGTGAATAACATTTATCGCATCAACATTTCGTTATAAGAACACATATATATATTGCTAGCATAATATGCGCTTCCAGGAATTAAATTTTTCAATTAAATGAATTTTGCAGCACTAAGTCGAATTTTTCCCCATAAATTCAAGTAGTTAAAATAATATATTATGCACGATCATTTTCCCTAAGCTAAAGTATTTATGTGATTTCAAATATATAATATAATAAATAATAAAAATAAAATCCAATTAAATTGTTTTTAAGTGCACCCTGTGCAGCTATATATTTTTAAACTATTTACTAGAAGATCCGGCCACAGGTTGTTGCGGCTTTCGATATTTCGTCCAATTTTTATTCTAATTGGTATTGCTAAGATTGATAGATAATTAAGCAGCATCTAATACTAATATTAAGTTTTTTCTAATACATTATTGATCTAGCTACGTATTTTTATATGTTATTCTTTACTCAAAGTCTCTCACATAAATGTCATAATGAGTACCGCGAAGTAAGCCAAAGGCACCATTCGGATTTTATTTACAATGAAGTTTAACGTATAAGAATATATCGTAACCCGCGGCCGCAGAGTATTGCGCAGCGACCATACCTCCGCAAGATCTATGCTCTTAAGAAGTTATCTGTCTTAGAAGATTTATAAAACAATTCAAGTTGCTTTCTTTCTTAAAAATTAAATGAAAAGTCATCGTAGAAATGTGCATCTCAACAAAATTGTCGAAGACACTGAACATATAAAAACAAATTAAATACAAAATTGACAAACAGTTCAACGTGTCCTAAATTCAAATTTTAAAATTCTACGAGGGCTATTTGATAAGGCAGAGACTTTTTTGAATTTGCCGCTTAGTGTGCTTGACAGCCATTGAAAGCAGGCGACCTCGTAAATTTTAACAAAAAATTAAAAAACATAAAATTTTTCATGCCGCGATTGCTCACACACTACCATAAGCGCAACCGGGTAACCATTGCAAAGGAAGTGTTTGACGCTATTCTAAAGCAATCCTGAAAAATGTTTGTGCCATTTCGTTAACAAAGACGAAACGTTGACTCACCACACCACACCAGAGACCAAAAAACAATCAAGGCAGCGGGTTTCTCCGGGTAAACAACATGGTCACAGTCTTTTGAGATGCACGACACCTGGTGTTTCACATCGATAACCTTGAAAAGGGCAAAACAATCGCCGGTGAATATTATTCAGAGCTCTTGGACATATTCGAAGTTGATTTCAAACAGAAACGGATGTCTTTGGAGAAAAAAGTGCTGTTCTTTCAGAACAATATACGGGTGCACGCGTGTGTAGTCACCATGGCAAAAATTCATAACTTGTGCTACGAACTGCTACACCATCGAGCGTATTCTCTAGATTTAGCCCCTGCGTCTATTTGAGTTTTTAATATATATGAAATGCCTGAGCGGTAAGAGATTCGGGTCGAATGAAGAGGTAATCACAGAAACAAACTCTCTCCAACTTGAGGTCATTGTAAGAAATAATATAATTGGAAAAACGCTGGACTAAATATATAGAACTAAAAGGAAATTATATTGAGAAATAAAATATCCCTTATATGCCGAAAAAACTATATTTCATTTAATTAACTCACTGATCTATTAAACCAACCTCGAATTATGTTATATAAATATTATATCTGCAAAGAATTAATAGTAACATAGCTTCAAAGTGCATAATAGTTTCATACATTTACGTAACATCCAATGTTCAAATAAAAGATTTATATAACATTTTTTTAAAGATTTTTATCATGCAAAAAAATTTACTATATGTGTAAACATTTTTAAACTTAAGATTCGCTATTCTTAGAATAAGCAGTACAAGAATTCAGAACTTTTTTAGTAAAGCTGTCAAAAAAGCATGACAACCAAATTACTCGTTCATATGTTGTACACCTTCCCATTGCAATTAATTGCCACAGTGTTTATATACTCAGATCTAATTAAAGCTTAATACAATGAAAAATCGAGAATTTTACGTAACTAGAATACTATTTTATTTCAAAAAAAAATTAAAATTGTATACAATATTGTAATTTCGGTTATATTTCAAGTGTATTAATGTTATAGCGACAATAATTTCAGTTGAATTTAACTCAAAGTGAGTGAGAACGAAGTTTTTAAGGAAAACTATTCTTCATATTTTTACTTACTTGATTAATTCATAATTTTTAAATGCAATTTTTTCGTTGCATATAGCATGGTGGAAACATTTTGGCAATATTAAACGGATGGATTAGCTTTATCTAAAAGTCAGGCATTTATGCAAATGGATCGCATAATAACCGCACAAGGAGTTAAAATTATTGAAACCTACTACAAAAATCGTGATCCAAACGTGGTCACATTTTATGCTTTAAGAAGAGATTATGAAGCATATAATCATCCATTTACTCAAGCAATTGGTAAAATTTTAAAGCAATTTTTCCAACAAAATTTTTTTTTTCAGCGACGAGGCACACTCGGTGGATACGTAAATAAGCAAAATTTTCGTATTTATAGCTCCAAAAAAAAAAAAAAAAACTTACTGTCTGGTTCGCTCTTTAGTCCGGAGGTGTAATTGGGTCTTCCTTTATTGAAAACGATAACGGCGAGACTGTCACTGTCAATTTGGAGCGTTATGGTCGTATGATAATCGATCTTTTTGGCCTGCAATTGACACGACTTGGATAATATTTGGTTCCAAGCAGCAGATAAACCTTTAACACTTAAACACTTGAAAACCAACATTCGTCAAACTATGGCTGAAAACCGCCCAATATATGCCAAAAAGTGATCGAAAAGTAACTCAAAAGGATCAAGGTTTGCAAAATTTCAGGAGGCGGTCATTAGAATTATGTAGTGTTTCACATAGAATGCCAAAGCTTAAATTTTATGATAAATATCTTCTCCTATCTTCATAAATTCTAGGAAACAAACTTGAAAATTGTTTCGGTTGGCCCAGTGCGCAGAAGGCTGATACGTTTAATATGGAATGGGCTTATGACTAAATGAGGCATTTTCTATAAGTATAACGAAAATGCAACATTAACTTATTTATTCAAAAATCATTTAATTGCGTATATTTTGCTAGAGCTCAGCATTCATAATAATTTTAAATTTTAAATTATTTTTAGAAAGTTTTTTGGCAATAATCGCAAAATTAGATCCATTCATACCGTTGAATAAATGGTAGTTCTTTTTCTACATGTACTACATATAAATGCCTATATGCAAATAAAAAATATGTAATCTCAAGTGTAACAGTAATAATAATTTTTCTTCAAAGAACGTGATTTCCGTACACAAGAACTTACTTATACAAATATTTCGATAACTAATTTTTGTCTTGTTTTCTTTTCTTTAAGTATTTTTATCCTATATACGGGGAAACCACTGCTTCTCATAATATTTTATCAAAATATTACTTGATATGCAACACATGTCTCACACATCCACTCGAATACATTTAGCTAGAGTATTTACATTTATGCGTTGCCGCTGCTGCTGTGGGGCGTTTTAATGTAGGCAACATGACTTGCTAATAAACATGACTTGAGTAAACGATTTTTTTTTTTTTTTTTTTTTTTTTGTAATTACAAAACTTTGATTGTCGGACATAACTGTCAATTGATTGAACCTACAGATACTGTTGTAATGTCAATATTGTCAGAGACGAGATAAAAGGTATGAAATTTGGTAATGTAGCATTTGAATGGCAGTCGAGAGATTATGTGAGTACAAACAATGTGGATTACAATAATTCATTTTCTCCTCAGATGTTGCAGATAGTTGCATATAGATATTAGAACAGATTATTTATGTAGTGAATGAATATGTATTTAAGAATTACATGGGTGATATGAATGGTATAAAACCACTGTATAATGAAATGAAAAATTATTACTTATAGAGTAACGTTTTTTGGTATAATAATACGCACATTATACAAGTATTAGCTAATAGAACCCAAAGTGTAGCTTATTCAAATATTTAGCTAGATGTAGTTTATTATAGTAGTAGCAAAAGTATTGAAAAATGTGGAATAATTTATCGAACAGTGCTTTAAAGAAAATCTTCCTTTTTGTCCTTCTTATATAAAGGGTGTTTTTTTATAGAGGTATAGAACTTTAAGTTGCAATAAAACAACGATAGATTATTCGATTGACATGAATTTTATTTATCCGAAAGATAATCTTGTGGCATTACATTTTAAATATGATTTCTGGCATATGACCGCCACGGCTGGCGCGGATGTAGTCCAATCTGGACGTCCAATTTTCGATGACTTTCTCCAACATTTGTGGCCGTATATCGGCAATAACACGGCGAATGTTGTCTTCCAAATGGTCAAGCGTTTGTGGCTTATCCGCATAGACCAATGACTTTACATAGCCCCACAGAAAGTAGTCTAGCGGTGTTAAATCACAAGATCTTGGAGGCCAATTCACAGGTCAAAAACGTGAAACGTGTCTTTCAATAAATCTATTATGGCACGAGCTGTGTGACATGTTGCGCCGTCTTGTTGAAACCACATCTCCTGGACATCATGGTTATTCAATTCAGGAATGAAAAAGTTACTAATCATGGCTCTATACCGATCACCATTGACTGTAACGTTCTGGCCACCATCGTTTTTGAAAAAGTACGGACCAATGATTCCCCCAGCCCATAAAGCGCACCAAACAGTCAATTTTTTGTGGATGTAACGGTGTTTCAACATACACTTGAGGATTACCTTCACTCCAAATGCGGCAGTTTTGTTTGTTGACGTAGCCATTCAACTAAAAGTGCGCTTCATCGCTAAACAAAATTCGTAGACGTAGTGCGCGATACGTTTTCCGCGCAGAACCATTATTTTCGAAATAAAATTGCACTATTTGCAAGCGTTGTTCAGGCGTGAGTCTATTCATGATGAATTGCCAAACCAAACTGAGAATAAATCATTTGACGGCTGTTAAATCGGTCGCCATCTTGAAAAGTAATGCCAACTCAAAGTTCTATACCTCTATAAAAAACACCCTTTATTTTTTAATATACATATACATATGTATATTGTATGCATTTTTGATTTATTTAAAGGTATAATAGCATTTTTTTATATACGTAAAAATTTAAATTTTTTCCAAATTGTGTTCTCGTGCTTAGAACTAAAAGTACGAATACACTCAAATTTTCATAAACAATTAAATTATTTCTTTCATTTTCTCATTATACTTGCCTGATAGAAACACTCAAATGTAATTAAATTTCCATTAGATTTACATGAAGTCCCAAAGACGGCATATGTCACGAGCCAGACAGCCACAAGGCAGACACACTTTCTTTAAAATATAAATGCATACCAATTTTGGTAGATAAATAACTTCTCCGGAGAGAATAATTATGAAATAAAAAATTGTGAAAATTGGTAAATTGTATTTGAAAAATGGTATTTTTAGAAATTTGATAAGTAAATAAAATGTATATACATAAATATGCAATACATATATACATAATAAACTATTAGCTAACGTAGACCGTGTGTACACATATTAAATATCACAAACATATTTTTGCAGTCATACATTGAAGAATAAATGAATGAAAAAAAATATGCCTGCGTCGTAAATATTTTCAGTGAGCTCCTTCTCCAATTTGTGGTGTGATGTTTATTTTTTTTCAACACTTGGAGAGACCTACAGATTATTCTAAGTGGCCTTTGGACGGTTGATGGTTTTTATTGAGGAACTTCTCATTCCCGTCCAAAAATTGGAAATAAGTGAAATTTTAGAACAAATCAAACTATAAAAAAAATATTAAAACGCTACAAAAACGTACCCTAAACCTTGTGTAGTTTACAATAAGAATTATGTAAATAAGCGCCCCAGAAGTAGTTTATTATATTCCGTTCCTGTAATATCGATGTCACCAAAAAGCCGAAAAAATTCTGTGCCATCAGTTGAAGCAATACCGACACTTAAGCTGACGGAAGCTAACAAAGGCATTACGCATCACTCATCTTGACAATTTGGAATCATATATAAAAAATGTCGAATTATCATCAGTGAAACCCTTCAGAAACGCGTAAAAATCGAACTATTTCTCAACAACTCAAGGTCAACAATGGAAAATGGGTTGAATACGAAAATAATAGAGAAAAACAAGCATGTTCCAAGGAATATGACCCCCCAGAAACGACTTTAAAGCTTGAATTTATGGAAAGCAAGGTGATATTTTGGTGATTTGGTGGGATTGAAAGGAAATTCCAAATTATGGGCTACTGTCAACAAGCAACAAAGATTACTGCGAACTCATCAAGACCACGCTGACCAACTTGGTTTGTAAATTTTTCTACTACCACCATTTAGCCAGGAGCTTTAATCATTTTTCGGGTAACTTCATTATTACAATAGTATCAAACTTCAGAGAAAAACTCGGTCGGTTCATTTTTTTACCCTAAAGAGTTTCGTGAGATCAAAGCAAATCTGGTCCAGTCTATATGTTGTGTGCATCAAAATTTTATAACAAATCTCCGAAAATTTTTTTTCCTGGTCACCGCCACTTGTGGACTGACGTTCTCATGATGAAATACAACAACTTTTCTATTGATCAATTCAGGACTTTTTTTTCAGTCTTTCAGTCATTTCGTCATACTGCATTTAGAATCACCTTTTTGCTGTCAACTCAGGCTTTGAAGCCGATAGTGGAGAGTCACCGGCCTTTTACCATGATCTTATTTACTTTATATTCTCGTATTTAACCCATTTCCAATCGGCCGTGATGAGTCGCTTCAGAAGCGGTTCAATTTTATTTCAATTTAGAAGCGTTTCTCTGATGATAACTTGACCAGCAAAATTTTCTCACTTCAGTTCATGTGGCATACAAACATCGACCTTCTGTGAGTAGTCAGCGTTTTTTAAATGATTTCAAACTCTTACTTGAATGTTACCTAGTGCCTTCATTTGTATGCTGGTATGCTGGTCTTGTTGTAGAAATTCTGTGATTTCATTGGCGTTTTAAGTGACTGGCCGACTAGAACGAGTTGGCTTTTCGGAATGGGCTTGCAGCGCTTTTTTTTGTGGTTTTGTAGATATATTTATTGCACATACCTAAAAATCTGCTATAATAAATTATTGTCGAGGAAAATTCGCTGAAATTATACGCTATTAGATAGATAAATGAAAATATAGATTTAACATATGAAACGAAAACTTCTTCTTTTACTTTTTAATAAATCTCTTTACCAAATTTGAAAACTCAAGCTCATCAATAATTCCTTAAAAATACCCAAAAACTTGAAGTAAAGCTGACCCACTAACAGTGAAGGCTTCGCCAGGTAAGTTGAATAGTCTTTACAATTCAAACAAAAGGCTGCCCCTAAAATTATGCAAAAAAAAATAATAATTGTTCTATGTAAAATGAAGCAATAAACCACAAGCAAGACACTCTTTTGGAAAAGGGATTTCTCAGATTAAAAGCTTAGTAAATATATTTTGTCTTACAGAAACTTCCACCACGACATAATATCTACATAAATCGACATCAGTTGCATAACTGCTCATCCAAGAAATTACAGTCGATAACTTATTGCTTCTCTTCTACCTGCATATCGTTTTTTTTTTTTTTTTTGAAGTTTGCTCGACTTTATTGTGTCACTTCCGCTCTTGTTTACTAAGTACTTTTCACTTTTCCTATTATCGCCGTCCTTGTAAGCCTTATAAAAGAAAACAAGGAAAATCAAACAGCTTTGGCATGTAAAACAATTTTACAGTTTTTTTTACGAAAATTTTCCTTGTATTTTGCTCAACCATACTTTATTACCAACTACTTATTCTTGCTATTTTTATGCTATGCTATTTTCTTTTTCTTTTGGTGTAGCCATACTTGAGACGCTTAGTCATAATAGTAACAGTAGTGTATGCGCTGACTGAGTCTGCTTGCCAACACTCGCCTTTGCCGCGTATTCCTCTTTAGGTTTGTCTGTTGCAACTTTGAAATAAATTCACTTTAAAGTACTTCGAAAGTCTCTGCTTACAATGTTTTGGTATTTCGGTCAAATAATGTATATATATATATATATATATATATATATGTATTTGTGTATATACGTGTACGTGTTCGTTTGAGTGAATTTAATCGAAGCACCATCACTATCACAGCTAACAGATGCCTTGCATCTATTTCAAATTTTCAAATAATATTTAATTGCCAACTTCATTATATTCACTTTCAAAGCTTTTCACTAGCAAAGTGATATTTTATATTAAGATTTATGTTTATATGTGTATTAGGGTGTACGGTTTTTATCAATATTATTTATGAGCAGCTCATACCTTCAATATGTATCCACTGTTTGATTGGTTGCTGAAATTTCTTAATTATTTCATTTCTATATGGATATCTAATTCCATATTGCTGTTTTTTTTTTCAGATAGGTTAATATAATCAAAATAAAATATTAAAATTTTGAAAAAGTTTATAAAAAATAGTTTGAAATCTTAAGTTTCAAAATATTTTTAATTAAAATTAACTTCAAATTTATGTTGCGTATACGCAGTGGCACACTAATAACAGTGTTTATACGGAAGGTCATACAAATTTAGTCACCTTATTTTACCAATGAAAGGAAACATTTTAGAAAACTGAAAACGATAGATTCGGTTAGTTAACTAAAATAATTTTAGTTCGTTTTTAATTTAAAAAAATTTTTTTGGCATTAAAAAAATTGGATAAATTAAAATTTTGCAATTCGTTGTCACCTTAATATTAATATCAGATATAATCTTCGCTCTATCCTCATTCATACCTTCGCTATTTTATCTATTTTTTATTTAGTATTTTATTTATTTTTTTGCTCCAATGTTTGGAGAATTTTAATAATTCTCGCAAAACATGTGTAAACATCATCAACATACATAAACGCTTTACCCTGAAAACCTCAAAACTTTAAGTTATTATAAGATTTATTTAGAGCAACAGCAAAATGTACAATCTAGCAATTTTTAATTCATGTACATATACCCAGCGTGTTCCACTTGCTTGCCTCTTTTCACTCATTGTACGACGTGCTTGGCATCTTTAAGTGTTTTTCACAAGTTCCGAAGCTTTTCAGTGCTCTTTATATTGCCATACCAGGGATAAATTCTCAAAATTCTTACACTTTCAATGCAGAGTAGAAGTAGTAGAATGCCCTTTGTTGAGTAATTTTCGCGGACAAGTGGTGCTTTATGCTTCAGTTATTTTCACTTATTTAGATTATTTAGTAGCGGTCGGAGGGTAAACTATGCAGGTGAAAAATAATTCCGAGAATATCATAATATTTTAAAATTTTAAAAGAAGATTTTCAAATATTTTATTATTCCATTCTTATTGAGAAATATGATGGTGTCGCAGGCGAGGAAAGTGGGAGTGGCCAGAAATGATTATTTTATATATGGTTCAAGTAGCTTTCATATTCCGGTCTTAAAAAAAGTATCCTTTGGGTAGCCACCAAACATCCGAAGCTGCTGCTTCCCAGCTGGTTGATGGTGGTAAGGCTAAAGGCTAACATCACCGCCGTCTATGAAGTGTAATGGACGGGACATAGACATGGAGGGTATTTGAGTAACCTACCACAGCGGACATATAAATTTGATGTTGGGCTCGAGGTGGGGGAAAGACTCCGTCGTCGAATCCTGTCTAGCCGCAATTCCTAATCTACTTCTTCCAATTTTGGTCATTAAAAGTTGGTTATCATCGATCTATACTGCTCTACATTGATAGTAACGGTGCTACCAGCTTCATTTCGAAAGAAGTACGGACCGATGATTCTACCAGACCAGAAACCACAACAGAGTATTAATTAAGGTGAATGAAATTGTTGTTCATGAATAATTTGAAGATTTTTCTCGCACCAGAATCGACAGTTTTGTTTATTTACCGCACCACTCAGATGATATTGAGCCTAATCGGGAAAGAAAATGGTTTTCTTAAAAAAATTGGGTTCATCGAATTCGTTCCTGCAAAAGAAGTCTTGGAGGTCATTTGAATGATGTTATATTCAGTATTTAATTGGACCGATTGTACTTCACATTAAATAAAAAACATTTGAATTTCCTTAAAATTAGTGTGTTTTTTTTATTAATTTTTTTTTTTTTAAGAATTCATATGACTCTTCTACTTGGATAATACCAGAAGCGTGGAAGCGTCTATCTTGGAACCAGCATTAAGAACACCAACAATGTCAGCCTTGAAATTTAACGCAAAATCACTCTTGCCAACAGGTGCTACTTTGGACTGAGTAGGCAATTGAAAAGTAAAGTATTCGCTCGACGAAACAAAACCAAACTCTATAAGCCGCTCATCATTCCCATGATGAGACTCATGGTGGAGAAGACTGGACGATGTTGGCATCTGTTTTCGGACGAAAAGTTTTACGAAAGATTTATGATCCTTTGCGCATTGTCTGCAGCGAATACCACAGATGATGGAACGATGAGCTGTACGAGCTATACGACAACATTGGCATAGTTCAGCGAATCAAGAGACAGTGGCTACGCTGGCTAGGTCATGTCGTCCGAATGGATGAAAGCGCTTCAACTTTGAAAGTATTCGACGGAGTACCCGTTGGTGAAAGCAGAGGAAGTGGAAGACCTCCACTCCGTTATAAGGATCAGGTGGATCAGTTGGAGAACGATCAGGTTTCACCTGGTATTTTCAACTGGCGCCAAGCAGTGATGAGAAGGAACGAGTGGCGCGCTATTATTGATTCGGCTATAATCGTGTAAGCGGTGCCTATGCCAATGAAGAGGAAGATGGTGTACAATATATATGTAATTTTCATAAATATATATAATAAATATTTTTTTTCAAAAATATATCTCTCATATATAAATATTTTTAAGTTTTTTAATAATAATTGGCCTTTATATAAGATCTATTCAAACGCTAAAAAAAATTTTAAATTTTAAATCACAATTCGATATGATTTTTATCTCATAAACGTCGCATTTTCATAATATTTATTATAACTAATATATGTACATTTTCAAGCGTTTACATCAAAGCACTCAGGTCCACTGAAATAAATAACGAAAAATTCGTTGCAACTGAAATTTCACTACTTTCTACAATTATTGCCAACACTACTAAAAATGTTCAAGAATACTTTAACAAACGTAGGCGATTACTTAAGGTTTGAAAAAAGTAGTAAAAGTTTTTGAGTGAAAGAGCGCCGAAGGATTGCCGAAGAGAAATATGTGCGTTTCATTTAAACTCAATCCTTGCAGTACTTTTGAGTGATTTTGAAAATACTAATATTCAATTCAAATACTTAAAATTATGACATGCGCAGTTATGAAAACGTTAACGCTCAATTCCTAACTCAATTCATTGACTACACTTATGAGTCTATGAGCTGTGCATTGGCTTAAAGTAAAAAAAAAATTAGCATTAAATTTAGAAACTCCAATACACTTTAACCTGATATTGTTAAGAAAAACTTGTTAAGAGGTAATAAAAGGTTATGTTTTTAGTGTAATATTCATTTTGTATACTTTCAAAGAATTTTCAAGCGCAAGCTTTCAACAAAATACTATTAAATTATAGTTTTAACAAAACAGAATCTGAAGAATATTTCTATTGAAAGTTTTTGGGTTAGCCAAAAATTATTTTTTCCGCTTTTAAGATGAGAACTATTTTATTTTTCAATCCATATCTTATTCAACAATATAAAAAACTGTTGCTTGAAAAAATATGGTATATTTGTATGTGGATAAACTCTATGCTTCGAATTTTATCCATTAAAACTTAATATCAGATAAAATTTTCCTAATTCTCTCAACGCTGTAGTTAAAAGCAGACTATTTTATAAAAAAATATAAGTAATAATTAAAACTAACTGAAGTATACACATGATTAACCAAAATAAATTTAAGCTTGGCAAATAAAATTTCAAACATTTTACTTTAATAAATTCCCTCATACATTTTCTACCAATTACTTCAATTTTATCTCTTTTCTTATGAATATTTATTTATATTGTTGAGTGCAAAATTGTAAATCAACGCAATTCTTTTCCAACAAAGCCCATAATAATAATAAAAAAAATTAAATAAACTGCAAGGTAAGCAATACTCACAGATACCAAAGAAATATTATGTGAGAAAATAAGTCATAGCAATGCCAAGCAAACAAATCAAAAGCATTTATTGTGGAATATATATGTATGCAAATAAATGGCGGAGAAAAGCGTTAAAATTTTATTGGCCAATAATTTAAGCAGAAAATTGCTTACCGTAATATTTGACATAATAGCAACAACAACAACGACTTGACTTGATTTATAATAAATTAGCTGGAATGTTAGTATAAAATATAATTTTTAATTTTTATAGCACCGGAAAAAAGAAAATGACACCAGCACACCAAAAAATAAAAATGGGTTGTACAGCAGACGCCTCCCAATTTACGAACACATTTTGCCACTCACAATCTCAGATCTTTTAGCTAGTTTTGCCCGCACGGTCTTCACAACCAAGTAAATGCGTTAATATAGCAAAATTAAATATAAATAAAAATTAAATTAAAGAACATATAATAAAATAAAATTAAATTAAGTTAAATTAATTTAATTTTTTTCCGACTGAGGAAAAGAATAATACCTACCGCATCGTCATTTTGTCGTCACAACAATGATACGTGCCACTTGCAGATCACTAGAAAATTCTCTTCTAAGGAACCATCGCCCAACCCTGCAACCGCTTTTGCATTACGTCAGGGTGGCGTTTTATTTTTCTCGTAGTGAGGTTAACATCTCGCCACCCGTAACCAGGTGCCGATTTTTAGCCCTTAGCACGGTATTCTACAAACTTTGCTACCTTCGTTCCAGCTTCTTTCATTTGGGAGCATGACTGAGATGATGTTATCTGCATTTAGTGGTCAGACCGTGTTTTCAAATCCGATTCACCGTGCACACTTTAAAAATGTATGCTCGGTATCATTCTCGTTGGTGTTTTTTGTAGATACAGCATGGCTTTTCGGTTTTTCCAATCATATGTAAGTATTATTTGAAGTATCCGTGACCGGGCAGCAACTGCTGATATAATAGTAACTCTTTCCATGCTTTGCTGTCTGCTATTAGCCTGGCCGTCCATCGATCACGGCTTTCTAGTTCGCAACGGGCTTGCCCTGGTTTAGGGGTTATTTTCTTAACTTTTCCTTTGTGGTATTCACGATGCTTCTTTGGTCCCTCATTTTCATTACAACATTTCCAGACATAATATGCCATTGCAACTGATATTTCATACGTCAGGCATCAGTGGTTTGGTAAAGCAAAACTCTGTCCTAACGATTGAGCTAAGGTACGTGAATATGCTGCATGCTTTATCGAAAGCTTCTTCTAAGATAACAATGTTTAAACTTGTAGCCGCCTCTTTAGGCTTCTTCGACACTCTTGCCTGCACCCAGTGTTTAGCCACCGTCCCTTAAACCATATTTATTTGTGGAGAGTCCTCCATTGCTGTTTCTAGTGTTGGCTTGAGAAATCCTACTATGAGTTTTTAAGCAGTACCGAGCATAGAAAAGGATCGGTATGCTGATGGATTGTATGGGCTCCTCTTCCATTTACTGATGATAACCATATTTTCTCCTTTCCCGGCTTCTGGAGGTAAGCCGGCTTTGTGGCAGGCAATAAACATATCCAGAAGTATTTTAGGCGTAGCAGCGATGATCTGCAACGTCTCTGCTGGTACTCTATATGAGCCTGGAGCCTCGATTGCTAAGAGAGGTATTTCGCGCATCCTGGCTCTTCTCGCAGCGCCCCATGTGTTGGGAATAAAGTTTTAACGATCTGATCCATTTTGTGCGCATTGGTATGTGGTGTCCTAACACTCATTTTCTTCATTACAACTTTGTTCTTATCTGTGTTATATTTTACCATCCATTAAGTTACGTTGCCTATTCGTTTTTTCCTTCAGCCTATACGACATCATTTTCTTCTTAGCTCTGCTATTCTCTCATTCCACCAGTACGCCGGCGTATTTTGTATCCTATTTTTGACTTTTGGCATCCCCTTCATAAATGTTTTAATAAATAAAGTGAATAAAGTAAAATATAATAAAAGAAAAGAAAAAATAAAATAAAAGGAGAACATTAAAAATATATATAAAAAAATACAAAATAAAAACGAATAAACAAGATGTAAATTAAAGTTAATATTAAGTTAATATTGTCACCTTGCCATAATTTTGCAATTTGCAATAAATTTGATATGTTCATAAACCGTATGAAGGCTTCGGTATGGCCGCAGAAGAAGGGCTTATTTCTTGTTTTCAAATTATTTTATTATTTGTATTTTTTTTTTGTTATTGTTTTGTATTGTATTATTTTATTTTATTTCATTATATATTATTTATATTAGTTTACTTTAAATTAAAATTTTTTTAACTTTTTTATTTTATCCAATTTAATTTAATTTTAGAGTTTTATTTTATTTTATATTTTCCTAATTGTAACTTTATTTTAATTTATCTTACTATATAACATTTAGTTTCATTTTATTTTATTTTATTTTAGTTTTGTTTATTTTATTTTATTTCTTATTTATATTATTTTTTTATTTGGTTGTTTATTTTTTTAGTTTTTCAATTTTTTTGTTCATTCAATTTTACTTTATTTTATTTAGTTTAATACTATTTATTATTTATTTTTTATTTTACTTTGTTTAATTTAATTTCATTCTATTTTAGTTGACATTTTTTTAACTTTTTTTATTATATTAATTTTCTTCAATTTGTTTTATTCATTTCATCCTACTTTATTTTCTTTTCTTCGTTTTATTTTGTTTTGTCTTTTATTCTTTTTTTTCTTTAATTTTACGTATAATTTTTCTTTTATTTCATTAAATGTTTAATTTTTTTATATTAATTTTGCAAAATTATGGCAAGGTCACAATATTAACTTAATATTAGCTTTAATTCACATCTGTAGAATATTAAATATCTCTTTCCTCATATCTGAACAAATCGGTTGATGATTTTCAGGAACATTATTCCTCTTAAGTTACCTGTGGAATACCGAATTTCATGTTCTTAGTTGCGTTAATGAAGTATTTTTGACTTAAAATCACATATCTGAACAAATGGGTTGTATTAGAGCCATATGATATGGTCGACCGATCCGGGAAGTTTCGGCCAATGATGAGTACCATTTCATATATATGAAAGGTATAAAGACCAAAATAAAAAATAAAAATAAAATTAAATCGAACTAATTTAAATTAAATGAGATTAAATTAGTTTAAATTAATTTAAATACTTTATAAAACCTTTAAATGCAATAAAAAATTCCATTGTTTAACATATTATACTAATACTTTTAGAATCCACATAACATATTGTTTTCTTCAATATTATGCGGCAAGCACAGAACCTTTCAACTTTGCACTGCTAAAGTAAACATTCCTCGCATAGTGCACTGCAGCGTTGTTTGCATAATAGCTTACATAACTTTTCCACGTTTAATTATTCTCTTGTTGCTCTTGTTCCAGTTGCTTGACCAGAGCAACGGTATGTTATGAAATTTGCTTTGTGATTATTCGGCTTTTTGCTTGCAACTTGTGGCAGTCACATAACAGGTAAACTACCAAAAGCTACCATACTGGTAGTGTATAAAGTATTTCAAGGTTTTGCTGCATTCACTTTATTTCCTTGCATATATTCAAGAAATTTTCCCTCGAAAAAAAAATTGTTTATAATTCAAATGAAATAAATAATGTAAAAATTTTTTTCTTTGTAAGTAAGCTTTTGAATATTAACAAAGACTTTTTTTTACTTTTTGGCTTTAATTTAAATTCTGTGTATATTTATAAAATACACCCATAGATCTTTCAATCATGAATTTAACATTTATTTATTTTAACACTTTATCTTCAAAGCCATTTTTCTAAGAATTAATTTCTCTTGCATAATTTGCGGACTGTGCTCATATTTATGTAAAGAAGCTTAACAGCTAAATATCTAAAAAAAAAAAAAGATACATCAAAACAATAAAAGCGGAAATTATTTCATTATCACATCAAATTTACAAGCATATTTACATACTTACATATATACATCAATCAACATTTAACAACAATAAGGTGAAGAATTTTTAATAAATTGCCTCCAAGAAAACCAATGTTTAGAACTTTCCGTTGTTGATGTTGTTGCTGTCCTTGCGTGCCACAACGGAATATTTGTATAATTATGCATTAAGGCAATTTATTTTAGCAACAAAGGATATTAATCACAGTATATGGTGCATTTTTGGGGGAGGATAATACTTGATAAAGTGCGTGAGTCTAATAGTGGGAGGAGTTGGTTGCATGCAGTTGACTCACTGGCTCTGGAGAAAAGTTATAATTACGTGAATTAATGATTTTGTAAGCATGTAACTAGTATTATTGGTACGAGTAATACGAAAGTTTGCAACTTCAATGACTTATGAACGTGTTGCTGATAATAATTATAACTTTCCTTACGAAATCGTTTTCGAAAACGTGTATATGAGTTGGAGAGTAGGTGCTGAACGACGTTGTGCATATTTAATGTAACACTATTCCCCATATTTACATACAAAAGTGTACCGTAAAGCAAATTTTTGATTAGTATTTATACTTACCTGAAGATAAAAAGAAGTAGATAAGAAATTAAATATAGTCCCTATGACCTCATCAAATCTGTAGGAGGATTCAAGAGCCTTGTAGCATATAAACTGCATGTAGTTTACTCAACAAAGATTTTTTTACCTGAAAAAAATATTCTCAATAAATAAATTAAATAAATAGTAATCATTTTTGAACAGAAATTTCCTAAAGGGTATATAACTTTGTCAAAACATTAAAATCCGTTTTGATGTTGATGATTCATTTTTGCCATCAAGTAAAAATCATCAAAAACAAATACAAGACAACCATTTATTAAATGAGGATGAACAACTTCTACTCATTGTTCTTAGCGCACCTAAACCATCTATTGAGAAATATTCCCAGCCTTTCAGCTTGTTATTATACATTTTCAGGAAATGTACATGGGAATATCAACCCCTCCGAGTGTATCTCCGACCGGTGGTCTCAATAACCAAATGATTAGCAGTACATAATATCTTCCGAAACGTTAAAGAAAATTAATTTGTTTAAAAAAAAAGAAGTTTATATTTATAATTGCGATCGCACCTTGACAGAGAAATTATCTTTCCCTTTGTTAAGGTAGTTCTAGTCTTAGTCATCGAGGTCATATAACGGGAGGGCCGGGAAACGTGCTGTTTCGACGGGTTCGGACCAGAATGACAGGGGTGTTAGAGTTGAGTGGGCATGCAAAGAGGTGGTTACTGTCATTCATTGCGTGCTAGAATTCATTGCATGCGGGACGTGTGTTGGATATGTCAGGGTCGAGTCTGCATAAGTAGGAGTTGAGCCTGCTACAATATCCAGACCTCAATTGTGCCAGTGTCACTCGGGTCTCTCGAAGCAGCTTGAGCTCTTGTTCTGCAATGGGTAGTGCTGAGATTCCGAGAACACGATTCACAGCAAGAGAGTTCAAAAATGTATTAACGGTCTCTCGGTGAATGGTGTTTAAAGCTTCTCGGTATGCCGTCCCGTCCAGCGGTTCTTATCGGTATTGCTGTACGGAGTCGCGGTAGTCTAGTACTCTCTACCTGATGTGTCTAGGTGGAGATTCGGCTTCTAATAAATGTATGCTTACACAGCACAACATTATGCCCCTTAACTGGGAGCATAGCTGTTTCACTGTGTAAGTGGTGCGCCTGCGCCATCAGTAGATTTCCTGTCACGGTGCGAAGAGCGGTGTTCTGACGGGCTTGTAGCTTCTTTAACTGCATCTCGCTAGTCCCCGGCAGCATAACTTACGACCGGACGACCAATTGCTTTGTATGTTGCCAAAAACGTTTCTTTGTCCTTACCGCAAGTGTTGCCAGTTAGCGATTTGAGGATTTTGTTGCGGCTCTGTACTTTAGTGGCAATTGCAGTCGTTTGCGGAGTGCAGAACTGCAAGCTGTCAAATGTGACTCCCAGTAACTTTGGGTTGTTTATCGTCGGAATTTTTACGGTCGTCATCGACTTTCACATCTAGTTCGAGCCGGTTCTCCTTCATCCAGTTGGTGAAGAGGATGGTCGAGGATTTCTCTTCTTATGATTGCAGATGTGTTGCAGTGAAGAAGTGGGAAAGGTCAGCAATATAGCAGTTTGCTTTCGAACAAAAACTATTATAATCCTGACCGGACGCCAATATTGAACAAGCATCGGCATATGAGATCAGAGGGACGCCATCTGGTAGAGAGAGCCTTGAAATGTAAAAGTTAAACAGCAGTGGGAACAGCGGAACCTCCTGGTTACCCTCAAGTGGCTTTGATGTTTGATCTCGAAAGTCTCTACTATACTGGCTAACTGATCTTTTTTATTTATTGATATAAATAATACACCATCCATTCAAAAACATTGTAACATTTGAAAAGGGCTTATGGACTCCGAAGCCATTTAGCCGATTTTCTTCAAGTTTCCAGGATGGATTCATTGGAGCCCGGAGGGTATTGTCACGAAACGAAAAATAAAATTTTTGTTTTATTTTTTATATGCGGTTGCATTTGATATAACGGAATTAGGGAACAAAAGCAACTATTAATCATGTATTCTGAACGCATCAACCGCCTCTTCAGGTGTCGAAGTCAGTACTATACGGTAGATGACACATCAGATCGAAGTTTTGAGTGACCAAAAACACATTTATTTCCATCGATGTGTGAGAGCTCGCATTGTCGTGGTGAAGAGTTATCCGTCTTTGGCGGTTGGTTTTCCTAACTTCTTGAAAAACGACTGGCAAACAAATGGTGGTGTAGCATTTACTTGTAGAATTTACTGTTCTAGTGGTACTACGATGCAATGTGCCCAGTTTTTCTTAAAAACTAGATAAATAAATGAACAATAAAAAATAAAAACAGGAAACCATTTGCTTGAAAGTGCTTCGTGCGCAAACAACTTTTGTTGCATTCGGCTCACCTTAAAACACCCATACAGTGGACCGTTGTTTACTTTCGGGCTTAATCATGAAATTCCACTATATGTCAAGATGTCTCAGATGTATTTTGAAGTACGCCAATCGTATATTTTCTTACATTTTTCTCGACCAAATCTAAAAAAGCCTTTTTTGAGTGATTGACAATTGTGCATGCAATATTGAATGAATGCTGGTCCCACTAATTCCTATAGCTGTCTCAATCACGTGATGGGTCACATGACGGTCTTGTAATATCAGTTTCAGCCATTTTTCTTTCGGAAAGTGGACCAGGTTTTTATGAAAAACTTACCTTTTTGCCGGCATGTGAAGCTGGGACCGATCTTTTTCAAAAAATCTTGTTTATTGTTTAATTTTCACAGAATCTGGTATGTAAGTAGCTTCTTTTTACGATTACTATGAACACTATTTCTTCTTCTGGGAAGTGCACCAATTTTTTCGAAAAAAAAACGTATTTATTATTCTATTTAATTAAGATTGTCCTCTCTCCAGGACTAGAAAACGATATTTATGAAAAAAGCTTATTAAAAGTATGTTTATGGTTAGATTTGGGGGAACATTTAGACGAAGGTATCTTTAAGTTTACATGGTACTTTTATTTCCCCAAAAAGGGACGGGATCGATATGCCTGAAATTAAATACTTTGATGGTTTGATAGAATAATTTATTACCGGAATGGGGTTACATGAAAATTGTCATGATATTAATATACTGCGTCTACTAGTTGTTTAAAGTTTAGCGGAGTTCTCATTTAGTGGTTTCGAAAGTGCAGATCTGTCTTTTGACATATGTCAAACTAAACTGCCAGACCAGACATGTTTTGTTTTGATTAAAAGTCAGGCATTTATGAAAATGGATCGCTTAACAAACTACAAAAATACGTTTAAGTTGTTGAAACCTATTACAAAAATGGTGACTCGAACGTGGCCACGTTTCGTGCTTTAAGAGTTGATTATAGCTTATTATTAGTATAATTACTCAAAAATTGGGAAAAGTTTTGAAGAAACATGAAGAGACTGGATCGGTTATAGATATTTTAAGGCCTGTGCACCTTCGTTTTGCTCGTTTCACTTCAAATTTTGCTGCTGTAAGTGAAAGTGTAGCCAAATGTGTCTATTCCTCGACGCCCTCAAGAGCTGGGATATTCTTACGGCACATCATGGCGTATTCTCATCTTGGACTTACACCTACATTCATATGAAGTCCAGCTCACAAAAAAACTGAAGCCAGCTGACCATTCACAACGGCTTAGTTGGGGCTACAATAATAGAAGAGAGGCCATTGCACAAAAAAAAAAAAAAATAATTACTGCCTGATGCGCTCTTTGGTCCATAGGTGTGATTGGACCTTACTTCTTTGAAAACGACAACGGCGACACTCACTGTTAATTCGGAGCATTATGGTCTTATGATAACTAATTTTTTTTTTTTTTTTTTTGCAATTGAAGAACTTGAACAATATGTGGTACCAACAAGTTGTGCCACCTGCCACACAGCACGAGCGAATATGGTTTTATTGCTAGAGAAATTTCCCGGCCGTGTAGTCTCTCGCCTTGGCCACCGAGATCGTTGGAGTTGACACTGCTAGACTCTTTTGTGGGTCTACGCACGAATGATCGTGCTTATGCGGGTCAACTTTTAACTTATGAACACTTGAAAAGCAACATTCGTCAAGTTATGGCAGAGATATGTGCAAAAAAGTGGTCGAACATTACGTTAGATGGATCGAAGTTTACAAAAATTCACGATTCGGTCATTTGAATGATGTGTATCAAGGTTCAAACTTTATAATAAGCAAGAATTAATTGAAAAAAAAAATATTATATTAACTGCATTTTATTTACGTTTATTTTAGAAATTGGAAAATGTATAAACCTGTACCTATGTAAGCATGCGTAAGATCAAAATAGTGACATCCAGCTTACTTATTACGATATTCATATTCAAAATTTCCTGCAGGACCTTGAGACGCAACAGGTCACACACAACCATTTTAAACGTAAAACATTGATTAAAATTAAAATGTGAAATTTAATATTTTGCATAAGTTAAAACCTATAAGGACTTATAGTTATGCTTTACCTATCCATCCCCTTTACAACACCAACTATAAAATCTAAATTGAACAAAAAACAGAAAGCCCTAACAACATGTAGTTGGATCTTCTAGTAAATTCTATATTATTTAAAAAAGAAATTCAGCAGACACAATCAATTATCAATTACCAACAAACATAGACAGATTACAAGTAATATATATGTTCATTAAATCAATTTTATAAATATCATTTTAATGAAGATATATACGAGAGTTTGTTTACACATTAGTTTCACAATATTTATGCACATACATATATACAGACGTGTGGGAATAAGTGATTTGAACACCATTTGGTTAACATTCACCTGTGCGATGTGATTTATGGTTTCTGTCTTTGCTTTGAGCACTTCATTTGCTATCCTGTAAAGGTGTAACTTATTACAGCCTAACCATATCCCGGCGGGTAAATATTTATGTGAGAAAATTGAATTCAATACACATTTAAATATATGTATTAGAAAGAAATAGAAAAAAATTTACCAGACGTACATATATCTTAAGCAGTTTACAGATGGATGTATGAATCGTTGCGTAGCGAATCATTAAAATAAATAAAATAAATGTTTGTGCTTATAATTATATCACAAGTGTATACACTTTAAAGTTTTAGCTAACGATTAATTTTTATAAGAGCTATTGTTCCTAATAGTAGACTGTACAATTCTAAAATTAAAAACAAATGCGAATAATCAGCTTCCGATAGAGGAATTGAAGAAAATTAATTTTATTGAGCACTATTAACAAAAGTGCATATACAGGGTTTTCCAATAAGAGGGATATGATTTCTTTAAAAAAAAACTCTAATTGTTAAGGAATTCAAATGTTTTTTATTTAATGCGAAGTAAAATAACTACAATTAATTTCTGAATATAACATCATTCAAATGGCCTTCACGACTTCTTTTGAAAGAACGAATTCGATGAAACCAATTTTTGAGCACTTTTTCCGCTAAATCAAGTTGTATGTCAACATACTATTCGTTCTGTATTGACTTATAAAGCTTGAAGAGAGTCTGGTTTAGCGCTAAAGACTAATCACTTCAAATAACCCCACAAGAAGTAGTCTAATGATGTTAAATCACAATTTCTTGGAGGCCATTCAATGTCACAATTTTTCAAATAATCGAATCTTCAAACCTTTCTCGCAATAATTCGGTTGTTGCACGTGCTGTGTGACACATAGCCCCGTCTTGTTGGAACCAGATATTGTTAAGATCAACTTCTTCCAATTGTGGCCGTAAAAAGTTGGTGATCATCGATCTATACCACTCTCCATTGACAGTAACGGTGCTACATTTAGCAGCTTCACTTCGAAAGAGGTACGGAGCGATGATTCCACCAGACCAAAAACCACAAAAAACTGTCAATTTAGGTGAATTTGTGGATTTTCTTCGCACCGAAATCGACAGTTTTATTTATTTACCGCACCACTCAGATGAGCCTCATGGCGAAAGTGAGCCTCATCGGAGAAGATAGTTTTCTTAAAAAAAATCGTTATCGTTTTCAAGTTGCTCCATAATGATTTGTAAACGTATATCTTGCCATGGACGAAATTGTAAACACTACTGAATACATTGAAAAAAAAAATACAGATCATGACATATTAAAAATGGCCAGTACAACACTTAGAAATCATATCATCCCTATTGGAAAACCCCTTATTAGTAGAATTCAGTTGAAAATAGTTTTTGATTCTGAACGTATTCCGAACTCTAAGAAGCCATTGCTTTGGACTTTCTTTATTTATCCCCAGTATTTCCTAATTAGCTTATATTAAAGCGCAAGATGCTTAAGATTACTAAACTACAGTGAAACTAATATGAGAGCAATGAGCTATTTAAGGAGAAAAAAGGACTAAAAATTTATTCCTGCAGAATAGAGGCTAAATTGAAGAAATATATATGTATATATATATTCCAGCTCATATGTAAATGTATATATTTTATTATCTATAAAAAATAAATCACTCTGCCTACTTCGTTGATAAATGTTGAAACTTTGTGAAATGCCTTGCATTTTAATATTCAGCTTACGAGCAGAGGATCATCTGTACATAGACATTTTAATATACTCATTTACGCATAAAATTAATCGCATTTTTTACGCAGCCTTCTTTATGACTCAGTAAATTAACTTAAGCAGCAACATAATATATAATAATATATTCTGCAATACTTATATACATACTCAATCACACATTTTTTACTGTTCATGAACCGTAGTGGTGGAGCAAACAGTCAGCTATGAAACGAATTATCGTTATTATTGCCACTGAGCTATATTTTATTATCCCTCTGAAAATGTATTACAATCTTATTAATATTTAATTTAAATCCCTTTTCATGTACAGTTAAATTGATATATTAAGTCATTATTAAACCATATTTTGTGCATATAATACAACATAGAGTATGTACATGAGTGATGTCATTTCATGTAATAACAAAGCTGTGAAGTAAATTTTACATACGGAAATTTCACATATTACACATACTCTTTTAAGTTTGTGCAATACTACTTGTACATTTCGAGTTCATTACGTTCAATCGAATGTAAATAAGAAGTCATCACTTCAAATATGTATCATTACGATATCAATACCAGAGCAGAGTATATCATAAGCTTTGTTATAGTAGTCAGCGTTTGAGATATTTTATAATCTTTTTTTTTTGTATTTATCATAAGATATGTGCATATGTAATAAAAGGTGATCCATTTCGAGGTTCCCTACTTTTTTAAAGAAAAAAAAACGCAGAAAATTCAAATTTAATGGCGAATGTTTATTATCATTCAAAAGAACATTATTTGGCATTTATTTTTTGAAGATTATCTCTTTTAAATGTTGGACGCGGCTACGTCTCAGATGGTCCATCCGTTGAGTTCAATTTTCGATGACTCGTTCGAGCATTTCGACTGGTAAATGGCGAATGACATGCGTCATGTTTTGCTCCAAGCCCTGAATCGAAGCGAGATTATCTTTAGACTTTACATATTCCCACAGGAAAAAGGCTAACGGTGTGATATCACACGATCGTGGTGGCCAATCGACCGCCTCAAAACGTGAAATTATCTGCTCACCGAAGTGTTCTCTCAATAAATCCCTTGATTGATGCGATGTGTGATGAGAAGTGGCGCCGTCTTGTTGAATCCAAATGTTGCGGATATCACGAGCTTCAATTTCAGGCATCAAATAGTCGGTTATCTTGGCGCGATAAAGATCGCCATTGACGGTTGTGTTCCCGCCGGCATCATTTTTGAAGAAACATGGACCGATGATTACACCGGCCCACAAACCACACCAAACCGTTGTTTTACTGGATGAAATGTCAGCTTTTGAATCTCTTTAGGTTGCTCTTCGTTCCAAATGCAACGAATTTTCAATTTTGCTTGTTTACATACCCATTGAACCAGAAAAGGGCCTCATCACTGAACAAAATTTGGCTCGAAAACGTCGGATCTTCTTGGAACATATCAAGAGCCCATACAGTGAAGCGATGTCGCTTGGGAAGGTCGAGCGGGTTCAGTTCTTGCTGAAAGCTGTATTATTTACGCTTTCAATTTAAGATCTCGCTGCAAACGGCGCGAAACCACTCTCCACGGTCTCTGTGTACACTATCAGCTTCGGCCGCTGAATTTCCTTCACTGCATGCTGGACGTGGTATATTCGGTCGAATATTATCCAATAAGGAATGCTGGGTCTCAAGATGAGTGATGGTGGTGCGGATAGTACGGTCAGTGGGCCGATTATGTTGACCATAAGTTGAGCGAAGCGCGCGAAACACATGCTTTACAGAACGTGAATGATTTGTAAAAGTTATTCAAGCGTAAGTCTTTCCATGATGAAATGCCAGACAATACTGAACGAAAATAACATGACAGCTTGACACGACTCACGCGTGATCTGTTAAAAAAAGGCTATTGAAACAAGTACCTCTACCCTTTATATTAAACACACATATATACACATAGTTCTAATTTTTAAATGACATCAATTTTGTTTATATCGGAATTCCGTCGCCTTTGATTGAAAAAATCATATTTTTTATTATCTGGATATTGTGTTATCCGTTTTTGTCATGTGTGGATTATGTCATGTCTGGATTTAAAAAAAAATATTTTTTATTATATTATGTCTGTATTTTGAAAATGATTCTGAAGTGCCCCTACATGTGCTCTATTTTTTTAACTTTGTGTTAAAATTTAAATTTTGGAACATTTGCGTATCAGGAAAGATAAAAGATGCCCCTGCCTTATTATGCATAGTAGAGTACTCCGAGTGGCCCGATGATTGGATAAAAGATCAAAATGGTTTAAAAAAATTTAACCTAAGCAAAATTTTCGAGTTAAAAATTCTACACTCCAAAAGATGCTGAAAATTTCAGGGTCACATTAAAGTGGAATGGTAATAAAATTGTAAGAATATAGTTTTCACCACATTCTAAAACAAGTCTATAAGCCGTGCTTCCAATTTTAAGTAATTCTTTATAATTTTGTTATTTATGGCTTCCAAGTAAGTTCTGAACAACATTCCCTAAACATTGCCAGGCGAGTTTTTCTTGCTCATTCAGTTTTCCTTCAAATATCGTATCTTTATCAGTTGCCATATTTGTGTACCTTCAAGTACTCTCACATTAATTTTCACCTCCGTGAGTTTCGGGAATTTATCTTTTGGACCCAGAAATCCCTTTCCATCTTTAGACATAACTTTTACAAAATTTTTTGTTTTTCTGATCGACTTGGAGGTTTTGGCAAAGGCAGATGTAGAATGGGTCTTTTGACCGAAAACAAGTTTTTATAGTGGATATTGTGTTTGGACTTGGTTTTAATACCTATTCTTTGAGTCAGATAAACAGAGCAATCACATACATACGTGATACTTTGGTTTCGTCCAAATCGTTGAATTAGCAAATGGAAAATGTTTAGATTGTTGTTTAACCAACCTATAGAAGTTTCATATACGCTACACAGGATTTATACGGAACCCAAGATGAATATCTTGATTCCTCACAGGATATCCAAAATAGTCCAAATAGCACTGTTCAATTAATGATGTGAAATTTTGACACTGAGATTTAAAAGTTCTCCACAATCATAAAAGTCACTGACGGGGTTTTAGAACAATTCCACAAATATTTTTGAGCAGTACGAGCATTTGAGCAACGAATACTCGCACACCTGCTTATTGCTCGTTACTCGAAAAATTTTCGAGCCGAGAACGAGCATTTCGACAATTTCGACAAGCACTTTGACGTTTTTCTTAAAACTTCTTTTATTAATTTTAAATTTGTTTATGTAAAGTGTAAAAATCATTGAAACGCCAAAGAAACTTTGACAAACAAAATTAATTTTTTTTTATTCTGCTGAGCAGCTGAGCAATGAGCGAGTATCGAGCTAGCATCAAGCTGTTCGCAGTGCTCGATACCTGGATGTCTAGAGCTCTAATATTTACGGCGTAATTAAAGCAAATATAATGTTAGTTAATTGTATGCAATAATTAGACAGTCGCCTCAATGAGATTATTCCGACAAAAGAACATAGATAAGATGTGAGTGTGTGTTTTCTATTCCACACAATCTCAAAGAGGACATCGCTTAATAAATTGTAACATAATTGCTGTCATAAATAAGCACTGTAAATTCATCTACATATACCTTAACAGATACAGCTGTGCATACTCGTGTGTTTGTATGTATATGCACCTCTTTGTATATATAAAGAAAATTTATATTCAAAAGACAACAAATATGTCAATGTAACAAACCGAATGACAGCATTGAGCAAATTGCGTTGAATGACCCATATATGCACATCTGTACATATGAAATATACATACACTTGCCATACACTTGCTTACTCTGTGAGTGTCATAAATTGTTTTCTTCTATACAAGTGTACCACCTGTGTTTTTTCTATTTTGATCCTGTCAAAATTTATTACTTATATGAGTGTATATGTACAAGTGCTTGCATTCAAAATATTTATATGAACTTTGGTCGCATGTGAAGTTAACTTGTTTACAAGTGCATTATATCATGTTGCATGAAAAAGTTTGTGAAATTTTATTGACTAAGGTAGGGCGATCAAAGATTAAGTTAAACATTATTTTACTGAAATAAAAAGTGAAAACCAAAAACTTATACACGAAAATTCAGAGATTAGGTTAATAAAATATTCGAGCACAAAACACACGCTGTGTAAAGTGATTAAGGATATTAAAATGTGAGTTTCGAAAAAATAATGAAAACAAGTTTTAAATAAATTGAAGTTGCTTTCTTATGCTATTTTAAATTAAAATTAGAACTTTTTTTTACAGATTTCACAGAAAAATCAAGAAGTGCAATTTCCTGAATACAGGTTTATATGATATCGATAACAGTTAGCAATGCCAAATTATTTTTCATGAGAAACTTAACCTGACCTGCCCTAATGTACCACTTTTTAAGTGTTGCACATTTTTTTCCCATATTATTTGTAAGCATAATATTTTATGCGCTATTCTACAGGAGCAATAGTCAGTTCAAGCAACTTTTTTTTTGATTGTGAAAACCGAGATTTTGTAGTTCTCCGAAAATGTATTATAAGTGTGTTTCAAAAATCTTTCAGTTATTCGTAGGTTTATATATTAAAAATTCTGCAAAAACTTATGGGAGGAAAAAACAAATGCGAATTTTTAAGCATCTTTGAAATGCTGTAAATCTCCAATTTTTTTTTTTCATTTTTGATATCAACCTGAAAAAATAAAAAAGTCACTTTTTCTGCATTGCTAAAAATCGACCACATTTTTTCGAATATTTTTGTACCTTCAACAGCACTGCAAATCTACATATCAATCGATCAAATGGTTTTCGTTTTGATCCCTTTGATGAAATGGTTAACCCTTTTGATCAAAATTTCAGAAGGAATTAAAGAAGCAAAGCTTACATTGAGTTTGTATTGAATTTTTTGTTTAACCGTCTATTGAATAACAAACTACAAGATTTTACGATAAATTTATGACCATTTTGGAGTTTAAGTAAATTTGATCGATCGATCTGTTTCCAAAATTTTAAATCTCAAATTCAATATGTAAAAAATGTCTAATTGTAAAAAAAAAAAATTGAAAATGAATTAAATTTTCAATGACTATTACAGAAATCTCAGAGTTATAAACTTTGCTCCTTTAATTTCAATGAATCCGTGGACTTGCCAGGCTATTGAAGGTTTATTGGAAATAAAACTTTGTAAAAACATTCAAGTCAATTTTTAATTGACCCAAAAGGTTTAATTATTACTTCTGGGCTTTTAGCTTCTCATCCCTTTTCAAGCGCGCTCCTAAGCATTTCCTTGCTGGTTATAATACCCTGCCTAATTTTTCTTTCTAGTACATCTCATAAGTACTCAATAGGTTTAAGATCAGGTGATTGCGTGGATGTATGCAGGTGTTTAGGAATATTGTAGAGCACCCAGGGCTTAGCAATTTATGATGTGTGCTTCAGGTCGTAGTTCTATTGAAAAATAAATTTTCACCGAGTCCCAGCATTACTGCACTTTCATTTAAATTTGTTTTCAAAATATTAAGATGATCGACTCAATAAACTGAAATTTTCCTACACCCGAACTTGTCATGCACCCCCACATCATAGTACCTCCACCACTGTGCTTTTCCTCCAAATAATCTTAATCTTTTTTGCCAAAAATGCAAAACTTACTCTCATCTGAAAAAATAACTTTATTCCAAAACTCTGGGGGCTTGTTTAAGTGCTCCTTCGCAAAGGTCATCCGCTTGAGACGATTTCCTCCTGATATGAAGGGCTTTTTTCGTGCGAATATGCCATGAAATCCGGTTCTTTTCAGAATTTTTCATACCGTATCTTGATATAATTTCCATTGGTATTTTAAATCAATGTCTTTGGAAAGTTGGCTTGCTGTTAGAAGTGTTCAGAATGGTTAGGTTGCGCTCTTTTCTTTCCGCCAGTTTTCTTGGACGACCAGAACGTCCAGCTAAGGGTAATAAGGTTTTGTTTGTTTGAAGTTATTTATTACTCTCTGGTCAGAGCAGTACTGTCTCCCAACAGTTTTTGCGATTTCCCGATAACATTTACAATTCTGCCACAAATCAACAATGATTTTCCTTTCGCCAATATGGACTTTTGGTCCCTAGTCAAAAAAATAATGAGTTTCTCCTATATTTATATACGCTTTAGCTTCTTCCTAATCGCAATTACTACCGTGTATCATTTAAAATAAAATTCAACATAAATAATTTGTATTTTCAATGCAGCAAACCATACTTTTTTAAAGTGAACGCACACTTTTTCTGCTCAACTTACTTAAGTAGCGGAACTACAATCCCGTTAACTCATAACGACGCAGCTCAAATTCTACGAAGTTTTGCTCAAACATACTTCAAATAATTGTCTTTAAAATAAGTGAAAATAAAATATTGATCTTTTTTTTAATTATTAACTTTTTTTAGTTGAATACTTTAATACACTGAGTGAACGCAGACTTTATCTGCCATGTGTATGTTGTCGATTTCTAACAACGAAAAATTCTGACTTTTTTGAGGAATTCGGTATATCATACAAGTTAACACAGCAGTAGAAGTATACCAGCATTGAGTGTAAATATTGTATGTATGCCTGTGTGTTATTCCAATAACAAACAGACATACTTACATAAATATTCATCAGTGGTTGTTGTAAGCAGGCATTGCATTTTATTGGCATGCGGCGGTGGCTGACCGCCTGCATTAATCAATCAACTGCTGCTGTGATGATCCAACACTTCGCTTAAATACTTTTTCTCCACGCCGACGCTTCGAGTTAGCCGAAGTAAAATTGTGCGCTCGATGTACCCGAAAGGGTCGTCGCTAAAAGAGTACTTAAGTGCGCATAGTTTTAAGGTCAGGGAAGCAGTGTAAGTAGTGTAAGCAGAGTAATTAGTGAATAATGATTTAAATAAATAAAAGTGCCTAAAATTGTCAAAAGAATAAAGTGTTTTATTCGGCGGCAGTCCCAAAGTGGAAAACTATCCAAGAAGATCAAAAAATTGTCATATTAAACAAAGAGATAAAAAAAAAAAACTAAATCCCTTTGCGACTGCCTTGAAATAACTTACATACATAATGAATTGATGAACGATTATATAATATAACTTCCATACTCCGATTTCTTCAGATGTGAGGCTTTGATCTCTAAAAAAATATCATCTGAGAGCGTGAAATTTGCTATTCTACAGATGTAAATTGAAGTTAGTATTGACACTGAGAATCATCGAAATCGAATTTTGCAATTTACAATAAACTTGATATGTTCATGAAAGTTATAACGACTTATGTAGTTTTTTCTTAAATTTTGATAAATCAGTTTAAGAAAACCATCGAATCGATGGATCTGTGGATTTGCAGGAAAAACACTGTTTCTGATGATCATGCTCAATAAAAAATATTTCGTAGATACATATAAAGTATGATGAATATTGGAACGAGTTCCCGTCGCTGAGAACGATCAACGACACTGAAGATGGCAAAACGCCGAAACCGGTTTGTCTCAAAACCAAATTTGACAAGGGACGACGGGAACTCGTTCCAATATTCATCAACTTTTCACCCTGTCGGAGAGTCAACTTAACAAAACCAATCATATAAAGTATCTTTTCCAAAAAATGAAAAATTCTTTTGTTATATCCATTGTGAGACCTTTTACAATATTTATATTCATTTTTGTTTTCGCTTAAACCAATATTTTAAATACAGTTTAAAAAATAATTATCTCATTTTCATGGAAAAAAAAATTTGTTTTTAATTATTATGTTACTTAAAGGAAATTTATTTTTGGTTATAAGTAAATGAGCTATATTCAAAGGCCTATTTTTGTTAGAAACATTATTTTTTCATTGAATATTTGTTATACAACAAAGAAAAATGGTAGAAGTGACAGCTGTTTCGGAGATCACCACATCTCCTCATCAGACTTCTTTTGCCAGGAATCGAACCGACGGACTCTAGCATCACAGGCGAGTGCTCTACCAGCTGAGCCAACGCCTGCCATGTAACCTGTGGTTGTATTATTCAATTATTTACTAACCAACAACTATTAAGTGCGCTAATATTTAGCCGCTATTTTTACTTAATTTTGGGTTAGCGAGTATTTTGCATTCCTGCATACATTCAGGCATTAATAGTCTGAGAAATGTATATATGTAAGTAGGATTGATTGTTGGGCCCGAATTATATTTATGGGTATTTGTAATTCGGCCTGTAATTGTTTTTGGTTATAAGTAAATTTATTTAGTTTGCGTGTACATACAAGTACATATGTACATATGTACAAATGCATTTTAAAATAACTTTCGTTTGACAGTATTCATTCCGTTCATTGCAATTTTCTTCAAATCATTTCAAATATTTACTCACATGTCAATACATATACGAGTATACAGACCTCTCTTTACACAGCAACTTTCAATTTTATATTTCAAAAAAATTATGTTTACACATAAATACGTCCGATATGTAGTTGTATGCAAAAAAAAAAGTATGAATATCATTAATATAAATTTGTTTACGCTTGGCTTGACTCTATAATTCAATGGTGCGTTTTATTAACCCAGTAGGCATAGGCGTATTAACTTTATTTTAGACTTCAAATTTCATATTATGTAAACAGTAAATATATTCTAAACAGCTTCAGCTTCAACATGTAATTAAAATTCTTCTATTAATAAATAGAATTGGATAAAACCGCAAATAGTTTTGCTAAAATTTATGTGTTTTTTTCAATATTTCATCCCCCTTTTTTCTTCATTGACATAGACACCGCTTACACAATTTTAGCCGAATCAAGAATATTTCTACGATTCTTCTTTCCGCTATTTGGAAATATCAAGTGAAACCAGTTCGATTTCCACTTGATCCTTCCAATAGAGCGGAGGTCTTCCTCTACCAGTACCTTCATCCATTAAGATGGCGTGACCTAGCCAATGCAGCCGCAAAACAGTGTCAATGTCGCCACAGTTAATCTTTCCATCGTCCTCGATATTCCTTGATATATCATAAAATGCCTGTGAGCTCTCTAAAAATATATGTGCTCATTGAATTTATTTTAAACAACTATTTGCACATAAAATGAAAAAAAATTAAGTCTGAATAGATTAACTGATTTCTTTCCGCTCAATTTATTTCATAATTTATGCATAGCTTGCTGGGAGAGAAAATTACTTTTTGTATTTTTCTAGCTTTATTTAGATTAATTATTATCTTGTTTGCATATGATTGAGTAAATAAGGAAAAATAATTTTAATACTTATTTAAATGAAAAATTTTATCTCAATTACATAAATATACGAGTTTATTATAATGGTAAATTATATAAAATAAATAAAAAATAATAAGAAGCTTTTGCTTGCCGACGAGCTTTCTTGGCTTTCATTACTTTTTTCCCCAGCCTACCTCCAGGACAATCGCTCCAAGTTTTGCCTTTAAGCAAAAACCTGCAATTTATTCTAAAGCCGCCTACGAACGGTTTTTATTTCATGTCAGAAATATACTCGGCGATGCTGATATTCCCTGCCACGGTACGACCACAATTAGAAAATCGATTTTTTAAATAAACTAGCGGATCCCAGCGTGCTTTGCTTCACCTATAAAAAAATCAAAAAAATCTAATGTAAATTGCTAGCTTTGTATAAAGAAATATTCTTAAACCAGAATTAAATGAAATTTTTTAAAATTTTTTATTCATTTTAATTTTTTCACTCTTTTTCTCTCTCTTTCAACACCACATACAACGTTATGTACGCGTATTTTGGAATTTTACATGTATTTGTTGTTGTTGTATGTATTTTGTATGGGTAGCGACCAGTAGAGGATCCAGAATTTCCAGAAGGGGGTCCTAAAATATATTCAATTATTTTGGAGACATCAGACACGAATAAACTACAAAAGTAGATTCGAATTTAAGATTTACACTGCTTCCGAAGGGGGGGTCCGGACCCGAAAACCCCACCCGTGGATCCGCCACTGGTAGCGACCAATGTTCCCTAAAATCGTCATATCTCTGGAACGGCTGCGCCAATCTTATGAAAACTTCACTTTATAACTCCTAAAAATTTGGTGCAATTTCTCAAGTTATAGGCGTTCATCAAAATTTGCATCGATTTATATATATATATAGATTTTCGATAATTGTAGATGTAGGTCTATTAGAATCCACCCATGTTGATAGGATTAGAGCCCACGGACCACCGCATCATAGTACGAACTGCTAATCAATCGCCCAATGCAGCCGCCATAATGCTGAAAAGGTTACAAATTTCTAAAATGAAAGTTGATACAGATTTCACAAAGTTTTCCTTATTCTTAATGATGTTTTGATACTTAAATATAAAATCTAATGAGATTTATGTAGAGGTTACCTTTACTCTGTACCGAATGATAATAGTTTTGAAGCCAGTTGCCTTCTAACTGAGAGTTACCTTTACCCTGCACCGAATGATAATAAATGGTTTGTATTTTTTTTATCCCAATTCGTTTATCGTAAAAAATTTAGCCATATAAATAATAGATATAGTTAAAGCAATGATATCCCGTAGAAAAGTAAATTATCTGACGTCAACTTCGTACTAGTAAAATACTAGTTTATTTGTGAATTTTATGTCTATGCAGAAATTTAAGTCAAAAAGTATACTAAAATATTCGAAATCGTCCGTTATGTTAATGAAACTAGAATTACAACAATTACAATATCAAGGAAATTTTTGAATTCAAATTTTTGTTTTTTTCGTAATATCTCATTGAAAATACATATGCTGGACTCTCATTTGGATTTCTTTCCAGCAAATTTGAGTTCTGGGAGTGACGAACAAATTGGTTGTTTTCATCAGGATGTATCCTTAATGGAAAATCGTTATCTGGGGAAATGTAGTATAGGAATGCACGCAGATTATTGTTAGAGGTTAGATAGAGGGACCCACCAAAAGTCAAACATTTACGAAAATCCTAATTATTTATTGCAAGTTAAGCAATACAATATTTCTAATTGTATATTTTTGTATTTTTTTCTCTAAAAATAGAGCTTTTGTTGTCACAATAAAAACTGATGTTTTCATATTTTCTCCAATTTTTATTCTTACTGGTATTGCAAAGGGTCATGAAAGTCCTAATTAAACATCAACTAAACCAAAATTTTAATTTTTTTGTTATATTGTAATATTGATGCAGCTTCGTATTTGTAAGTGCGTTGCGCTAATTCTCTACCTAAAGCCTTTCACGGTCTAATCTAATGCAGCCTTCGGCCACAGAAAAATTGCATTACTTAGCGAACAAACTACGCACAGACTTACGCTTACATTCAAATTATCCTAATTTTTTTCAATCTGTCGGGAATCTCGTAAAGAAATTTTTCAAGTAAATTTAACTTATTTCCTGATCCACAGTCCATTTCTGGTAAACAAAATTATTCAATTTAGACATATCGTATTTTGTATATTTGTAATCGTATATTTGTACGAAATTTCCTTCAAATCGATTCAGCCGTCTTGGATGAGTTCGAGGACAAAAACTACGACAGAAGCATTTTATATGGATAGATATATAGGTAGATTTTATATGATGTAATAAGGGAAGGTGATGTACGTAGGCAGCTTCTCTCTCTAATTTCGCCAATATGTAATTTATTAAAGTTGGGATCAATTTTTCATTTTGTTTGTGGTTGTTTATTTCTGAATAAATTATTTTACAACTAAAAATGAAATCATTTTGTTAAGAATCTATGAAGTTAAATCATTTTTCACCAAAACGGTCGAAATCTATCCCCTTGTTTCTTTTCTTCCCAAAATAAAATCTTGAGCTAAGGCAGGCGACAAAACTAACTGTCACTACGTATATTACATCTCTCATTATTGTATGATAGATATATAGTTAATTGCTTGATGGCCCTAACACAAACAATATTTAACATAAGCTTGCATGAGACAAAAAAGTATCAATTTTGTTAACCAGGTTTATCTTAGAATAAAACTCCTCAATATCTTATATAGGGTTTTCCAATAAGAGTGATATTTCCTTAAAAAACACTACTTGTTAAGGAAATTCTAATGTTTTTTATATAATGTGAAGTACAATCGATACAATTACGTTCTGAATATAACATCATTCAAATAGCCTACACGACTTCAAGTCGTATGTCATGAATAGCACGTTCAATATTGACTTTTAAAACTTGAAAAGAGTCTGGTTTATTGTTAAAGACTAATCACTTCAAATAACCCCGCAAGAAGTAGTTTGATTGTGTTAAATCACAACTTTTTGGAGGCCATTCAATGTCACAATTTCTTGAAATAATCGCATCTCCAAACCTTTCTCGCAATAATTCGATTGTTGACACAGCACGTGCAACACATGGCCCCGTCTTGTTGGAACCAATTATACCCATAAAAAGTATGTTATCATCGATCTCTACCGATCTCCGTTGACAGTAACGGTGTTACCAGCTTCATTTCGAAAGAAGTACGGACCGATGATTCCACCAGACCAGAAACCCCATAAAACCGTCAATTTATGTGAATGTAATGGTTGTTCATGAATAATTCGTGGATTTTCTTCGCACAATAATCGACAGTTTTGTTTATTTTCCACACCACTCAAATGAAAGTGACCCTCATCGGAGAAGATGATTTTCTAAAAAAAAATAGTTATCGTTTTGAAACTGTTCCAAGGCAAAATCAGCAACGTTGTTCTTGCGTATATCTTGTCATGATGAAATCGTAAACATTACTGAATACAATGAAAAAAAATGGCGGCTAATGACATATTAAAAATGGCCAAAACGACACTTAGAAATCATATCACCCTTATTGGAAAACCCTATATAAGGTCCTATCTAGCATATTGTGTGACCTCAACAAACTTATTAAACCTTGCCTCTATAGGTTTAGACTTTGTAGATTCGCCATTAACGATATATTTACCACCACCACCAAATTTTGGGAAATATCCATAGGAAAATGATCGACATAAAGAGCCTCTTCATAGGTTTTTAAAACTGCCCTCGACATCACAAAAAAGAGCCATACATAGGGGCATGAATTTGATATCACCAAAAAACTCATACCGCCATGTAATCTGATGCTGGAAACACTGTTAGTTTAACTTTCTCCGAGCTGGGTAAGTAAGTAATTAAATGTTTTAAATATAAAAAGCAACTCATATGTGCCCATTTATGCACTAGTAGCCAATTTAATCTATCTGAGAACCAACATCAAGGTATATAATAATATCAGCCTCAAAATCCAATTCAGAATCAGGCTTACCAAGAAATACTACTTTGGACTGTCGAAGCAACAAATAATTAAAGTCCTCTCTCGATGAATAAGGACCAAATTCTACAAATTGTTTATCATTTCCGTTCTGCTGTATGGTTCACAATCTTGCTTTAAAAGATACATATTTCGTAAGATGGCCTTATCTTTATTGTTAGAGAATCATCAACGAAATTATTTAATACATGCAAATTAGGGAAGAATAAAAGAAAACTAAAACTGATAAAAATTTTATTTTCTGTTGAAAATTGAAAAAGGAAAAAAATTAAAATTAAAATATTCAAAACTCTTCAGCAGACATTCATAACTCATTTCGTATTCATCACATAAACCCTCAAGCCATGAACCGTCACATTCTATTTCTTACTTCATTTTTCTTCTGTTTTTCTTTTATTTTTCGGCTTATGTCAATAGAAGTAAAACCCTTTCGTGTTAATACTTTTTATAACACATAAAGCACGAAAAGTTTTTAACCTCACCAAGTGCCACATACACACTTGCACGCATTCCACCCACGCATATAAAAAAAAATATATTTATTTATATATATTTATATATTCCGACGTGTACATATACATGTTACAACTTATACGAGTTTTTTTTTCACAGCGCCCTCGGCCTTTTTAGCCTTGGCATCTGACAGCTGCAGGTTACGGCGCGCCGTCTGCTACGTCATCGTCACTTTTTCTCTGTTTTATTGTGTTGCTTATGGTTGAGTTTTTGTTTGAATTGTTCTTATGTTTTTATTTAGTGTTCTTGCACGTTTAATTTATCCACATAGATTGGCATATGTTTATATTAAAAACGTTATTGGTGTTAGTAATATCGAGGTATGGTTTTTTAAACTTTTATTTTATAATTTTTATTTTTTTATTTTTTATTTTTTTTTTTTTGAACCGTACTATGTTGCATGGTGATAATTTGCGCTCCGATATATCCTTTCATGCTCATGGTCTTTTTTCCTTTCTTTGAGCTTAATTTTTGTAGCAACCCCTTAGCGTATTTTTTTTTCGGTGGTACACAGATTGAATTTATGAAATTTTAGAAGGTAATTATTAAGTTAATATAAGTACGTAACGTATTTACTTTAGAAATAAATATTGATTGCAATAGCCGACTTTTGTTCTTCTTTTTTGCGGCAAATCAAAAAAATTATTTTTCTTTACACACAGGCTCTGAGAATTAGACCAATAAAATTACATATTTTTCAACTGTGAAAATGAATTTCATCAAGCGAGAAATCTACTTATTTCTAACAATTAAAAGTATTTTTGTGTATTGCATGTCTAATATTCCAAATAGAAAAAACATGTGTACTAATATTTAACTATAACGAATTGCAAAAGAGTGAAGAAAAAATGATTTTATTTTTTATTTTTTACTTATAATGAATGCAAAAAAAGCACTAATTTATTTGAGGTATCAACATGGTTACCATTGTACAGCCTCGAAAGTAGGAAAACTTATCGTTTATTTCCGGTTTGAGCAAACAGCTGTGCTCAGTTGATCGTTTTCGCTCCTCATTTTAGTTGTCGAGTGCTGGGTTGCATTTACATGCACTACATTTAAGAAAAAAAAAGCAAATATAACCAAATGACATGAAATGGAAGTATTACTAACAAATTTATTTAATTTTTATTTGGATAGTTTATTATTCATTTAAGAAGTAGTTTAATATTGAAAGTGACCTTAAAAATGCAACCATGCCTAATTATTGAGTTATTACAATTTCTTTTGTCCACATTTCCATATGCATATTTATTGTTTGGCTGACGAAGGTAAATATAGTTTTCGTATTAAAAAACGCGTATTTACTAATAAACTATTTGATTTATAGGTAAAGGAACTTTTTTACTCATGGTCTATTGTGAATAGTTGACAAGTTTTACTAAACTATTGAAAGAAAATATTCATAATTTATATAAACATGCATGATGTTCTTAAACTATTAATAAAAAATTTTGGACCACAACAACCCTACATCGAATTTATTGCCCTGGTTGTTGCACGACACCCTGGTTTTGACAACTGATAAAAGGAACCGACAAAGAAGAAAACAAAATAAAAAGGGATTACGGTTACTTTATAGTCTATTAAATGGTGGTTGCATCAGTGTAGTTGAAACGATTTTCAATGTTGTAAAAAATTATGGTGAAATTAAAACGCAGAGTGGAAAATTCTATTGTAGGCCTTACTAAGAGAGGCTATTCATCTCGTTTCATAGCTACTGAACTTAAAATAGGTCAGTCGGTGGCCATATGAGTCCAAAAAGGTATAATGCTGCAAACTGAAAATAAAATAAAAATAAGAAAGGATAGCCTCCTAACACTTAATTCGGCTGCTTTGATCAGTAATAAGAATGTAAACCGATGGACCGTAAGAAGAACGCTGCAAAAAAAATTTTATGTTTCAACAGCGAAAAAAATTAACCTGCTTTGTACGCAAAAAATGTGCTGGAAACACGTAATTTAGACCGATGAACCAAAATTTAATGATTCCAGTCAGATGGTAGTAAATTTTGCCGCCCAGGAATATCCAAGCAAGGACACCATGTGAACCAAACTATAAAATACGGTGGTGGTAGCTTAATGGTTTGGAGCTACTTTGCCTGGTGGAATATTGAGTCACTACACAAAATAGATGACATGATGAACAAAAACCATTTTAAAAGCTTACCTTCCCGATTTAATTGACCACAGCGTTAACGTCGAAGCTAAAATAGTGTTTCAGCAAGATGAGCATCCGAACCACATTTCAAAGCTCGTGCAAAAACTAAGTTTTTAATTGATGACGTGGCTGTTTCAAAGACGTGACCACAAATTAACTGGAAATTAATGGTAAGTTGTAAAAAGACGCTTTGGACAATAGCCATCGGCTTTATAAAACTTGAAGAATTGGTGGCAAATACTGCTTAAAGAGTAGAACTTTATACCCACAGCAATTTGAAAAAATTTTGATTGAAAGTAAGACAAATCTTATAGATAATATATAAAAAAAATTATATTATTAATTACATAAAAAAAAAATATCGTTAAGATTATTAAAATCCGAAGAAGCCTAAAAGTACATGTGAGTTGTTTTGGTTTTTTTTTTTTCTTCTTCCATGTGCATCCTTTCGTAGATCGTTTTTCTCTCTATTGTAGCATATTTAACATAGGATAAGTGAAAATTAAAATTATTTTATTAGATTTACTCTTTTCTTTGCCGCTCACTTTTGCTTCCCACTGTAGAACTGAACAAACATAAAGTAATTTTTGCACTGAATTATTTATTTACTATTATTTTATTTTTTATATAAAAATTTATTTATTTATTTTCTTCTCTTTTTTGTTTTCTTCTTTTGAACCCACTAAACATTTAATTTGTATCCGCTTTATAAGTACACAATAGAACTTTTTTGGTTTTGTGTATCTCAAACTAATCAGTTATATTTGATTTGTGCTTATATTTGATTTTTGTTCTAAAATTACAAATAATTACTCCATTAGACTTTGCAAACAAAAACATATGTTATATCCTTTAGTAAACTCATTGCCTTATATAATGTGTACTCATATCAGTGGCTTTTCATGGAAGAAAATTAAATTTATATCCTTTTCCGTTCATTTGCTAACTGACTTTTTGTCTATGCTTTTGATTTTCATTTTCTTTACTTTTTAATTAGTTTTAAGCATCTCCGCCATCACTCTATGAGCGTCCATTACTCTAATTACAGGGCATATGAGTAATTTTATTTTCAGAAATGAAATAAAAATAAAATAAATAAATATAATTTAAAACGCTCATCTCTACCCCATTTTTTATAAAAAATATTTAATTATCTCTGTTTCTTTATGTCAGCACTTATTGGGTATACAAATTAAAATCGTCCGTTCTTAAAAAAATTATTCAATTCAAAGTATTGTCCATCGGAGGCGACTACTTTTTCCCACATCTCTGGTAATTTTTGAAAATCATATCTAAATAATTTGTCCTCTCTGTTCTCGATCTAATCATTGAGCCATTCTTAGGTTTCTTCAAAAGACCCAAACCGATGACCCCTTAAATCGTTAAGGATTCGTCGAAAAAGCTAATAGTAAAACCCCCGTTTCAACGTTTCCAGGTAGTTTTTGGTGGTGCCCAGCCCTTACGCTTATCACCTAATAATGTCTTTCGGTAATTTCTGGCCGTTTTTTGCGCAATACACGGCTCAAAAGCATTAATTGTAGGCGATAATGAGTTCAGGCGCGGATCTTTTTTCAGTAAAGCCTCTTATTCCTCATCTTCAAACTCTTTGGTTTAGCCAGGAAGCTGTACGCCATCGACGTCAAAATCACCACTTTTGAAGCATCGAAACTACTCTCTACATGACTTATGGGTCGTCACAGATTCCCCATAAATTTCCGCATTCGATGGGCTTCAGCTGAAAAATATCAGAAAATCTAAACTTACGGACATTTTCGAAACTGCAAAAAAACAATGTTGTTAGAAGCAGACGCTGATGCACATACAAAGTTGTGGATGAAAGTAAAAGTGAAATTGAGTTATTGCATCGAAAGTTTTTTATAGCACTATTGAAACATTTTTCAGTAAATCACAAAAATTAAAATTATGAAGAAATTGTGGCGAAAATTGTTGAAAATTTAGATAAAAACAATTCGTTGGGCATAAGACTTTCCTAATTCGCATTCGCCTTTGATACATATTTCTGATACCGTACAAGCAGTAAGTGAATGGCAAGGCGAAAGATTTTATCCGGCATTGAGAGAGTCAAGTTCAAGCGCCAATGTTGAAAATAATAACAAATCAATCTTCAACTACTGTTTCAACATCAACAATTGCTTTTTAACCAATGAATTTTGCAAATACAAAAATCTTTATCACAAAAAGCAATTAATTGATGTCATTTTTTAGTAAAATCCTTACAATGAAATTGAATTTAATGCTTAATTATTTAATATATTTATAAGTACCTAGAACACGTGCGAGTACAATTTAAATTAGTAAAATCAAATGCAAGTCGTTGTAAAAAACTCAGCTAATTTTTTTAACATTAAAAAATATTTGCAAAACTAAAAGTTTTTATGATCAACAAAAAGGTTTTGTTTATAACATACACACTACTTATGTATGTACATTGTAATTTATTTAATTTTATTTGTTTTCAATATTTTTTCAGCCAACGTTTAAACACACAATTATTATTATCTTTTTTTTGCCAGTCAAATAAAGTCAAGTAAACAAAAATGCTTATATCACCTTAAAAAATACATACGTACAAGTTTGTATAGACGTATTTACTGTATTTTGTTTGTAGTATTGAAATTTTTTCTCATTTTTTCGTTTCTGCATTAATTGATTGATTTTTAACTTAAGTGACTTGTACTACATACGTACATGCATGTGTAAAGGGTTTTCCAATAGGGATGATATGATTTCTAAGTATCGTTTTGGCCATTTTTAATATGTCATGATTTGTAATTTTTTTTTTCATTGTATTCAGTAATTTTTACAATTTTGTCATGGCAAGATAAACGCAATAACAACGTTTAAAATTATTCAATATTGTAATCAATCGCTCTGCAGTTGCAACGAATTGCTGAAAATTTCGGGCTTACATTTTCTTTACATAATGTTCAAGTGCCAATAAGACAAAGAACCGGTCGAAGCAATGAAAATATTGCTGCCGTTCAGTCAAGTGTTGCTGAAGACCGCAATTTGTCGATTCCAAGACGTTCTCAAGAATTGGAACTGTCTCAAACCACAACCAGACGGATTTTGAGAAAGGATTTGGGCTTGCATCTGCATAAAATTGGTCTCACTCATTAGATCGCCATAATCGTCGTGAATTTGCTGATTTTGTCTTGCAACAACTTGAAAACGATAACGATTTTTTTAAGAAAATAATCTTTTCCGATGAGGCTCACTTTCATCTGAGTGGTGCGGTAAATAAACAAAACTGTCGATTCTGGTGCGAAAAAATCTTCAAATTATTCATGAACAACCATCACATTCACCTAAATTGACAGTTTGGTGTGGTTTCTGGTCTGGTGGAATCATCGGTCCATACTTCTTTCGAAATGAAGCTGGTAGCACCGTTACTGTCAATGAAGAGCAGTATAGATCGATGATAACCAATTTTTAATGGACATAATTGGAAAAAATTAATCTTAACAACAGCTGGTTCCAACAAGACTGGCCTAAGTGTCACACAGCACGTGCAAAAACCGAATTATTTCGAGAAAGGTTTGGAGATTCGATTATTTCAAGAAATTGTAGCATTGAGTGGCCTCAAAGAAGTTGTGATTTAACACCGTAAGATTACTTCTTGTGAGATTATTTGAAGTCACTGGGTCTTTAGCAACAAACCAGACTCTTTTCAAGCTTTGAAAGTCAATATTGAATGTGCTATTCATGACAGACGACTTGATTTAATGGAAAAAGTGCTCAAAAGTTGGGTTAATCGAATTCGTTCCTGCAAAAGAATTCGTGGAGGCCATTTGAATAATGTTATATTCAGAACTTAATTGTATCGATTGTACTTCACAATAATAAAAATAAACATTTGAATTTCCTTAACAATTAGTGTGTTTTTCTTTTTAAAGAAATCATATCACTCTTATTGGAAAACCCTATAAATATTTAATTTTTTGCGCATTGTTCATTAATGCCAAATGCGAAAATGTTTACAAAAATGTTAGAAATTTAAAATAATATACATATAAATGCTAAATTGTTTAACGGTACTTAAATGTTTTATTTTTTAGTATTTTATTTATTGGAATGCTAATTATATGAGGCAAAATTCTGTTGGGAAGTGTGCATATTATTTCAGCTTTTATTGCTATTTGTATTCAGTTTGTTTTTAAATTTCAAAAAAAACGCTAAACTTTTCGTTGCATAACTTTTTTTGTTAAATTTTTTTACAGTTCAATTGCTTTTTTATTCTTTACCTTTATTATTCTACTCTTCTGCACACATTTAATTTATTGACCATATTTAAGAGCACGTTTCAATTTGATAGAATCTGCGCTTCATTAGCTTTAATTTTCCTTAATGAAACTGCTCGCCTACAATGCGGTTGAAAGTTTAAATCTTTCTTTGGTGATTCCTTTTTTATGCCTTTAAAAAATATTACTTTTTACTCGTATTAATCAGTAAGCCAAAGGCAGTGCGAGAACAAAATTTTATGGACTGACAATTTAAGATTCAGTTAAAAAATTCTTTAAAAATTTATAATCAATAAAATAGCAATAAAAACAAAAAAAAATTGTTGTTTTTAATATTAAAATTTTTTCTTTCTAAAGGTATATTCAAGAATAAAGTTTCTTTAAATACTTTTGTTTGTTGAATATTTTGTTGTTATTGTTCTATATGAATGAATATGAGTTAAAAATATGAAACAAAATTAAAATCACTCCCAATCAAGGCCAATAAAGTTCATTTTCTAGGAAGAAATATATGAAGATCCTTTCCTTTATTTAGCCTGAATGAACTTTGCCTTTTAGTTAATACTCATACGCCGAATGTAATTTTAATTAAAACTTTAAAATGTTTAAAAAAAAATGCAATATAATAGAGCGTAATATTACCCGACAACCGGTGAACCCAATCTATGATTCGTGTCTGGTTATCTTATTAAGAGGATTTCGAATAAAAATTAATTTTTTTTTTTAATATAAGAATACAAAATAATACAAAAGAAAAAAAATTAGATAGATAATGTATATATAAAAATTTTCCAATTAATATTAACGAAATTAAGCGAAGACGATAACGAAAAATATGAAATTAATTTTCAAATTTAATTTCTGTACATTCAAAATTATTTATTAAAGAATTGATAACGAGCTGGGCCTCTGTGGCTAAAAAGTCATATCATTTTTTTTTTTTGTGTAGCTCAGTGAAACGGTTTTCCAGAACCTTTATCAGCTTTAGTTGTGTACTGCTTACTGGACTCGTAAACCTTGCATACTAGTGATCCTCAACCATTTTCTATAACTCCCAAGTCGTGCGAGCATTGCGGTCAAATTGGCAACACCACGTTTTGACTCTGAACCCAGGATTTTACCACGTCCTTGGCCGTGTGAATGTGTGCGTTACCCTGCTGCTTTCATTTCAAGTATCCACAAATATCCTTAGCTACAAGGAAAGTCGCTTCCAGTCACCCTTTGTATGCTATTCCATTTATACGACTACTTACAAATTGTAGTTCTTTGGTGTCTTGTGATTGTGGTTTCTCAGTCCATAACATCAGCTGTACAATGTTTTTTTTTCTCTCAAATCATGAAAATAGTAGGAATAGGCATCAGGACCTTTCACGTTGAACTTTGTTTTATCTGAAAAGACTACACGCTCCCAACTCCTTGGTCCAGGCCATATTCGATCGAGAGAAATCAAGCCGTTACACCTTTCGTAGTTCATTAACATCTGTTTCTTTTAATTTTCAAACCATCAATATGTTCAGCATTCAATGTACCAATTTTTCTTTTTTTTTTTTGCCGCCTGAGTCATCAGAGTAAGCCACCAAACAATATTGAGGTCCGCCTTTTCATTTTTTCCACATAAATATCGTTATCGCTTAATAATGAGCGCAATTTACAGGCAAATATCAACACTAAAGCAAAATGTGCTAATCGAGTGTCGCAAAAAAAAAATGTATGCATATTTGATTGACTTCAAAGCAAGGTTAATTTAACAAAGTAAGGTTACTATGGCAGCGAATACAACTTTTTTCATTTATGAAACATCGAGATTATCAAAATTATTTTTCAATTTATGCTTTGTCTGCAAGAATTTGATTGGATTTTCTATTTATAAATGCAGAAACTTGAGAAACTTGAGTGATTTGTGCGAAAGAGGATTGGTTCAAAGAGTTGGTGCATTTTTAAAAATGATATTTTCAGTGAATGATGAAAGTTGAATTCGCTGCCATAGTAATTTCACTTTGTTAATTTCGCCTTGAATATATTAATGTATTCAGAGTCTCACTCATTCGTCGAAATACATGTGTCTGTTCATTGCTAGCTAATCTCCTTTTATTTTATTTCATGAGAATATTCTTTTGCCTTATATCTGAAGCGAGGTGTTTTGTTGTTGTTGTTTTTTATACAAATGTAAGCTTGAAAGCAGAGATTTTTTTTCGGTGTTTTTTTTTTGAATTAAATTATTTAAAGCTCAAATCTATGAGCTGGGTGGAGAATCCCCTAGAAATCCACTAATTACCACAAATGTAACTTTTACTCGCACTCCTCCATTATCATTTCTACTAAACTAATTAAAATCCACTCTTATATGCAGCATTACTTGAATATCATATGCATATTACATATATTTTTAACTGGTTCGAGGAAATGGAATGCTTTTGCACTCACATATTCATACATATATCCATTATCATATCATTTGGAATTTCTTATATATATAAATTGGTTATATCTCACTATGAAACACTCAGCATAATTTAAGTACATTAATTAGCATAGAATATAGCAGAGAAGAAATAAAAAGTGTAGTAGTCTCGCCTGTATATTCAGCTTCCCAGCATGGACGAGATAAGAAGCTTTCAGTATGATAATAAAAAGTTAGAGTTTGCAGTGAAAGAAAATATTTTTTCCACTTAATATTACTAACACAGAGTTATAATATTTCTTGTAGAAGTGAAGAAGTATGATATATTTTTAAATAGCCACCAAAAAGCCTTTTTTTAATTTAAGTATTTTAAGCATTTGTCCCAACTATCACTGCGTACGCCATTTTGTTGCACTGTCGTAAGACCTTAATGTTTCTACTATCTCATTTCATTGTTATGTTCAAACCATTTAGTATTCTCTATTAAACTACTTATAAGGCAGATCCATTTTTGATGCATGCTGTGATCCAAGTAGAAGTACTTTTTTCAATAGCCTTCTTTTGACAGATCATGCGTGAGTCGTGGCAAGCTGAATTGTTATATTTGTTCAAAATTGTTTGGCATTTTAACATGAAAAGAATAACGCCTGAACAACATTAACAAATCATTCAACTTTATTACGAAAATTCACGTTCTGTAAAGAAAGTGTTTCGCGCGCTTCGCTCAAATTATGGTCAACATAATCGGCCTATTGAGCGTACTATTCGCAACACCATCACCCATCTTGAGACAAAACATTAATTATTGGATAATATTGGACCGAATAGAGCACGTTCAGCACGCAGTGAAGAAAATATATATATAATATATAACGAAGGCCTTGGAGAGTGAATTCGGCGCCGTTCGCAGAAACTCGGACTGACTTAAGGAACGACTTGGCGCATTTTACGTCGAGATCTTAAATTGAAATCGTACAAAATACAGCAAGAATTGAAGCCGCTCGACCTTCCCGAGCGACATCGCTTCGCTCTGTGGGCTCTTGAAAAGTTCCCAGAATATACGACGTTTTCGAGTCAAATTTTGTTCAACGATGAGGCCCATTTCTGGCTCATTGGATATGTAAACAAGTAAAATTGCCGCATTCTGATGAAGAGTAACCAGAAAAGACTCAAGAGCTGCCATTTCATCCAGAAAAACAACGGTTTGGTGTGGTTTGTGGACCGGTGGCATCATCGATTCATATTTATTCAAATATGATGCCGGTGAGAACGTAACTGTCAATGGCGACCGTTATCGAGCCATAATAACCGACTACTTGATACCTGAAATTGAAGCTCGTGATTTGCGCGACATTTGGTTTCAACAAGACGGCGCCACTTCCCACACATCGCATCAATCAATGGATTTATTAAGAGAAAATTTCGGTGAGCAGAGAATTTCACGTTTTGGGTCGGTCGATTGGCCACCAAGATAGTGTGATATCCTACCGTTAGACTTATTCCTGTGGGAATATGTAAGGTCTGTATTTCCAACTGTTCAATGCAAATAATTCAATTTTCAAGTGAAGCTTCCTCCGTATGCAAGCGGAAAAGGTCAATACCGATCCGATTCAGACTCTTTAAGAAATGCTCCAAATTTGGTCAACTCGACAGCTTCTTATGGTCGGGAACCAAGATTATAAAGATGGTGAGATGAGCGGTTGGTGTCCCAACAATTACTGACTGTGTTTGAATTTATCTTTGGCGTCGATAGAGCCAATAGTGTCGCCTGGCTATCTGCCTATATAGCTGTCATCTGTATTATGCCGTTGTTTTTCATTAGAGTTCTACAGGCCACTATAAGCCTAGTACTTTCGCTTTGAAAATGCTAGCTGAATTTGGTAGATGTAAAAAGATGAAGAATTTGAGATCTCCGGAGTGATTACCCACTCCTACTTCATTCTGGGCCTATCGGTGTAAATGTAGATGATATCAAACTCTTCTACAAAACATATAGTCCTTTCATGTCTAGAGAGAATCTTCCCTTGGAAGTAATTATTGAAATCAAATCTTGTGAGGCTATAATCTGGTTTTTTTAATGTCTTTGTTAGTTATCCCTATAGCCTCACTCCAAAAATCTAATAACTGATACTGCTGCAGCTTTTCGAATTTATTTTTTCTGGTCGGGATTTTGTTACTATATATGTCTGTACTATAGATATATAGTGTCGGGATTGTATCTTGTCTGGTTTAATCAAAATTTAATTGATTATGCATAAGTTACGAAACTGCTAAATAACCTCGATGATTTGTCAAATCCTTCTATTCCGATCACTGGCTGTTAAATAAAAGTCTCCAACTATGTTTACAGTTTCTAATTATAAAGAATTTACTCAATGTTCTTTTATTGCTTAATAACTAAAGATTCGATTACAATCACTTATTTTACAATTTTCACAGTGTACTATTTTTACTTCACAGTAGCGTATCTCCAACGAGTTTTATTTTCAACTGATTGCTCTAGCCTTATATACTAAGCGATTGTTCGCAACTAACGCCTAGAATGATCGAGATGTTTTCGATAACGATATTTTGCATTCACGCTCCAGGATATGCCAATTCTCGGCTTCTCACTTTCATCTGACATTCACTTCGCATTTTCGGAACAGTATGATTGAAATTTCACTAAATTGCTTAAACAAATAGACTTAAGCAAAAGAAATATCGTTTAAATAGTCATATGAGATATGCAATAATAACGATCTGGCTTTTCTCTAATCAAAAATTTTAAATATTAATTTTAATTAGTTATATTTAGTTTCGCTCGAAAACTAAAAGTAATAGTTCATGCGTAAAAAATTAGTGCTCAAAATAAAGCTTTTTATAGAACAAAAAAAAAGAGAACAAAAGTCTTTACCAGCAAAATTTAATTTTTGCCTAAAATGATCAGCTTTTCTACTTATTGCTGACTCAGTATTCGGAGTAGGATATGTTAAAATTTCCTTTGACATTCAGGGAAAGAATTATAGATTTATGTTTGTCATTTTCCTTCAAATTTCTGTAAAATCATTTCATATTTAATCCTGCTTGCTTGTTTACCTTGTTAAACACAGCCTTGTGCCGCTACAGGCGCCTTACATGAATACGCATACGTCTTCCTTCTTGATGCATATATACAACTTCATATCCACTTAATTTTATATCTTGGTATATAAAATAAAAATCTCACCTTCAACATCATGTCAACACCTCAGCTACTCTTCTGTCAAATTGTCTATTATCACATTGCCAACAAATAAGAAGAAGAAGAGCATTTATGTACATACATTAATGTATGCATACATATAAATGAATTTATGAAATATGCCGCTGCAAGTGCATGTCATTTTCTGCAAGACAGCGTGTTTGTATAATATTTGAAAATACTCCCATGCTGTTCACTGCTGAATTTTCCATATCACTCATACATTTTCAACATTCTCAACATATTGACTTACAAGATATGATTAATGTTGAAATAATTTTCGATGAAGTAGATCTACTTGTTGTATGCTTATATGGAATTTTACACAGGTGTCCTTTTCACTTATTAGTACTTTTAGTACTTATATGACAAGGTGAAAAGGTTAACAGAAGCGTAAAAATGCTTAATAATAAAGTGAAAATATTAAATTAATGATTCCGTTGTTTGGCTACATACTTAAGACTAATGTATATTGAGAAAAATCAGAATTGGGGATCATTTGTCAAAACTTCTTCCAGGTAATTGTCAAAAGTAAAAATAAAAAATTAATTAAAAATTCATTAATAAATATGTTAATATCAAGTTCGAAACAATATCCAAAATTTAAAACAAAATGTATTTAAAACTATTAAAAAACTATAAAACTCATTAGCCCTTTTATTTTATGTTCAAAAATAATAATACTATATGTTTCGAATATAAATTATTATATTACGATACTGCTCTGGTCTGATTTTAACTCGCTATGGACCATCCATTTTTCAAAAGAAAAAATTCCGAAACACATAATCCATACATGACAGGATCCACACCAAAAACGTCAATAAAAATGCAGATAAGTATACACCACATAACTTAAGCAAGAAAGAAGGACTGTCTTCCGCCGGGCCAAAGTCTTTCTACCTTTCATGAGCATATCATTAATATATACATATATAGCCTACTTTATGTGTACTAAATGCATACTCTTTTGTGTCGACATCGTGTCAGTTTTTTAATAATATTTAAAAAAATAGAAGAATGGCAGCCGCAATAGCCGGAAGGCCTGGGTTCGAGTCCAGATTCGAGCAACATCGTAAATTATAGAAAATAAATTTTTCTTATTACGGTCGTACCACGGCGGGGAATGTCAAGCCCTCAGCATATTTCTGGCATCAAATAAAAGCTCCTCATAAAAATCCATCGGCCGTTCCGAGGCGGCTTGGAATAAACTGTAGGTCTCTCCATTTGTTGGTAAAAACATCAAGTTTCAAAACCACAAATTGGAGGAGCTCGATATATAAAAATATATATAAATTTTATATAAGACGTAGTAGTACCTTTCGAGCAAAGACCTGTCAAGCTTTTATCTTGTTGAAATGTTGTGTTGTATGTTTCAGGGCTTTCCGAGATTGAGAATTGTTTGATTTTTAAAAATTGTCTGGCTCCCTCACAACACAAAGTAGTTTTTGAGGTAAAGTGATAAAACAAATCCTTACAAATTATTAAGGTTCTTGAAAATTTCAAGTTTTCGTCATCTTGACCATCCTTAATACAACAGCATTTTTATATAATATATTACAACTGTGCAAATATTCCTAACAAGTAAGACAAAAATTTTAATTTATTCAAATCGAAAAAAAATGATTCTCTAAACTATTGGATAAGCATTATGTAAATAAAAAAAAAGAATTTTCAGCGAGCCAAGTTTTAGAAAGAGTGTGCTGCATCATTAACCCTTTTATTAATTTGTAACAAATATCTATGGAAGCTATATTTTATATATGTGAAAGCTCCTGCAGATTACTTACATACTCTACCTACTCATTACACGGATTCAAGAATTCTGAAATTCGCTCTGGCAGAATGGCCTTCGCCCAAGATGAAATCGTCATACTGCACTACGCATCGTCGCCCGATGGAAGAAAGAGTTTCCAACAAAACGCTCAAAGTCAATATATTTATATATCAGCTGGAACTGTTCTTAGAAGACTCATCGGAATACGAAAACAAAAAGCTATTTCATAAAACGTCTAATTCAAGAGACCATAATGGTTTTAATAAAGATTCTCCTTCCCTAGACTTCAACTGCTTACACAAAAAAAAAAGATCCCTCTCGAGACTACAACTCTGTGAAACAGAATTCCTCATAAAGTTAGAAAAATACGAACCCGAATTGATCAGCATCTTATCCATTCCGCTAGCTTGAATATAAAGCGTGTTTTTATAGAGGTATAGAACTTTAAGTTGGCATTACTTTTCAAGATGGCAACCGATTTAACAGCTGTTAAGTGATTTATTCTCAGTTTGGTTTGGCAATTCATCATGAATAGACTCACGCCTGAACGCTTGCAAATAGTGCAATTTTATTTCGAAAATAATGGTTCTGTGCGGAAAACGTATCGCGCACTACGTCCATTTTATCGCCGACGATCGATGAAGCGCACTTCTGGTTGAATGGCTACGTCAACAAACAAAACTGCCGCATTTGGAGTGAAGGTAATCATCAAGTGTTGAAACGCCGTTACATCCAGAAAAACTGACTGTTTGGTGCACTTTATGGGCTGGTGGAATCATTGGTCCGTACTTTTTCAAAAACGATGGTGGCCAGAACGTTACAGTCAATGGTGATCGGTATAGAGCCACGATTACAAACTTTTTCATTCCTGAATTGAATAACCATTATGTCCAGGAGATGTGGTTTCAACAAGACGGCGCAACATGTCACACAGCTCGTGCCACAATAGATTTATTGAATGACATGTTTGGTGGCCGCCTAATTTCACGTTTTGGACCTGTGAATTGGTATGCAAAATCTTGTGATTTAACACCGCTAGACTACTTTCTGTGGGGCTATGTAAAGTCATTGGTCTATGCGGATAAGCCACAAACGCTTGACCATTTGGAAGACAACATTCGCCGTGTTATTGCCGATATACGGCCACAAATGTTGGAAAAAGTCATCGAAAATTGGACGTCCAGATTGGACTACATCCGCGCCAGCCGTGGCGGTCATATGCCAGAAATGATATTTAAAATGTAATGCCACAAGATTATCTTTCGGATAAATAAAATTCATGTAAATCGAATAATCCATCGTTGTTTTATTGCAACTTAAAGTTCTTTACCTCTATAAAAAAACACCCTTTAGATAAATGCGCAAGGACATCCCATAACCCCAATACCAAAAACAACAATGCGTTACACTTCGGTTGAAATCTCCAGTATGATTCAACAAACTTTTCAATTTCTAATCTAGTCAGACGAAAACACCAAACTTTCCCGGAGCGAAGCCGAATTAAATTACATAATTCAAAAAAAAAAAATACTCTCATCTAGCCATAATGAATTTTCGAATTCAAACATTCCATCTTATTTCTTATCGTAGTTATCCGAAGCATACTCAGATTCTTTCTCATTCACTCATGTAAACATTTACATCAATATCACTCATCATATACTTGTACTATTGTACACAGTATTTTGATGTAAAGCCTCTTTGCAGACCTGCAAGCCCTCACTAATCGCAAAGCCCAAAGAAATGGGAACCACCTGAAGACATGCATCCAAATCCTATGACTTAAATAAATATAAATCAAAACAAAATATGAATTGTCTTGTTGTTTTTAGCAAAGGAGATAAGCCATATTCTAGAAATATATGTATGTATATCCATATTTGAATAACATGTTAACAAGTATGCTAAACACGATATTTTTCAACCAAACATATGAAGAGGATGCTTACTACTTAAGGGGGTATTCTAGTCTAGAGACCCGAAATTCGAGCGTTCTTTAGCAAAAAAAAAAAAGAATTTGAAATTTTTATTATCCATTTTTTATCACTTATATTTCAAGAATACACAAAATTAATTTAAAAAAAAAAATCATGGAGTTATGCGCCCATGAAATAGAGAGGGGAAAAAGGCCATGACCTCGTCGCCATGATTTCTACTCTTGTGGTCATCTGAAAAATAAAACAATGATTACTTCTTAATAAGTACGAAATCTCAAGAACCTGCAAAACTGGAAAAAAATGTTTTTTTTTTTGTATAAAATGGCGGCTGCTCAAAAATAAAGGTCGATTTTTCACGAATTTTTTAACTTCGTCGAATATTCATACCAAATTTCAAGTAAGTCGGCTGATTAGAACTTGAGATATTGCGGTTACTGCATCGAAAAAAGGAGTTTCGAGAAAAATGCGTTTAAAGTTTTTTGTTAAGTTAAGCATGAATATATTTGCGTGCAAATGTCCATATTAAAGAATGGACCGGTCTGGACGACACTTAAATCTAAACTATCGATTCTCGATTTTTTCAAATTTCTAGAGTAGAATACTCCCTTAATTTACAAAAGAATGTGTCTATATAATTACTTTCTATCATAAATTTAAATATAAATATATATTCCACTTTACAACCCTGTGCTATGATGCTCTCATTGCAAAATATAACCCAACATATGCATGAATGTAAATAAATCTACCTACTTCTCGGTATATGCGAACGTAATAAGTTAATTAAAGCATTATCAAGCTATGACCACTCGCGTTACCAACATAATTAAAAGTCATGCAAATCAAAGGAAGTTATTTAATGAATACCTTTAGTGTGTAGACATCAGAAATAGAGCAAACAAAAATTTTCATTTCAATATTCCTGGAAGCTACAGTTATGTGGAGTAAATATAAATGCACTCAAATACAGCAATATGTGTGTATGTCATATGTGAATTTGTAAATTTGTACAGTTATGTTCACATTCACCTGCTTTCCCATAAATTCAATGATTTTATATGGTTCTATGTTGTAATCCGACATCAGAAAGGAAGTCATTGATGTAAAATAAGTAAAAATAATTTTAATTTTACACTTCACATTTCTACACTTTTGCTTTATTCATTTATTGAATAGAAAAGACTATGTCAGTGAAATGAACTCGTTGTGTCTCTTTATAAATGCCAGTCATAAATCTGCATGTCAAGGACAAAATGGATTCATTTATAAAACTGATTTACATAGCTTAAGATCTCGGCTATTCATCACCCTTGTTTCGCTTGAAAGCGGAATTTGCTACAATAAGAGTAAATATTGAACCTAACAACCTTTAGCACAATTAGTCTTAGAAAAATTCGAGAAGACAAGAAAGAAAGGAATATTAAATGAAATTGTATTCAATTAATTTAAAAAATTTGAACTAGAAAAAATTACAATAATTGCGAAAAAAATTGCTTGGATATTTTATTTGAACTTTTTAACAAGTTCTAAAAAAACAAGTAATGGACCAAAAACTAATATTTGGTATAAGCTAAAAAAGAAATTATTTATTTCACAAACCACTTTCATGAGGAAATATTTTATAGTTGTTTTTTAAGCTTTTAAAGATTTTCAATTAATAATTTTTTTCTTGAGGAAATTTGTGTAATCAGACTAAATTTCTCAATAAAGAATAAGTGAAATATATTAGTCAAAAAAAATAATTTTGGTACGAAAAAACATCCTATCTCTCATCAATCTCTATCATTTCTGAATAAATTCCGTATATATTTTCTAGGAATAAACGCAAAATTGGTTTTTAAGATTCTTCAAAAAATAATATTTTAAATATAAATGAATTTTTAAAAATTTTGCGTTTATGGCTCAATTATGATAATTTTCGTTTCGTTTTCTTCCTTCATTTGCCCTTAAAATCATGAGTTTCCTAAATTTGGATGTATATACTGAAAAAAAATTAAATAAACGACAATTTTTGTAAAAAAAAATTATTTATTTTTATGATTTCACCCTGAAAATAACAAAATGCAGAGCTTCGAATAGTTTGTTAGAAAAGCCAAAAAAAAAACAATCATAAAATATTTTTTATAGAATTAATAACCTGCAATAATGTCATAAAACACTTTTTGGGTGACAATTTCCGCATGTAAACAATTAACATATTTATTTAAAATAAAATTAAAATTAGTTAAGGTTTTTGTTTTATATTTATTATATAGAATGAGTATTTCTTCCTTTAATATTCTGCCCCAAGGCGAATTCATTACAGGTATACGCAATAGCGAAAAGGGCGAATTGTGGGTCTACCAATGTCAAAGAAAGAAAGGGTCAAAATATAAACAATTAATTTGGCTTAACAAAATTTAATGAAATTTATCAATGTTTATACTTAACATCTTGTTAAAATATTATATATAAGATGTATAAACTATTGTGTGACGGTGTAAACTTGGTATGTATCTGTTGTTGTGTACATAAGAATAAACAAATATCATCACACTTTGAAAAATGATCCACTCATTGATTTTGAGCTGCCTCTGGCATGTTGTTAACCAACGAAGCCTTTCAATTTCAGCAAATGAAACCTTGAAGAAGGAATCTTTACAAAAATCTTCATTTCATTTTCTATTGTTTATTTAACTTCTTCTCAAATACATCTCTGGACAAAAATTTTTACATCCACAATTGGAAATTGATTTCACTCTTTCCTTTGTTTGACAATTCCAAAACGAGCAATCGATAGAAGGAGAAAACAACTGAGCTATCAACTCCATCTGTAATAAATTCGCTTTGTTCTGCCCTCTTTCGCTTTCTAATCGCGTCTGTCAAGAAATTGTATTGTTTGGCATGATACCAAAATTTTATAAGGTAGTTTCCAAGGCAAATTCATAAAGGTGAGGGTAGGAGAACAAATACAGCAATTGCCGTATATATACATAAATACATATATACATTTTTTTTTGCTTTTGAGTAATGATTTTCAAAATCATGGAAAACTCTTTCTCCAATCTTCTTTCCCACAAATCACAATTCTCAAGATTTTCGCATTTATAAAATGAAAAACAAATCAAATTCAAGCAAACAAACAATAAACCAAAAAATTATATAAAAAATTTAGAATTTTTAACAACATCGAATGAAAAGGTTGTATGAAATTGAAGCTCGTGATCACCGCGACATTTGGTTTCCACAAGACGGCGCCACTTCCCACACATCGCATCAATCGATGGATTTATTGAGAGAACACTTCGGTGAGTAGATAATTTCAGGTTTTGGGCCAGTCGATCGGCCACCAAGATTGTGTGATATCACACCGTTATACTTTTTCCAGTGGGAATATGTAAAGTCTAAAGTCTATGCGGACAATCCCGCTTCGATTCAGGCCTTGGAGCAAAACATCATGCGTATCATTCGGCAGTTACCAGTCGAAATGCTCGAAGGAGTCATCGAAAATTGGACTCAACGGATGGACCATTTGAGACGTAGCCGCAGCCAACATTTGAAAGAGATAATCTTCAAAAAATAAACGCCAAAGAATGTTCTTTCGAAAGATAATAAACATCCCCCATTAAGTTTGAACTTTCTGTGTTTTTTTCTTCAAAAAGTAGGGAACCTCGAAATGGATCACCCTTGGGTTTCATTCGAAATGTTTGATACTAAATGTGTTTGCTCAAAATTGCTTGATATTTTCACTTATAAAACATCCATCTTCAGATCATTTACTAACTAAGATTCGAAGGTAGTTTACATCGAAATGAGTGATATGAATTGATGTAAAAGATGATAAGGGAAATATATGTTGCGAGAAACACGACTAAACAGAGGTTGTTAGAGCTAGAAATTATACAGCATTCATCTGTTCAGCGTGGAATGCGGGCATTCAAGACACAGAAATATTCATTTAATGTAATAATTTAAATGTATCTACCCCTCATCATAAGTAGGGGTACTAGATTTTGGTAACTTGGATAATCTTGGTCATAATTCTGGCTAGGGTCCGCCTTTTGATTGGAAGTGAACGATGTATAATGATTAGTTAATTGGCGCTGAATACATCTCGTCGTGTTTTTTTTTTTTTTTTTTTTTTGATAAATGTTGCATCCTTTTCTCTTTGCAACTCAGTACGCTGGATAAGTCACTGAAACAAGCTATTGCCTGAAGTGATAAATCGGGTTGGTAACAGATTTCCTTTGCTAACTGTTCTGCTTCTTTTCTTTTGTGAGACAGATTTTAAAAGCGGCTTCAGTTTCTGGAATGATACATTTTCTAAGTGAGTTTTTCATTTTGATCTTTAAGTGTATATGCTTTTGTAGAGAATTACACTTGTAATATGAGGGGGGTTTGAGACTTTTTTTTTTGATTGCAAACTGTTTTTTTTTCATCCAATACTACTCAGTTTCAGCTTTTAAGAGTTTCACCTTAGACAAAGGTCGTTCTGCTGAGTCGAATTTTAGTATTTCTTTATCCGTGTGATAAGCATGAAATCCTAAACTAATTGAAATTATTTAAAATTGTTACATAGGAAATAAATAAGGCTAAATTTAAATAGAAGCAATTTTTAAAAGTGAAAATTAATATTCATTTATATAAAATTGCTTAAAATCAATATATACAAAATATTTAAATTTTTTAAATTATGTAAGATTTTCGCTACTCTAAACAACTCAAGCAAAAGACAAAACCAAACAATAACTACCGTTAGTTTACAAATCAGATAAATAAATTGTAAAATTTGTAAATTTCATTTTAGTAGTTAAATTGTTTTAAGTACTTAAGTAAATAAAATAGTGGCGAAGTTCGGTGATTTCATTTAAAACGGAGTGTAGTAACCATCCATGGAGAGTAAGCACAAAAGCAAATAAAATTTTACGAGTAACATAAATCCCAACAAATGGACTGTGTTTTTGTTTTTATTCGCATATAGTTTGTATTGTATATTTTGTATATGCATACATTCCTGCATATATACATGATATATCGTGGATGCATTGGTGCGTCACATTGTTGTGCTTTTCAAACTACCAAAAAGTGTTATAGGCAATATCCGCTCAACAAACAAAATTCGGGCATCTGTTTATTTATTTTCTGCCTTTTTTGCGCACTCCTAAGCCGCCCAAAGGCAAACGAAACGAGCGAATAGTGTAGCATGCGTGTATGTGTATGTATGCATTGCACATAGATGAGAATTTAATACGGAACAATTCAAGTTTGTAGCGCGCGGTCTTTGATGCTTGTAAATTTAACACGAAAAAAACAAATATAGATTTATATATGTTTAAAGAATTTTTTTTTCTTTTTTTTAGGCAATACCACAGAACTAAGCTGCGTTTTATTTATTTACTTTGAGGAAATCGAAATAAAAAAGAGAATGGCCAAAATTATCATTGCCAACTGTTGAGGAAAAATAGCAAAAAAAAAACACCCTCATGTATGTGGTAAGTTTATCTCTGGAAACATGTAGCTTATGAATGGATAACAATATGAATTTTGTAATAAAATTCATGAATATAGCGCAATTACATGCATAAATACATGGAAAATGGTGTAATAAACACTTAACACATTTTTCTCCTTCAAAATAGAAATATCTTTCAAAATTATATTTTAATGCTCTTTTTATTTTATTTTAATTTTCTCTATTCACTCCAACGAATAGTTTCACCGCTCTACCAGCGGCTATTTAAGGAAAAAATTTTAACCTTTAATATCATTAAATATTTAACAGCTACGAACTGGGGAATAGCACAAACACACACGCGCATATTTAGACGAGTATATACAGTGGCGGAAAAAAGTCTGCATACACCGCCTGTATGCGCTGTATATAAAGTACTATCGCTTTGCTGAAAAACGTAAGTATATAGTTTTATTTTAAATACTTTTCTAATCACATGTATTAAAACTAATCCATTTTCTAACATAAAATAAAACAATTATGGTGAAAAAACGCAAAAATATCCTTGATAAAAGTTTACATACACAACGGGTTTACCAGCAGTTATATCGATATGCTGTGTTGTTGTGGCGGTTAGGTACCCTTTTTGACTTTCTTTATTTTACTTTTTTTTCTAATTTGCATCAACAATGGCGTAAGAAACTTGGTTATTCAGCACAGAAAAGAGGAGAAATCGTATTTTTTAACTTAACTCCGCCAAAGTTACAGACCATTGTAAAAAAAAAAAATGGATCCACCGAAAAAAAGCCGCGTATTGGCCGCCCGAATAAACTAACTCGAAGAGACATTAGCTTTATTCTGAAGGAAGTGAATGATGATCCTAAAGTTACTGTTCCAAAATTAGACGAAAACATCGCAAATTCATCAAGAAAGTGTGATCAGAGCTCTGAAGGAAGATTCGAATTGCTCTGAACTTTAACGGCTTCCAAAGTAGAACGCCACGTAAAAAGCCTGTTACTTCTGGAAAAAAATCGAAAACTTCACTTGGAGTTTTTTAAAGCACATTTGGCAAAAAGTCTTGCATAGAAACGAATCGAAGTTCAATATATTCGGCATCGATGGAAGAGCAAAAGTTTGAAGAAAATAGAATACTGCCCTTAACGCCAAAAATATAGTACCAACAGTGAAGCATGGTGGCGGCAACGTAATGGTTTGGGGAGCGGTTGTGGCATCTGGAATTGGAAAGCTTGTTTTTATTGAGGGTAATATGGATCAGTTGAAATATAAGTTATTGTTGGAAGATATTCTGAAGCCTTCGGTGGACAGTTGGTGGACTTGGCGCAGGCAGGATCTTTGAACTGGATAACGATCCAAAGCATACGGTCCATATTGTTAAGGATTCGTTGCTTTATCATGCTCCATGACAACTACACGCACCACCTCAAATCCCAGATTTGAATTTTATTGAATATGTCTGGGAGACTTTTAAGCAAAAAATTAGAAAAAATCAGATTTCCAGCTCATTATTACTCAAAGAACGTCTTATTGAATTTTGGGACAGTATTACTCCCTCAGAATAGACAAATTTAGTAGCTTCGATGCCACGACGGCTTCAAGCTGTTATTGATACGAACGGTGGACCAACTGAATATTAAAAAGATCATATTACCTGATATTAACCAAAGTTTTTGCGCTAAGATATGTTATGTATGTACTGTTTGTAGACTTTTATGATTGTTGGATTTATGCTTTTTTGTCATATTTTTACTATTTTATGTTAAAAAATTATTTTTGTTTGTTTTTTATGATAAAGGAAATTAGTTGAAATAAACTGTATCGTCGAATTTTCCAATAAACCTTTTGGACTTTCATTTCAACGAAAATAGGGGGGTGTATGTAGACTTTTGTCCGCCACTATACATAAATCACTTGTATCCATCTTTGATTTCACTAAATCTCTACAAAGTCGACGCCATGGGACGGCACCTTCATTTTGCAACACAATCTCTGCCAGACATCTGTGTGCCGAGCCAAGCGGTTTCAGCAACTCCTCTCGGATTTGTAAATATTCAACGAAGGTGATGAATGTTTATATTACATCGTGCATGGTTGCGTGTTGTCTTTACTATATACTACCTTTCCCACTTACTTTTGATCGTTGTTTTTAGTTTCGTAAATGATTACTCAGGTTATGCAAAATTGTTTTTCCGAGCTTTTAAGATTCAGTATATCTTAACAAATACACACAGCCTAAGCAAAATGGAGTTTTTGCATAAGTGGTTCTCAGCTCTGGTTTGAAAACTTAGATCATACTTATAAATAAATATTTCTTAAACTAAGTGGAAGTCAAACAATTAGTATGAAAGGTGTTGTATATACAATTAAAATTGATATTTATATTCATTTGAGCTCACAAGGCAATAGACCAGCTAAATGCAAGTGCAACATTTTTTTTTTTTTTTTTTTTTTTTTTTTTTTTTTTTAGAACTGCATACGAGGTGCAAAGGAGTATGAAATTTTCGATTACAGATTTTTTTGCAAATGTTCCTATACAGATAATTAGTTTATTTGAGTGAGGCGAAAATATTGAATATTTGTATTTAATTTTCTGTACAAAATAGATTTGAACGACCAAAATTACTTGAATATAATCGAAGTCAAAAATGATCCCTCGCCATTGATTGTTTATAATTTTTTGGCAAAAAAAAGGAAGCATATTTTAGCCGCCGCGTTTACCAAATTTAGTTTCTGTGCCACTTTTCTCTCACAGGATTAAAGCGATTCATGAAAAGCAATCGTTTTGCAACTGAGTGCAACTGAAGGTCACAATACATAAATAATAAATATAATGAAAACTCATAGTATTTTTGTCACACCTCTTATTAATTACGTTTGATCCTTATACCGATTCTTATATCCTTTTGAAATTATCTATGAAATATTTTGCTAGGTGAGGCTATACTATGTGGCTGTTGCGCCTTACATAGGCCTATTGGTTCTATGTAATGCCACACGAAGTTTCAGTTTGATTCGAGCTAAAGTAGTCGTACCGTAGGACTGTCAAGACTTTTTACGAAGTGTAAGCAAATTCTAGTATCCACTTTTGATAGTTCCTCTCATCTTTTTAACTACGCATCTTCTAGATTTCCAAAAAAGAGTTCTAGAGATCGGACAGAGGCAGAGGAGGTGTTGAAAGAATCACTCATACCTTCCTTCCTGAACTTCCTACGTATATCACTGCTACTAATAGCCTTGGATTATGGTTTGCCATTAGGCCAACAACTATTCTGCAATCTCGAGCAACTATTCGAGCGCGTGTCCTCCAGCTCAATCAGAAATATGTGATATGTTTACCGACAAAAGCTTATTTCTAATATAGGCATTTAGAATCTTTTCGAATATCTTCAGAAAGAAAAGGTTATTGGTCTATATTCTTTCGAGTATAGGGGACTTCCTTACTCACTCTCCAATTTTTTTTCGTAGTAGTCTTAGAGTGATGAGGTGCTTGGTTAGTAATTTCCTAAGCCTAAACACCAGTTTTCTTATCACAGAATCTTTTTTGTTTTGCAATCTTTAACTATATTTTTATATTCTCTCCCCACAGAGCTCATTATCCTTGTACAATCAAGGTGTCTTTGAACCACATTTTGCATTTAGTGGAAAGCACGCGATGCCATACGATTTGTTTAGAATATTCGGAATTGTAATCACCAGTTCATCGTATTCAAAGTGCCGATCACATACCACTTGTATGGTTAAATTCCTAATTACTAACTTACTATACAAATCACAATGACCGTTCGGAAGGTCAGAGTTTGAGTCCCGGTTCGACCAACATACAAAATTATAAAAAATTATTTTTATACCTTTCATGTACATGAAATTATATTCAAATTTACTTTGGCCCGAAGTATGTATGTAAGTACCAGAAGGAGAAGAGATAGACTCACCGAATTTTATAATGATTGTATTAGAATCACGTGCTGAATCGATTTCGTCATGTCCCTCTGTCCGTCTATCTGTTTGAGATATTTCAACCAAACATAGTGGGAAGATGCACATATACGTTTACACGATTATTTATCGGAACCGGCCAGATCGGACCATTATAGCGTATACACGACCGATTTTTCAGATTTGAAATTTTGGGTCATAAATCCGTCAAAAGAGTATCTACAAAATGAATTGCATATCGGTTCTGAAAATCATCGAAGTCAGACGAATAGAGCATATAGCTCCCATACACCGATATTTTAAGATGTGAGATTTTGATCAAAACTCAGTCAAAAAAGTATTTAAGAGTATGAAATTTACTATTATCCACAAAAATTGTGAATTACATATTAGTAGTGAAAATAATCGAAATCGGATTGCTATATTTTATACCCCCCTATAACCGCTTTGTTCAGATGTGAGGTTTTCGGTCAAAAATCCACCAAAAAAAGCATCTAAGAACGTGAAATGTGCTATTTAGCCGTATATTCAAGTTGATTTTGACACTAAAACTTATCAAAATCGAATTTTGGAATTTGCAGTAAATTTTTTATGTTCATGAAAGGTTTAAAGACTTTGTTTGGCACGGCCGAAGCCGTTCTTTCTTGTTTCTAATTGCGATCGATCCTCGGCAAGCCATCCGAGAGTATTTCTCCTTCTCAGTCGCGACTCCGAAGCTCGCCTGTTGGCGGCGCATCATCTTGAGGTATGTAACAGCACGAAAGTAATATTGCCTTTTCCCTGCCATCATTCACAACTACCACATACAGGTAATCAGAAAAAAATTAAGGTATACATATGAATGTAGATTGTATTTTTCTTTACAATTATAGCTATTTTTACCTTATTTGTTATACTCGAGATGTTGCACACACATGAAGTTAGCCATGTTTCAGTCAAAAAATACATACCAAAAAGGTAGTGCTGGATCGATAATTGATCTGACCTTCTGTAGTACCGCGTTATTTAATTTCATTCAATGGGAAATCTTAGATGACTTCACATACAGTGACCACTTTTCGATTTCTGTTGTAGTATGCCCGCCTCGGAGTAATAGGCTACAAAAAGGACCTCAAAAAGTTCAAAACGCTGGTTGGAAAAGCAAAATGCTAGACAGTAGTATGCTTAACTACATGACAGATCTTCTGCCAAATACACTCGCCGAAAGCATCGAACACGCAAACGCTGATAATTGAGCTAATGCGTTAATGAAGCACATTACTAACATTTGTGATGCATCAATGCCCCGAAAAACGAAGGGGAACGGAAGAGCCCCAGCCTACTGATGGAACCAAGAAATATCAGAGCTGCGCGCACAATGTCTCAGGCAGCGGCGACTATACCAAAAACAAAGGTCACGGAATAACCCCGATCACCTACGTCTTCAAACCGCATATAAAATTAAGCGCCATGAACTAAAAAAGGCAATCCAGAAAAGTAAGCGTGAAGCATTTCAGGAACTGATAGGAGACATCGATGATAACCCCTGGGGTAGTGGATACAACATCGTCTTAAAAAAGTTGAAAGTAAGGAACGCCAAGCAATCAATGTGTCCCCGAATAATGAAGCACATAGTCACAGAACTTTTCCCGAGGCACGAGGAATACAGTACATCACATGAAGTGGAAGTTGATATTGCCGAAATTCCACCGATTAGCAACGCAGAAGTCCTTGCAGCAGTGGCGCATATTAAGACAAAATAGTATCCAGGCCTTGACGGAGTCCCAAATGATGTTCTCGTACACATTGTTAAGAAACGGCCAAAAGTTTTCAGCGAGTTGTACACGAAGTGCGTCCAAGAAGGCATTTTTCCAAAAAAAATGGAAGCGCCAGCGACTAGTCCTGCTACCTAAAGGTAACAAACCCCCAGAAGAGCTGTCATCACACAGGCCTTTGTGCATGTTAGATACAGCAGGCAAGTTATTTGAGTCAGTCCTATTCGCTCGACTACAAGAGATTACGGAAGGTGATCACGGCCTCTCGAGGTGGCAATATGGTTTCAGAAAAAAGTGCTCAACAATTGACTCCGTAGCCGCTGTCTGCAATATTGCCCGTAAAGCCCTTGAAGGCAAAAGATGGTTCGAAGGCTGCAAGCAGTACTGCGCCATAGTTACGTTAGATGTGAAAAATGCTTTCAACTCTGCTAACTGGGGCGAAATAATAACAGCAACAAAAAACATGAACATTCCGAACTATCTAATACGAATAATTATGAGCTATTTTAGTGAAAGAGTACTGCTATATGATACAAACGAAGGCCCGATGAAGTATGCAATAACAGCAGGTGTTCCACAAGGGTCGGTCCTCGGTCCACTCCTGTGGAACATAATGTACGATGGCATTTTTAAAATAAGGAAACCGGATGGTGTATCTATCGTTGGCTATGTTGATGATATAGCTATTGTAGTGGTAGCAAAACACTTGAATGATGTATCACGCATATGCAATGAAACCATAGTGTCCGTGAAAACATGGCTTTCAACAGCAGGTCTGGAGTTAGCAGACCACAAAACGGAGGCGTTGCTAATGACTAGTCGCAAAAAGGTGGAGGGGATACAAGTAAGAGTAGGAGGCTGCACGATAGAATCTAGCCCAGCCATTAAATATCTAGGAGTTGTTCTTGAACGCCGGCTGAACTTCAAAGAACATCTGAAATACTCCAGCGGGAAAGCGAGCAAAGTCGGTACAGCCTCCTATGGGAGGTCCAAGACAGCAGAGAAGGAAACTGCTTGCCAGTGTCAGTTCATCTATTTTGATGTATGCGGCACCAATCTGGGCTCAAGCCACGATGATAACTGCTTACCTGAGAGCACCAGCGTCGGTACACAGATTAGCGTCATTAAGGTTTTGTTGTGCCTACCGGACAGTATCGGACGATGTCGCAAATCTGCTGGTTGGAAGATGTCCGATGGATATAGCAGCCAAAACGGCGACAAAAGCTAGGCGCAATCCAAGTAATCGCAAAGAAATTATGAAACAGAGCATGAATGAATGAAAACAATGGTGGTTCTCGTCTGTTAAGGGAAAATGGACGAAGATGCTGATCCCAAGTGTACGCAATTGGGTAGAAAGACAGCATGGTGAAACAAATTACTACCTCACCCAGTTCCTCACCGGACATGGCTGCTTCCGCGAATACCTGCACAAGTATACGCACGCAGACCATCCCTACTCTTTGCATTGCCGTGATTTATACTACGACAGGTTTAAAGAAGAGCGCAAACAGCTAAATCATTGTATAGGAGGCACATGCTATCCGAAAAACATACATGGACGAAGTGCGCAAATATCATCACTGAAATAATGAAGCGTCTCAGGCAAGAAGAGCGCAGAGCGCGCAGCGAAATCGCACGTTGAGTGACGGGACAGAATAACGTCCAGTGCCTTCCCCGCGAAGTAATATCGGAATGGATAGTCCCGCGGGGGTCCCACAGGCCCAGTGTAGGAAGGGGGCTAGGTTTAGTCCGTAGGTGCCAGGAGGCAAATCGGGCATGCGGGTAGTACGGGCTACTCGTATCTATGAAGATTCCTTGCCTACCGGGTCGTAACCAAATTTAAAAAAAATAAACAAAATAAATGTTTCAGTCCAAATACCATGTTTCCCGAGGCTATATATTGGGTTTGAACTAACAACTAGGAAAAAGACGATTCCTTTATGTCCAGATAAAACTTCACTTTTAAGATGAGTATTCTTCTCGGGATAGGGTTGAAGCTTGGAGTGAAAGATACTCATATGCTAATAAATTATTTGAATTATTTTCTATTTTAACAATTTTATTTATTTTTTTATTATAACTTTGGGATTTCAATGCTATTTAAAGCTCCCTTATTCATCAGCAACAAAAATGGAAAGTATAAAAAGTGCACGTAAGTAAGTTAGTATATACTCGCAAACAAGTAATATAATAACAACAGCAACAACAACTAAATCTCTTGTTTTACGCTAAAAGTATTTGCCAAAGTTATATATCACCCACACAACATGTTATACTGACTGACTTAACAACTTCAACATTATCGACATAAAAGTGTGACACGCATATGCAAACATGTCGCACCAGTGAGAATAACAGAATTAGAGAATGTGTGATGCGAGTAATACGCGTAAACGCAGACAGTATACAACTGTCACGAATGTACACGCATAACTTGGCTCTAGTCAAATGTACTAACTTTATGTTAACAAGACTCAAAACTATTGCAGTGTGAAAGAAAGAAAATTACTAGTAAAACACTACTTCGAAACTAGTATGACATGTACTTGTTTGCAAACCAAAGGAAATGTAAATATATGACACTGCTTTTATTCAAATTGTTTTCATTTAAATAAAATGGAAACATATGACTAAGGGTTCCTTCAACAAGTGCTCAAAGAAGAAACTTCATATATTTTTGAATAACTTGGCCAACGTGCCGAATAGTCTTTCCTGGAATAAGCTAATTAATTTGTATTTATTTCTATTAATATGTACATCTATAGTATATGTAAAAATATGCATGTTTGTGGTTTTAACACTTTTTTGTTTTAGGTGTGACTGGACTGGAATGCTTATTTGAAATGTAAGCTAATGGGAACAGACAGCCACAGACGGAGAAAGAAGTATGAAGATAACTCCTTAGACTAATTAAAAGTCGTTATTAAAATAGCAGCATTAAAAACTTGCACATCGGACACAATAAATATACGACTATCTCAAAATAATCACTTCCGAAACCGAAGATAACACATATATGGCGTCGGCAAACGGCAACCGGCATTATACATATAGACCTTTATTATTATTAATACAGGCCGGCGCACGAATCGTGCTACAAACACAAAACGTAACAACTTTTTTTTCTGTGTGATGGAACATTATGAGGTTGATAAACATATTTGCCACATCTGGAAGCGTCGTAAAACTAGCGTACCTTCCAAATCCGTACGTTCGTGTTCAAGACACAATCGCGATGGTTTCGTCGTCAATTCAGGCAAATCATAATCGTTTCGACTCGAAACTTATCGGCACAATTCGAAGTGAGCAGACCGTCATTACAACGGATAGTTCATGATGACTAAAACCTGTTTCCGAAAAAAATTAAAATAACAAGCCAATTAAGCCCCTTGAATTGCCTATTCGTCTGAAAATTAGCTAAAAAATTATTGAAATGGCCGAAGCAAACAAAACCTGATAAATTGCTTACTTATGTGTGAGGAGGCCCATTTTGATCTAAACGCCGCTGTAAACAAGCAAAATTGCCGCATATGGAGATTCACTCCAATCCCATAGCGAGTTACTGTGTGATACGCAATTTCATCAAGGTGCATTGTCGGCCTATACTTCTTTGAAGAGAACGGTGTAATAGTAACTGCCAATGGATACCGTTACTTAAGGTTATTGACGGAGACAGGTTATTATGAACTTAAAAAAAAATGCAAATCAAATTAATATCCAAACACTCCAATTTCTGCTGCTCACCAAAATCACCTGACCCGACTGCAACAGACTCTTTTATGAGGTTATGTCAAGCAAGAAATGTACAAAACAAAACCAAGAAATCTGACTGATTTGAATCACTCCATTAAATCGATAATTGAGGCAATTCCGACTCCAACCCTTCAGACCGCAACAAATAATTTTTGAATAAGGTGTCGCCCATGCGTGGCTGAGCATGGAAATCATTTACGGTCTATTATTTTTAAAAATAATTAATTATATAAAATATAATAAAATTGTCTATATATTAAAAAAAAAGTAAATTAAGTGCATTGATAAAATAAATTATTTAAATTCCTTGTTATAGCATAATTGGTACGTCACCCTGTATGTATATATGTATGCATGTATGCATGAAGTATGTATGAGTACAATGGGTTTATTTGTAAAGCAGCTTGGGATTTAAGGCTAAAAAAAAAATTTCAAAGGAATTTTTAATAAACTTTTAAAACGCCAAAGGCAATTTCAAATTTTTTGAATTTGTATCCTTATTCATATATTCTGCATTCGCACCTAAGGAAAGTGTAACGTAAGGTTTTCTATTTATTAAGAAAACTTTCTGTAAGCCCTTATGTGGAATTAAAAAGGTAAGGTCTTACTCATTCATATCTATGTACATCGATAAGGTAAGACATTTCCATATTCTTCTTATTGGCCTACTTGCAAGGCATTACCTCCAAATTTATGCTTCAAACTTTTTTCTCGACTCCATTTCGCGTCTGACGTGAGCGAGTTTTTTGCTGGGCTACGCACTTATATATACACACACATAAACACTAAATACATATATATATATATTTAGATATAAATGCTATGTATGTTTACTGTACGAGTATAAAGTTAGTCGAGAGTTTGTCACGCAATATCCCAGTTCGCCAGCACAACTCACTCTCGTGCCATATTTTATGTCTTTGTATGTTTAACATAGACGAATTACGCAGAATATTTGCTGGTGAAAAGTTTTATAACGGTATTTTACCGTTACGTGACATATTCATTTATACTATATATATATATATATATATATATATTAGTATATATATATACACATACGTGAATTTACGTCTGTTTTTAAGATGTGTATGTAATACTTTCTGTATATTTTACATATGGTATGTCAAAAACAGTTTACAAACTAATGCATATGTATATAAAGGGTGTTTTTTATAGAGGTATAGAACTTTAAGTTGGCATTACTTTTCAAGATGGCGACCGATTTAACAGCTGTCAAGTGATTTATTCTCAGTTTGGTTTGGCAATTCATCATGAATAGACTCACGCCTGAACAACGCTTGCAAATAGTGCAATTTTATTTCGAAAATAATGGTTCTGTGCGGAAAACGTATCGCGCACTACGTCCATTTTATCGCCGACGATCGATGAAGCGCACTTCTGGTTGAATGGCTACGTCAACAAACAAAACTGCCGCATTTGGAGTGAAGGTAATCCTCAAGTGTATGTTGAAACACCGTTACATCCACTGTTTGGTGCGCTTTATGGGCTGGTGGAATCATTGGTACTTTTTCAAAACCGATGGTGGCCGGAACATTACAGTCAATGGTGATCGGTATAGAGCCATGATTAGTAACTTTTTCATTCCTGAATTGAATAACCACGATGTCCAGGAGATGTGGTTTCAACAAGACGGCGCAACATGTCACACAGCTCGTGCCACAATGGATTTATTGTAAGACACGTTTGGTGACCGCCTAATTTCACGTTTTGGACCTGTGAATTGGCCTCCAAGATCTTGTGATTTAACACCGCTAGACTACTTTCTGTGAGGCTATGTAGAGTCATTGGTCTATGCGGATAAGCCACAAACGCTTTACCATTTGGAAGACAACATTCGCCGTGTTATTGCCGATATACGGCCACAAATGTTGGAAAAAGTCATCGTTGTTTTATTGCAACTTAAAGTTCTATACCTCTATAAAAATCTATTTAAAAGGTTCTTATTTACTGCCGAAAAATATACTCAGTATATGCATTAGAAAGCAAACCTTTTTATAGTTTCTTAAAAATTTCTGCTTTAAAAATTTTACTTTTAATATGTTTAGAAAACCCCAAAAAGATATGGAAATAAATATCAAGTAAATATGTATTTTACAAAATCACTCTTTCTCTTCTTCAAACAGCTTTCAATAGCAGCTTATTATATTAATATGCATACGAGGTTTGTTCAAAGGAAAAGGTGAATTTTGAATTCTATTTTTTAAAGTACTTACTTATTTCTCAATATCTATTTTATCCCCTTCAAAGTAGTCCCCCTCGGATATAATACACTTGTGCCAAAGCTTTTTCCTATCCTCGAAGCACTTCTGAAATGCGCTTTTCGGTATGGCTTTCAGCTCTTTCTTCAATTCTGAGTTGATCTCATCAGTTGTGACAATACGCTTTCTTTAGTTTTGGGAATAGGAAAAGTTGCAGGGAGCCAAATCTGGTGAAAGCGGTGGTTGAGGTGTGATTACGGCTTTATTTTTGACCAAAAAATTACGAATTAGCATTGATGTGTGAGCCGGTGCATTATTGTCATGCGGAATCCATGACTTGTTTTTCCACAATTCCGATCGTTTGAGCAGTATTACTTCACGCAAACGTTGCATAACTTCCTAGTAGTATTCCTTGGCTCATCTGACAACATTCATTGGGATGATTTGGCATTGGTTTCGACGTCATAACCATATACCCAAGTTTCGCCACCAGTTATGATCAGTTTGAGCAAACCCGGATCGTTGTTGACGTCATTCAATAAAACCTTAGCGATAGTAATGCGGCATTGTTTTCGCTCAAAATTTAGCTATTTCGGAATACACTTCCCTGCCACACGTTTCATGACAACATCCTCTGCAACTTCCCTAATAGTGATTCGACAATTTTCAAGAACAATTTTATTCACTGTTTCGATGTTTTCTTCGCTTGTTGACGTAGTCGCACCTCCAGGACGCTCATCGTCATCAACATCCTCTCGACCTTCTGTAAAGCGCTTGGACCACTTATGCCACAGTCAACATTTCAAGTGCCTTGGAGCACTTTATACCATTTTTAACGCAAAACTTAATAAATATTCTTTGATCCATTTCTTTCAAAAATCAAAAATCGAAGAGCACCTAAGAACCAGACTAACATCTTCTGTTGTCAGAAACAAGCTACTCATCGAAATTGGCTCCTAATGCAAGCTCATGATAAACATATATGTCCGAATATAAAAAAATATCGATAATCGAATGTACACAGCCAGCGAAAAATCAAAATTCACCTTTTCCTTTGAACATACCTCGTATGTATGCAAACGAAATAAATCATAAAGACTGAGTTTACACATGAATACTCCTGTCGCTTCTTATCATCAGTTTTGCTTTTGGTATTTCCCTTCACGTTCACACGAGGAAACTTTGTTCATGGCAATTTTCTGCCATTCCATTTCATTTCATTTTCGCAATTTTCTACGCACTCCACCTCTATACACGTTTTTACATATTTTTCAATATAAATCGTTATCATATGTATACAACTGTATATATAGACTGATATATGTATTTACATTAACATATAGAAATTTAAATTTTAAATTTCATAAATTCTCAAAAATTCATTTCCAACTTATCATAACAGCAACCATTCAGAGAATGTAAATATAAATGTGAAAAGGAATAACAAATTTTACAGCGACGAATAAGATAACAAAGCGTGTCAACCAAGCACAACAGTGTCGGTATGCTGCTCTCTTCGTTGTCACCCTCTCTCCTACAAACTAAGAGTCGCTTCGACAAAAGTATTCGTGTGTAAACTCAGTCAAATCAAGCTTTCTTTCCACTAAAAAATAATATTCATTTGAAATTGTATATAAATGTTTTTCAATCAGAATGCATAAGTAATGCCTTTACAAGAACCGTTATTTCAATAAGCTTTAACGAGTATATGCATAAAAGGGAGTTTCAAAAGCCAACTTCTTAAGTGAAAGAGTATTAACTCTCTTTACATGCATGATTCTTTAGAATTTTTTAGAGCCTTTCAGCTGTGTTTAGTATTTGCATTCACTTTCCCTATAAATAGTAAAGTAAATTTCTAAATATTTCAGTAGAATAGCATAGAAGTTATATTTCAAAGGCTTTGTGGCCAAAATGTTTTGGAAATTGTGTGTAAAGCGAACTGGGGAGAAATAAATATGCCGATGTAACTAATAAAGGATGATCCAAGAAGCGGTACTTTTCTCAATAGTCTCTTTTTGACAGTTCACGCATGAGTCATGTCAAGCTGTCATGTCATTTTTGTTCAGTATTGTTTGTCATTTCATCATGGAAGCACTTACACATGAACAACGTTTACACATCATTCAACTTTATTAAGAAAATTCACGTTCTGTAAAGAATGTGTTTCGGGCGTTTCGCTCAACTTATGGTCAACATAGTCGGCCTACTGAGCATGCTATTCGCAACTTCATCACACATCTCGAGACCCAGCATTCATTATTGGATAATATTCGACCGAATAAACCATGTCCAGCACGCAGTGAAGAATATATAGCGACTGTAGCTGAGAGTGTACATGAAGACCGTGGAGAGTGGATTCGGCACCGTTCGCAGCAACTCGGACTCACGATTTGTCGCATTTCACGACGACATTTTAAATTGAAAGCGTACAAAATACAGTTTGTCAAGAACTGAAGGCGCTCGACCCAACAAGCGACATCGCTTCGCTCTATGGGCTCTTGAAAAGTTCGATGAAGATCCGAAGATTTCGAGCCAAATTTTGTTCAGCAATGAGACCCATTTCTGGGTCAATGGGTATATAAACAAGCAAAATTGGCGCATTTGAGACGAATACCAACCTGAGGAGATTCACGAGCTGCTATTTCATTCAGAAAAAACAACGGTTTGGTGTGGTTTGTGGGCCGGTAGAATCATCGGCCCATATTTCTTCAAAAGTGATGCGGGTGAGAATATCACGGTCAATGGCGACCGTTATCGCGCTATCGTAACCGACTATTTGATGCCGCTATACTTGACTTCTGCAAGACGGCGCCACTTCCCACACATAATTTCACGTTTTGTGCCGGTCGAGATATGTAAAATACAAAGTCCGTGCAAACAATATCGCATCGATTCAGAACTTGGAGCAAAATACCACGCGTGTTATTCGTCAGTTACCACTCGATATGCTCGAACGAGTCATCGTAAAGTGGACTCGACGGATGGACCATCTGAGACGTAGCCGAGGCCCACATTTGAAAGAGATAATCTTCCAAAAAAAAGAATATTCTTTTGAATGATAATAAACATAAACATTCCCCATTATATTTGAATTTTCTGTGTTTGTTTCTTTAAAAGAGTTGGGGAACCTCGAAATGGATCACCTATCCATGATATGAAGATATATACACTTTTTCGGCGTTACCTTATAACTTGATAACGCTTTCACCGAATTCATTCAAAATGAAGGAAAGTATTTGGATTATTATGGAGATGGTTTATAAGACGTTTCCCCGAATTCTGAAAAGGAAGTGTGGCACGTCCCATACTACCACCTTATAACGTAGAAACGACTTCATAGAGTACAACCAAATTTATAAAATTTATTTGGAGAAGCTGACAAATAGTTTGTGTAAAGTTGTTTTTTCGAATTATGAAAAATGGGCGTGGCATCTCTTGACATAGACGAAAATAATGACTGTGTTATCTTATGATGACTTCCTTGAATTGAACCAATTTTAAACAACATATTAGGCGAAATAATATGGTTTACGAGAAGTTTGCCATTTAGAAAAGGAGGGCGTAGAAATGTATTCTGTTATATATAAGTATAAAACGAAGTGCACATTTTCGTTGTTACCTATCTGAGAATGGTTTCACCAAATTCAGCTAACATGCAGAAGATTTATGTTTTCCCGTATTTGTTGTGGCAACTCTAATAATATATATATATATACAAATATTCTATACTTGGGTTTGTGATTAAATTCCTCCTAAAGTGCTTAACCGACTTACAAAAAGTTTTGAGTGTGACCAAGAGAGCTCGAGAACAGTTAAATTTGTAATTCAGCAGAGTTTCCACCTGTTTCTAAACTGTTTATATATTATATAAAACCTATTATAAGTGTATCTATGACTGAATATGGCTTAACCGAATTTTATGAACGTTTTTTTTTTTGTGGGTTAAATTGTGCTCAAGTGCGATTTGAAGAGTTACCACATCTCTTAAAATATAAATTTAAAAAAAAAAACAATTAAAACAACAAGGGTATCAAACTGAAAAGACTAAAGAAAGGCTTGATGAAAAGTTTGGTTTGGCAATTCATCGTGAATAGACTCACGCCTGAACAACGCTTGCAAATAGTGCAATTTGGGCCCAAAACGAGATTACCGTTGTTCTCGATTTTCATAAGCGAATTTTGTTTAGCGATGAAGCGCACTTCTGGTTGAATGGCTACGTTAACAAACAAAACTGCCGCATTTGGAGTGAAGGTAATCCTCAAGTGTATGTTGAAACACCTTTACATCCACAAAAAATTGACTGTTTGGTGCGCTTTATGGGCTGGGGGAATCATTGGTCCGTACTTTTTCAAAAACGATGGTGTCCAGAACGTTACAGTCAATGGTGATCGGTATAGAGCCATGATTAGTAACTTTTTCATTCCTGAATTGAATAACCATGATGTCCAGGAGATGTGGTTTCAACAAGACGGCACAACATGTCACACAGCTCGTGCCACGATAGATTTATTGAAAGACACGTTTGGTGACCGCCTAATTTCACGTTTTGGACCTGTGAATTGGCCTCCAAGATCTTGTGATTTAACACCGCTAGACTACTTTCTGTGGGTTATGTAAAGTCATTGGTCTATGCGGATAAGCCACAAACGATTGACCATTTGGAAGACAACATTCGCCGTGTTATTGCCGATATACGGCCACAAATGTTGGAAAAAGTCATCGAAAATTGGACGTCCAGATTGGACTACATCCGCGCCAGCCGTGGCGGTCATATGCCAGAAATCATATTTAAAATGTAATGCCACAAGGTTATCTTGCGGATAAATAAAATGCATGTCAATCGAATAATCCATCGTTGTTTTATTGCAACTTAAAGTTCTATACCTCTATAAAAAACACCCTTTACAGAGTTTTTAATGACAAATTCTAAAAATAAAACTGTATACGTTGAACCAAGGAAGGACAAAAATATTATCGCATGTGCATGTGCTTATAAGAAATACTTAAATTTTGTGGAATCGAAAATTTTGTTTCCAAAGTTAGAGAAGCATTATTCCTTACACCGGTGCGTATACGCAACATATGAAGATTGTTCAAAATTTTTACTTCCTAAAATTCCTTTTAATACCGTTAGGTCTCGAGTTTAATAAATAAATTCAGTCTTATATATCGTATAAACTATTATCTTTACTTATACTAGTGAAAGACATCCGCTCCAAGATTTTAATTTCCACCCAGATCATTCCTGAAGAGTGACTCTTCCTTCTTTCAGCATTTTCTCTTTAGGGTATTTGGCTATCAAGACTACTATAATTTTAGAAATGTTTTATATTTTTAAGGAGTATATGCCATGTGACCTCAACCCGTCCCATATCAACTAAATTTGATAGATTTTCGACTAGTGAAATTATGTTCCAGAACCCGATTATGACGAAGTTCGAGAGCCGATTGCTCGCCCTTTAAGAATAACGGGAGCCGCTACCAACTCAGTTAATCAAATTTGGCAGCCAAAAATTGCCAAGGTGTGCCATCCTCTAGCTGATTGGACCTTATCATTATGGATTCAAATCTAGCAAATTTATCATTGATCATATATTCACCATGCGCCAGATCTTGGAAAGATCCGTGAGAATAATATCGGCACATACCACCTCTCCTTCGATTTTAAAGCTGCCTTCGATAGCACACAAAGGAGCTGCCTCTATGCCACTATGTTTGAATTAATGGCTATGTAAACTAACTTTGAGCAACAAGAACAGCACCGTCAAGAGTTTCAGACAATACGATTCTTTATCTTTGCATTCTTTATTTTTGCATTCTCCAGTCTATGTAGAAAACATAATACACTTCCTTTCAATACTTCATACGAGTATGTAATACCCAGCTACAAATCGCTGTACTTACATCATTCGTTAATCGTACAATAATTCATACAGCAGATTCTTCTCCGTATTTCTAATTTCTACCACTCTAATATTATCCGTTTACCAAATTTTCTCTTGCTTTCCATCGCTGTGTATCGTAGCATTAGTAATCTGGTTTTCGTTTTTCCAAATCGTTCCTACCACAAGCACGATTAGTGGCGTGACTCTTGACACTTTGGTTCGATTAAATAAAGCACGCATAAAAGAATTGTCTTCCGGCCGACGAAGCGACACCTCGCTAATTCAGTTTATGGTAACTGACATAATTCGTGCGGAGGAAAATTCCCACGAACTACCTTGAAAATTGTATTCCCGCGCAACTTCTTTGTCTATTTCCAGAAGCCTGGCTAATAATATTTATATTTATTCTTAGCTAATCAATCTTCATAATCCAAGTAGAAGTCCTTTTTTCACCAACCTTTTTTAACAGATCACGCGTGAGTCGTGTCAAGCTGTCTTGTTATTTTTTGTTCAGAATTGTTTGGCATTTCATCATGGAAAGACTTACGCCTGAACAACGTTTACAAATAATTCAACTTTATTACGAAAATTCACGTTCTGTTCGCTCAACGTATGGTCAACATAATCGGCCTACTAAGCGCACTATTCGCAACACCAACACCCATTCATTTTTAGATAATATTCGAACGAATAGACCACGTCCAGCACGCAGTGAAGAAAATATAGTGGCCGCAGCTGACGGTGTACACGAAGACCGTGGAGAGTCGATTCGGCGATTCGCAGCAACTCGAACTGCCGGCAACTGCAGCAACTGAAGCCGCTCGACCTTCCCAAGCGACATCTCTTTGCTCTATGAACTCTTGAAAAGTTCTAAGAAGATCCAACGTTTTCGTCCCAAATTTTGTGCAGCGATGAGGCCCATTTCTGGCTCATTGGGTATGTAAACAAGCAAAATTGCCGCATTTGGAACAAAGAGCAACATGAAGTGATTCAAGAGTTGCAATTTCATCCAGAAAAAACAACGGGTTGGTGTGGTTTGTGGGCCGGTGGAATCATCGGTCCATATTTCTTCAAAAATGATGCCGGTGAGAACGTAACCGTCAATGGCGACTATTATCACGTCATAATTAATTACGCCCGAAATTGAAGCTCGTGATCTCCGCGATATTTGATTTCAACAAAACGGTGAGTAGATAATTTCACGTTTTGGGCCGGTAGATTGGCCACCAAGATCGTATGATATCACACCGTTAAACTTCTTCCTCTGGGAATATGTAAAGCCTATATTCTATGCTGACAATGCCGTTTCGATTCAGGCCTTGGAGCAAAATATCACGCGTGTCATCCAAAATGGTCTCAACGGATGGACCACCTGAGACGTAGCCGCGGCCAAAATTTGAAAGAGATAATCTTCAAAAAATAAATGCCAAAAAATGCTCTTTGAATTAAATTTGAATTTTCTGTGTTTTTTCCTTTAAAAAGGTAGGGAAACTCAAAATGGATCACCTTTTATTTTTCAGAAACAATTTCCAAAGATTTGGTGGTACTCAACTAACCAACTAACATAGCCTGATCAGGTGCTACTGATATTTCACTTTTATTCTATTTTTAGTTGAAATTTGCTTAAATAAGTCGTTTTTACATTTAACTGTTACATTACAGGATAGAAATCACTATTACCAGAGCCTTCATTTATATTGCTAAATTTTATACTACTACTCGGCCGTAATGACAGGGCGGTGCGCACCACAATGTTTACATGACATACATGACATACAAATATATATTTTTTGAAGTTCTCCAATCTCTTCACTTGAGTTCATTTTGTGGTAAAATGGTCCATTTCTAGATAGTTTGACGTTTGAATAAGAACTTTATGCACCCATCACACAGAATTATAATAATTAATTGCGAAAAGAGATTTTCTACCGAGTTTTACTGTATCTCATTTTTATTTCGAATATCTATCGTAATAAAAATACTTTTGTAAATTTTTTTGACTTTTCTCAAATTGTCTTTATTTACTTCTATTTACCTTGCTTGCTAAAGTTTTCCAATGTTCTATAATTCATATGTATGTATGAGCCGTACGAATGTTTTGCATGCGAAAATCATTATAAATTCAGAACAGCAAACCACAAATAATCTGCAACACAATTCGCTGAATGTTTCATTTTTCATTTCAACACCCTACCTTGAAGCGGAAAACGTATTCTTGTCATTTTAAGCACATCAAGCAACAAATACATAAACAAATACTGTATTATGTAAGCTAAATTATTTTCAAACTTGTGGACTCATCTGTAAAAGTGAAAAATGCGCGAAATTAGAAGAAAGAAAGTAAAGAAACTGTAAGTACTCAAACCTTTCTATTTTCTCTTTTCTCTGCCTTTTATATTGGTGGAAAATTTTGATAAATGCGCGAATTTGACTTGCAAAAGTTTTAAAATTAGAATAAAAATCATATTTGTGTAAAATAACTTTGCAAAGTTTTGCAAAAAAAAATTGTTATTGGGTGGACGCAATCAACTTTTTTATAATTTATTTAATTTTTTATTTTTTAGCCCTGTCTCAACAGATAAGGAGAACACAAATAAATACTGTTATTCTTTCAGTTTTAAGGAATACTTTGGTTTATTTAAATTTTATTTTTGAAATGGATTTTGCTATGAATTATTTATTGAATTTGAAGAATTCCTATTTTGTATAAATTTTAATTACATCTAATTGTATTGAACTAACATAAACAACTTGGCAACCAACATGTGTGTAAGTCTCGTTTTATTAATAAAATACTTAAATTAATCTAAAATTTCAGCAGAAAGCATTATTATAAATTTACCATATGCAAGCAGCATGCCTTTTTGAAATATTATACGCTTAGAAGGTATAATATTTTTGTTTTTCACAATTCTCGATAGAATAGATTTAAAATTTTTAAAATGAAACTCGTTCAATATCTTACATTTTAATTCATAAATATGTTCGTTACAAGAATTTCTATATCCTGCATTAAATTGATTAATCACCATTTTAAATATTAACAAATAAACATTTTTGGGCTGAAAATACTCACAAGCTTTATTGTGGAAGCTGCTAGAAAACTTTATATATGTTATATACATACATATTTGGCGCTTTATAACCGCTGCAGCGATTTTTGGCCGAGCTTCTCCTTCAATTTATGGTTTTTCGCCTTGATGTTTTTATCAGTAAATGGAGTGGCCGCCTCCGAACGGTTGATGGATTGTTATGAGGGGCTTTTTATTTGCATTTTGAAGGTTTGACAATACCTGCCGAGGGGCGACCGCAAATAGAAAATTTATTTTTCTGTAATTTTAGATGTTTCTCGAGACAGGACTGAAACCCAGGCCTTCCGAATTTATAGTACGCAATGCTAACCACTCGCCCATTGCTGGAAAACTTACAAAATTTAAATTCCAAGCTTAAGTGCGATATATACTCCAGTATTATCCAGGGTTAGTTTGCATAACCGTATGAGTTTTTCAGGGATATCAAATTCAGAAATACTATAGAGGCAGCACCATATCGTGCTATCGTGGGCTGCTTTAAGATTTGGTCACGCTCATAAGGTCACACTCATAAGGTCCAAACAGTTTGTACATACTGGGCTTTATTCTCCCACATAACACGCTAAATAGGACTTTATATGTGATATAGGGGAGGCTTGTGGGATAGATAATTGGTGGAGACCGTGGGGTCAACCTTTTTGTTTGGATGAGGCAGAGCACATTTAGGTTTCATTCTTATGGGCATGCTTTCGTCCGACCTTCTGCTAAGAAGCTGATTTATGCACATTTATAGTTTTTCGCCGCCGTATTTGAATAACTCTGCCAGTAAGGCATCGGTTCCCATCACTTTTTTATTTTTTAAGCGGTCAATCGCTATTCGAACAATCGCCATCTTCTGCGTTTTCACTTTTACTGCCTTTGAATAGGTTGGAGTAGGGTTTTCTCCATGCACTATATGTGCTCTGAATATCTGTCACCAGAGCATCAGAATTTGTAGGGGTTAACCATGAGCAGAAATCTTCTACAAGTCGCCGCATTTTTTATAGAATTTTCGAGCATTACCATTTTCGGCCAGCTTCTCAAGCTCTTTATATGCACGCGATTCGCTTCCCTCTTCAGCTTTCGGTATCTATCCCACCTCGCATCGTTCAAGACTTTCCTTAATAAGGAAGCGATCCATAAGTGTAGGCAATTTTCTCAAAATATTATAAGTGAAGGTAAAAAAAAACATGCCATCGTTCGATTATCATTACGTAATACATCAGAAGTTCTTACCACAATGTCGTACAATTTATAACCAGTACTCGAACCATGAGGATTATAGAAAATTAATTTAAGCAAAAGTTAATTCTTTACGGTCGCCTTTCGATAGACGATGAATGAGCAGCTCATTCTGACAAAATTCCTTTAACAATTTCCGACTAGTAAATCACAATTTAAAACAAAAACATCTGCAGTGATAAAGTGCAGACCCATATTTTCCATTAATTTGCATAATTTTATTTTCACTTATGCGTAGTTTATACATGTCGTACACACGCACATACACATTTGTATGCTTATATTTCTTCATGTATAAATAATACGAAAATAAATCCTTATTTTAAAAAATTTTGCACAATCATTATTGAATTTTATCCAACATACGCGTACAAATCTTAACACTTACACATAAATATACTTACAGATTAATTTATGCTTGTGAAGGCATTCATAGTGTAATGGGCATAGAAAAAATAATACCTAAGCCCTTTGAATAGATATGCATTCACACTCATAAAATATTTGCGCATACATTTGTACGTAAGTATATTTCGCAAAATGATATTATTCAATTCATTTATTAAATGAAACTTTTTCAGTTAATGAAATGTTATTTTCATGAGTGTGCAGAACTGAACATTAGATACACGTCTATTTTGGTTGAACCGATCAAATAAATGTGTTTATGTTATACCATAGTTTACTGAGTCTCACAATTTTTGAGTATAAAAATTACCGTGAAATCTAATGCTGCGATTTGACAAAAAAAAATTTAACTCTTGATGAAACTAAGCAGATAATTAAAGAATTTAAAGCTTTGCTAGAAGTTATCGGTGCCTTTTCTAAATTGACTTTACATTATATGATACTAGAGAGGCGTAGACATATGCTGCTTACGCCGATTTGGGTTAATAAAGGGTGTTTTTTATAGAGGTATAGAACTTTAAGTTGGCATTACTTTTAAAGATGGCGACCGATTTAACTGCTGTAAGTGATTTATTCTCAGTTTGGTTTGGCAATTCGTCATGAATAGACTTACGCCTGAACAACGCTTGCAAATAGTGCAATTTTATTTCGAAAATAATGGTTCTGTGCGGAAAACGTATCGCGCACTAAGTCCATTTTAGCGATGGTTAGCGATGAAGCGCACTTCTGGTTGAATGGCTACGTCAACAAACAAAACTGCCGCATTTGGAGTGAAGGTAATCCTCAAGTGTATGTTGAAACACCGTTACATCCAGCAAAACTGACTGTTTGGTGCGCTTTATGGGCTGGTGGAATCATTGGTCCGTACTTTTTCAAAAACGATGGTGGCCAGAACGTTACAGTCAATGGTGATCGGTATAGAGCCATGATTACTAACTTTTTCATTCCTGAATTGAATAACCATGATGTCCAGGAGATGTGGTTTCAACAAGACGGCGCAACATATCACACAGCTCGTGCCACAATAGATTTATTGAAAGACATGTTTGGTGACCGCCTAATTTCACGTTTTGGACCGGCTAGACTACTCTCTGTGTGGCTATGTAAAGTCATTGGAACACAACATTCGCCATGTTATTGCCGATATACGGCCACAAATGTTGGAAAAAGTCATCGAAAATTTGCCGTCCAGATTGGACTATATCCGCGCCAGCCGTGGCGGTCATATGCCGGAAATCATATTTAAAATGTAATGCCACAAGATTATCTTTCAGATAAATAAAATTCATGTCAATCGAATAATCCATCGTTGTTTTATTGCAACTTAAAGTTCTATACCTCTATAAAAAACACCTTTTACAAGTAAAATCGTGAGGCCCATTACCATGGACGTACATATTTCAACAAGATATCTGAATGATTACTAGAATTAGGTAGACAAACGGAGGAGCAAAAGAGCTTACATGGTTAGATGATCATTTTTTGGCCACTTATATTAAGCTTGAAACACTTATATCGGTTTCTTTCTGAGATAACGTTTCTAAAAATCGTATTTTTATTTATTTATTAATTAATATTAAATTATTTGAAAATATATTTACAATTTAGGAAAATATTGCCCAATTGAACAGCTGGACAATCTGGAAAATAAGTAGAAACATTTGTCTACACTAAATTCGACTTTCAATTGATCATAAAAATTATGATAGTCTTGGGAGAGAGAAAATCAAAAGACTCTAGAAATAATTCTATCATAATTATGAACATTTTTTGTTATGTCCTACGTACATGACAGGAAATCTAAAAAGTGTATATACTTAGTAGGGACATAAATACTGTTACACACATTTTATGCTATAAAATAAAAAATAATGAATTTTTTTGGACCAATTTTTTTTTACATATTTATTGATATATATTGTATACAAAAAAGCAGTATTCATTCGAAATGCCCGCCTTTGGCCTTCACGCACGCCTTAAGTCGGACTGACCAATCATCAATAGCCGCACGCACCTCCTCCATTGGGAAATTGGCCACAGCACGAATCAAAGCTGTCTTAAGAGAATCAATGTTGGGGTACCTTTTGTGGCAAACCATGTCCTCTAAAACTGTCCACAATTTGTAATCCAGCGGGTTCAAATCAGGACTGCCAGAGGGCCACTCTTCAGAGGAAATGAATGCTGGTAAATTGTTTTGGAGCCAGATTTGGGTCGTTTTAGCTTTATGGGCCGGCGCAGAGTCTTGCTGAAAAGTCCATGATTGGTTTTGGAACATGGAATGGTTAAGTGGTCTTACAACAGTTTCCAAAACGGTTTCTTGGTAAACTTTGGCCGATGTTTTGACCCCTTGTTCGCGAAAATGCAAGTCAGTTACCCCATCATAAGAGACAACCCACCAAACCATGACTGAAGCTGGGTGATGACCTTTTTCGACCCGTGGAATCAGTTCAGATGCTTCCTTAGATGACCGTGCATACACCCTATCATTTTTTTATTAAATTATTCCTGCACGGTAAAAAAATTTTCATCGGTAAACAAGATTTTTCTATGCATGTTATCAGCGTGCTTCACCAAAAGACGTTTGCATTTTACCACCCTATTTTTTTTCAAAGCTGCAGTCAACAAATTTCCGGTACGGCGTTTGAAAGGCCCAAGTCCCAAGTCTTTTTTAATAATTCGACTCATGGACTTTTGCGAAACATTCATCTCCCGGCCCATGATTTTCTGTTTTCGGAGCGGACTTCGCAGAATTCTTGATTTGACAGTTTTGATGACTTGCGGCGTTCGAACTGAGCGTGGACGGCCCGACCGGTGGCGGTCTTTAACATCCCCAGTCTCCTCAAACAGTTTTATGCACCGGTAGACGAACATGCGACTAATGCCGAACGGACGGAGTGTTTTGAAAATATCGCCTTTTTTCATTTCACACTTAAAAAGCGCAGTAACAGCGATACGGTTTTCATTATCTGACCATTCCATGTTGAAAACTCACACAATTTAGAATTCCCGATACAGACTAACGCTTTACAGGTTATATTTTATAAATCATATGGGAATTATGTGGTATGCTCAATTCTTCTATTGAAATACGTGTGTTTAATGTTGTAACAGTATTTTGTCCCTACCAAGTATAAGTATATATTTGGCGCTTTGCTACCGCTGAAGCGATTACTGGCCGAGCTCATCCTCCAATTTCTGATTTTGCGTTTTTGATGTTTTTACCAACAAATGGAGGGACCTACAGTTTATTCTAAACCGCCTCCGAATGACCAATGGAATTTTTTGAGGAACTTTTATTTTATGTCAGAAATACACTCGGAGGGCTTGGCATTCCCTGCCGAGGGGCGACTGCAATTAGAAAAATGAATTTTCTATAATTTTGGATGCTGGTCGAACCTGGGCTCGTACCCAGGCCTTCCGTATGGCAGTGCGCAATGTTAACCACTCGGCTATTGCAGCAGCTAAAAAATATATTCCATTGAAGCTCTCTCGAAAAAAAAATATCGTTACAGGTTATTCCAGAAAGGCACCGATATATATTTGTCTATATCTGTTAATATCCCCGTTCGAATATTGCCTGTTGTGAAATAGTAGACTAATTTGCAAAGCTCTAGTAAAATACTAGTATTTTAAAAATCAAATTAATCCAGTTCATTTTTTGAGTTGAAAATTATGGCAGGTGAACTGCTTAGTGTCGAAATGCAAACTAGTTGAATTTTAGTTTACAACTAGTATATTTTCCCTATAGTCGTATCACATATGCATCGTATATAGTGGGAAGTATAAAATCATTATATGAAATTATATATGTGTGTTGAGCAAGCAAGTATTCACGCATTTATATTCACAATTTTGCAGCTTAAGTCAAATGTAAAGCTCTTTGCTTATTTGACTTCATATTGACGTTCATAATTTCGCTTTGCCAAAGCTTAATATTGAAAAGCAGACTTACTTATGTGCATAAATAATACTTCAATCCCTTCGTAAGTGCACGCTGCATGCTGTGTATTTGAGATCTCAACCAAGCATTAATAACTCATTTATATTTCCATGGAAATGCTTCTAAAATTTATATAGAAAATTATCAGCGCAAACAAACGCTCATAAATATATAAATGAAATTGTAGAAAATTATTTGGCAAACTGGCATTTAATTTGTTTAAAAATATTAATGAAGCATAAATATATTAAAACTTCATTATATTCTATTCAAGATCAAATGGGAAATCAATCAACAGTACAAGTTGAGCGGATTATATCCAATTTATCAAGCAAATAAAATTTATTTTTTCGATATTAGCTAGCTTAGAGGTAAGTTCTGTTAAAATGGGTATAAGAATATGATAGGTGTGTACTGGGTTGTCCATAGATTTTCATTTAAAAATATATTACGAGAATAATTTTTTACATATTTTCTTCAACAACTATCAATTTTTATATTTCCCCAAGCGCCTCACAATAATTTTATTAAAAGTTATTGTTAATTTACTATATTTTTATTTGGACTTATTGCGCATTATAAAGGATGATCTAAGTAGAGGTACTTTTATCAATAGCCTTTTCTGACAGATCACGCGTGAGTCGTGTCAAGCTGCTATGTTATTTTTGTCTAGTATTGTTTAGCATTTCATTGTGGAAAGACTTACGCTTGAACTACGTTTACAAATCATTCAAGTTTATTACGAAAATTCACGTTCTGTAAAGAATGTGTTTCGCGCGCTTCGCTCAACTTATGAGCAACATAATCGGCCTACTGAGCGTACTATTTGCGACTTCCTCACCCATCTTGAGACCCAGCATTCATTATTGGATAATATTCGACCGAATAGACCACGTTCAGCACACAGTAAAGAAAATACAGCGGCCGTAGCTGATAGTGTACACGAAGAGCATGGAGAGTCGATTCGGCGCCCTTCGCAGCAACTCGGACTGACGTGTGGAACGATTTGGCGCATCTTACGTCGAGATCTTAAATTGACAGCTTTGTCAAGAACTGAAGCCGCTCGACCTTCCAAAGCGGCATCTCTTCGCTCTATGGGCTCTTGAAAAGTTCGAAGAAGATCCGACGTTTTGTTCAACGATGAGGCCCATTTCTGGCTCATTGGGTATGCAAACAAGCAAAATTGCCGCATTCGGGATGAAGAGCAACCTGAAGAGATTCAAGAGCTGCAATTTCATCTAGAAAAAACAACGGTTTGGTGTGGTTTGTGGGCCGGTGGAATCATCGGTCCATATTTCTTCAAAAACGATGCCGGTGAGAACGTAATCGTCAATGGCGACCGTTATCGCGCCATGATAACCGACTATTTGATGCCTGAAATTGAAGCTCGTGATCTCCGAGACATTTGGTTTCAAAAAGACGGGTGGATTTATTGAGAGAACACTTCGGTGAGCAGATAATTTTTCCTTTTGGGCAGGTCGATTGGCGACCAAGATCGTGTGAGATCACACCGTTAGACTTTTTCCTTTGGGGATATGTAAAATCTGAAGTCTATGCGGACAATCCCGCTTCGATTCAGGCCTTGGAGCAAAACATCATGCGTGAAAACTGAACTCAACGGATGGACCATCTGAGACGTAACCCCGGTAGAGATAATCTTCGAAAAATAAATGCCAAAGAATGTTCTTTCGAATGATAGTAAATATTCCCCATTATATTTGAATTTTCTGTGTTTTTTTCTTTAAAAAAGTAGGGAACCTCGAATTTGATCACCCTTGATTGCATTCACTGCCGATAAAAACTAGTTCAAGGATAAAAAGGAATAAAATAATGAAGAGTCAGAATTAGAAAGAATAGATTTCCTGGCGCCAAAAAGACTTTAAGAAAAAAGAGATTAAATTTAGCTCCAAGACGAGCAAGTCCTTCAACAAGTGAAAAATAAAAATATTTCATTTATTTATACTACTTATTTTAAAGCAAAGAAATCAAAGAAAGGAGTAAAATAATATATCTTTCACGTCTAAATTAAATGTATTGAAGCTTTTTGGAATTTATTTTCGTTAAAGCAACCAAAAATGCATCTTTCAAATACTTATTGACATAATGGGTTACCCACTCATAATAGGAATAAAACATGAGATTTTAAGAAATTTTAACACACAGTTGGTCTTTTCTGAATATAATTTAATGACCTCTTTTATACCTTTTGTACCTAAGCATAATTCTTTAAGTATCATTAAGTCATCTGGTATTTTAGAAAAAAATGGCAGGTGGTCATAGTACGTTTCAATCAGTAAAAGAAAGTGAGGAAAACTAAATGAGAATAATTTTTAGTCAAATACTAACGTATATTAAAAGAAAAGAGAAAAGAATTGTCTGAAAGTTATGTAGAAAGTGTGCGAAGTCAGGTGAAAAAGGTGCAAATATACAAGTGAATAGGTACATAATCTTGCTAATGAATTCCCAAAGTGTAGCATCATCATCACGGCAATAAGAAAGGCACTTCATTTCACCCCACACTGTACAATGTAAGAAACCCCTTTTAGTCGGGGTTTGTTAAATATCATTTTCTTGAATTATGCATATATTTTATAAAAACTTACAAGTTTTAAATTTTTCGCACATATTTTAACATGTTCATATATATGGATGTATATTTTTCTTAAGCTTATGCTTCTGTATAGATAAATACATATTAGTATAAAAAATGGGAATAGTTTTTATATACATATCTTCTTTTCTTTTTTAATATATATTAGCCTTAGCAAGTGTAACTTTTTTCGTCTTTCCACAAAACTTTTACGGTTATATGTATATATATATATAACTGCATACATAGATATAGATATTTGGCGCTTTATAACTGCTGAAGCGATTTCCGGCCGAGCTACTCCTCCAATTCGTGGCTTTGCGTCTTGATGTTTTTACCAACAAATGAAGAGATCTACAGTTCATTCTAAGCCGCTTTCGAACTGCCGATAAATTTTTATGAGGAACTTTTTATTTCATGTCAGAAATACACTCGGGCTTGACATTCCCTGCCAAGGGGAGACCGCAATTAGAAGAATGAATTTTCTATAATTTTGGATGCTGCTCGAACCTAGACTCGAACCCAGGCCTTCCGTATGGCTATATGCAATGCTAATCACTCGGCTATTGCGGCCACAACTACAACTACATATACGTTTAATAAATATATATATATATTTATATAGGAGACACCAATATCATTTTTTTCTCATTTTCTTATACAAAAGTTTTAAGTTTCTTCTTTTGTTTCTTCCTTATGTACCTAAATAAGTACATATGCTTTTACATACGTATATTATTTATAAAATTTTACATATTTCCTTATTAACATTTAGTTTTCGTTATCCCTTAGGTATGACGTGTTGAAATTTGTTTTGTTTTTCAATTTAAAATTATGCTAATAAACTTGTGAACTTTTAAAATGAAGCATTAAGTTCTTCTCTCCCAATATGGTCGAAACAGAAGAGTGAGTTGTTGCTGGGAAATTTTTAAATTTTTGTGAATTTTCTGCTAGAAGCTTCGGGCTTAGCTCAATAAGCAAGGAAATAGTGAACAATATCCTTTATCTGCGAAAGGAGACTCCAAGCTACATTAAGAGATAGCAGATAGTATAGAAATATGCTGCAAGATAACGTATCTTGCAACATCTACACTGGTCAATTCAAAAGGGCTGATGGAGTAGACGCTTGTATCTATTGTGCAGAACTCGATGTCAGGCAAGCTTTCGAGGTTCCGGAGTATTGCAGTATTTTCCAAGCGTAGGTTTTCGTGGTAGGAAAAGCTGTTGAGCTAACTAAGGCTCCAAGAAACTACATGAAAAAATCAACACCTAAGTTAACAGTCTTGCCGCCTGTATTGAAGCAATAATCTGACATCGTATCACTTCAGAAAATATCCTGAAAAGCGGGGGGGCACGTTGATAAATAGCTGTAAGTAAGCAGCTGTATGCATACTAGATTCCAGGTGACAAGATTATTGTGAGGAACGAAACGTATAATCAATGAGATTGCTAAACGTGACATCCGTCTGAACACCGTGTGCAGTGCATGAAATACAAACGTGCTTAAGACACTATTCAATGATATTTCCAAGAGTGCTGGAAGATGAATCATGGTAAGATGGAATGATTTAACTTCTTGCAATATCACCGAGATCATGTGCAATGACAGCGAGTCTCTCTAGGAGTTTTGGCTTTCAAAGGACTATAGTTAGTTTCAAAATTATATATCAAAGCTTCTTCGACAAATGGGCTACAAAAAACAATTTCATATTCTAAAAATTGTAATATAATACAAAGTCTGAAGTTGATATTAACACATTTCTATAAATTTTAGTATATAAGAAGAATTGCTAGATGCTTTTTCACTTCACTGTTCCACAACATTAATTAGCTTTTTGAGCTGATCAGACAATAATTTTTTTTTTTTTTTGGAAAAGTGAAAAAAACAATCTGATCGGCAGAAGTTATTGCTACTACGGAAACTACCATATTTCTTCATCAGACTTCATCAGAATTTCTGTAGGTTTTATTAGAATTGCTGTTTGCTCGTCTTGCTAAAACTCGAAAATTGTTGGAATGATTTGGCTAATTTAAATTAATCATTTGAAATAAAAGACGAAAAACATCCAGGAAGAAAAGCCCCTACTAATTTGAAAAAGTCGTATTTAAGGATCCGTTAATTTGAAATTGGGTGCATGGTTACATTTTTGTTTATATGAATACGAGCACTACTTTTTTCCAAGAAAGGTTTGTCGTTCAGTGTTCTTGAAATACTTTCCTTACCAGAAAGTTGACTGCTACAGTTCTTTTTGGAATAAAATTCTTGTACTTCGATGTGGTTTTGTACGAAACAGTCTTTTTGTCCGCGATAGGCGGGTGTATAGCATAGCGTACTACGATTCGGAGGGTCAGGGACCAAAATCCAAAATTATAGAAAAATTATTTTTCAACTAAGTTTTCTCCAAATGGATGTCAGACATGAAATAAACTCCTAAAAAAAAATACATCAACCGTTCGGAGGCGGCTTAGTAGTTATAAATTTTAGTTCCCAGCATTTTTTGCACACTTATAGAGTATACCTTCTCTCCCTGAAACTGGCCAGAAATCAGGCTTGATTTGCTTAAAATCTACTAAGTTGGTAGCCTTTTGTGAGGTTAGTATATAAGTCACCTTCTTCCCGGGAAGGGGATCACAGATATTAGTAAGATTGTTAGAAAACCGAGGCAGAAGGTTGTTTTGAGTTTGAAATGGTGTTACATTGCTAGCTCTGCTTATGCGTTTGACATTATTGAAGTGTAGATCAGAGTATTGATTAAACTTTGAGTAGCGAAAAAACGAATAATCTCTGATTTATCTAAATTGCACTTCCTTAAATAGGTAAATAGAAAAACAACTCAGCCGCTGTAATTTAAAAGGCCAAACATTGACGCACTTATGTATATAAAGGGTGTTTTTTTATAGAGGTATAGAACTTTAAGTTGCAACAAAACAACGATGGATTATTCGATTGACATGAATTTTATCTATCCGAAAGATAATCTTGTGGCATTACATTTTAAGTATGATTTCTGGCATATGACGGCTGGCCACGGCTGGCGCGGATGTAGTCCAATCTGGACGTCCAATTTTCGATGACTTTTTCCAACATTTGTGGCCGTATATCGGCAATAACACGGCGAATGTTGTCTTCCAAATGGTCAAGCGTTTGTGGCTTATCCGCAAAGAGCAATGACTTTACATAGCCCCACAGAAAGTAGTCTAGCGGTGTTAAATCACAAGATCTTGGAGACCAATTCACAGGTCCAAAACGTGAAATTAGGCGGTCACCAAACGTGTCTTTCAATAAATCTATTGTGGCACGAGCTGTGTGACATGTTGAAACCACATCTCCTGGACATCATGGTTATTCAATTCAGGAATGAAAAAGTTAGTAATCATGGCTCTATACCGATCACCATTGACTGTAACGTTCTGGCCACCATCGTTTTTGAAAAAGTACGGACCAATGATTCCACCAGCTATAAAGTGCCATAAAGCGCACCAAACAGTCAGTTTTTCTGGATGTAACGGTGTTTCAACATACACTTGAGGATTATCTTCACTCCAAATGCGGCAGTTTTGTTTGTTGACGTAGCCATTCAACCAGAAGTGCGCTTCATCGCTAAACATCGCTGAAATGGACGTAGTGCGCGATACGTTTTCCGCACAGAACCATTATTTGCGAAATAAAATTGCACTATTTGCAAGCGTTGTTCAGGCGTGAGTCTATTCATAATGAATTGCCAAACCAAACTGAGAATAAATCGCTTGACAGCTGTTAAATCGGTCTTCATCTTGAAAAGTAATGCCAACTTAAAGTTCTATACCTCTATAAAAAACACCCTTTACTTCATTGTATTCACCTTATTAATAAAAAAATTTATCTAAAATATTTTGATTTTATAACCTTGACCTAAAATTGACAATGGTGTCCAATCGGAAAGAAATCTGTGTGGACGAAACGAATATCATTATTAAATTTTGACGGGAAAGAAATGCAAATAACGAAATTGCACGTTTGATTGGAATATCGCATAGTCCAGTCTATACCGTAATAAAAAATTACAAACCTACGGAAATTATCACTTCAAAACCGCGATCTGGTCGCCCACCGAAATTAAGGTACCGTGAAAGACGGTCAATATTGAATGCGGTAAAGAAAAATCCGCGGTTAACAGCATCATCAATTGCACGTGATGTACAAGAAAGGTTTGCGAATAATATTTCAGTGGGTACTTCGCGGAGAATTTTGAAACGGGAAGGTTTACATAGCAGAGTAGCCGAAAAAAAACCTCTAGTTTCACCTATTAACCGAAAAAAACGCATTGACTTTACAAAGAAATATATAAACATGCCAAATGAGTTTTGGAACAATGTGCTTTTCTCCGACGAATCGAAGTACTGTATTTTCGGCACAAAGGGGTGCAAATTAGTTTAGCGCAAACAAGGTGAAGCGTAAAACAAATGTAATATTTTTCCAACTGTGAAGCATAGAGGTGGTGGTGTGATGATCTAAGGTTGTATGTCAGCCAGCGGCACAAGCAACGTAAAATTTGTGGAGACAACAATGGATGGGAATATATATTTAGACATTTTAAAACGTAATTTGCGGTCAAGTACTGAAAAATTGGGTTGAAAAGATGAGTATTATTTTCGACACGATAATAATCCCAAGCACACAACTGAAATTGACCGGCTTTGGTTGCTCTACAATGCCCCCAAGCAACTACACACGCCTCCACAGACACCAGAGATAAACCCAATTGAGATTTATGGACACTTTTAGGAAGAAAACTACGCAAACACTCAATATCGAGTACACACCAGCAAAAAAACGTGATACTTAAAGAGTGGTCTGAAATATCAACTCAGCTTACTACCGAGTTGTTGATTCAATGAGAAACCATGTGGCAGAGGTCCTTAAGTGCCGCGGCTACCCGACCCATTATTAAATTGCATAAAAAGTTTTATTTTTACACAGCAATACCTTCATATATTTCGCTTGTCTTGTTACCCAAAAGGATACAAGTACCGTTATCTCGTCTGTTTGGTGAACTTGTAAAAAAAAATTGACATCTTCAATCAACGTTCAATAGTGCATAAGGATACGAAAATTTTAATTCAATAAATTTATAATTTTAAAAAATATTTTCAAACAAACTTTCCATTTTTAGCTGCTTGTAGACTTATGACGCTGACTGTATATAAGATTAGAGAGCTGTCTGAAAAAATATTCTCCAAACGTCATCACCATAACCTATTTTAGTTCTTATTTCCTTTTGAATTAATAAAAATCGGTCATGGACATATAATCTTCAGTCCGAACCGACCTCATTTTCTCTTGATATCGTTGTTAATATGTAATTATCACTCATATAAATATTGACATATTTATTTCGCTAATTTCATTTCATGAAATCATCATTCGGCTATTTAGCTATACTCTATTGGCACACATTTGAAATGTTTGCAGTAGCAACGTGTTTTTAGTTCGAAGAATTTTTATTATCTGTGTGTTGCTCGTTTATTTCTTCATCCACGGAATACATGCACGTTTATCTCGCCAGTCAAAGCAAATATCATAGCTCATTTGTTTTCTCAATAGAAATCCTTTGACGTAATGAAAATTAAACTTGGTCAGCATAAACTAAAATATACTTTTTATGCCATTTCTCTTTGGTTTTTCTATGATATGAACCATCTTTGCAACGGTAAAGCACGTTCCTTCACACGTAATTGTTAATGACAGCACGTAGTTAACACTTTTACTTTCTGCAGGTGAGATCTGGGAATATGGAAACTACTATTACAGATAATAATGTTACTATACATACATATGCGTGTGTTAGTATAACTACGCATATATATGTGAGAAATGTGTTTCAATGTAAATATGTGTAATATGCAATACTATGTCAACGTGAAAAAAAAACTTTACTTAAATTTTCACTGATAAATTTTAGAAAGCCATTAAAAAAACTAAAATTAAAATAATAATTAAGACAAAAATTTCTTCGGATTTGAAAAGAAAAAATTATAATTTATAAAAATACACCTAAATGATTCCAATTTTTTTTTATAATTCAATTGTCTTTAATACCTACAGTTCTTTTTGGGTTCGAGTGCAAAGGAAAACGCCTATTGTAAAATATTCTACGTCTCCAAAATAATTTAAGTACGTCTTGATGGTTTTCCGACAAATGGAGCAGACTACTGCTCATCAGTCTCCAAACAGCCGATGTATATTATGAGAAGCTTTTATTTCATATCAGAAACACAAGCGTTTGACATTCTCTGCCGAGGGTGAACGCAATTAGAAAAATTCATTTTCTGTAATTTTATATGTTGTTCGGACCAGGACTCGGACACTGGCCTTCCGAATGGCAGAACACACTGCTAACCACTCGACTTTTGTGGCCGCCATTTATATAGTTAATTATTTTGCTCCATTAATTCTTTACGGGATAAAAACGTTGTCAATTTTTGTTTTATTCGAACAAAGTAACCATTTCACTTACATATGTCTCTGCAGAGATACCAGTTGTGAACTTGAATATTAATAATTGGCATTTTGACACTTTCTAGCTCATTTTTATCTCATTTTAGTATTTTTAAAACGATAATATCTGACGAAATGTCATTTATCCGACATTGTATTAGTTTCATACGAGATTGTCTAAATTCGAACCCATGTACTTGTATAAGAGCGAAAGCCGCGATTATTGTGACTACACGAAAAGTTAAGGCAAATAACAAACTTCAACCGAGAATCTCCGAAGTTACAACATATCTGTGTTGTCTCAAAAATTAACAAAACATAGCCGTCACTGACTACTTACGAACTACTAGTTCAGTTCAGAGATATTGCATTTACCTAAACACAAATATATTCAATATAATCAATTCCAATAGTAAAGAAATTTAATATTCAATATACGCGACGCGATATATTGGACCTAATATTTTGTAACATCACGTTTATTTGATAAACTCTTAAAATTTACAACAACAAAAAATCATAGAATAATAAACGCTCAAACAAAGGGAAATAAATTGTTTGGAAACGAACGAAATTTAACTGCTCATACAATGGTTGCCTTATAAATATCGGGATTTCGCAACCCTATTGTTGCAACCTGGCAACTGATAAATTCATCGTAAAGTTTGACATTTTTAATATGTTATACATACTCAGAATGCCTTGACTTACGAGCGCTATTTGTATCGTTTACAGTAACTTAAAATATTATCACTGCCAGAGAAAGGAATAAAATCGCTAACATTTTCGACCGATTAATGTTTACAACGTTTGACGTGGATTAATTCAGTAATAATACTTCGATGAGTTTAATTAAATTTTTGGCGATGAAACTCCATCAGTACCAGTGTTTATCGATGGTGTGGTGAATTCAATCGAGGTCGTACATCACTCCAGGTCGTCCAAAAAATTTTCACCTTGGATCCCATACAATTTGTCAATCGCTCAAAAAAGGCCAGTGTCGATTGATAGAGAGAACTGGTAAAAAAAAATATGATAGCAGTACCTCGAAACACATCTATGATATCGTGACAGGTGATAAACCGTGGATTTACGCGTATGAGATCAAAAGTAAACAGCAGTTGACTGTATAGGGCTTTTAAGATGAGCCGAATCCAACGAGGTACTTCCAAGAAAATGGTTAGTTTTTTTTCTAGAATAACGTAGAACATAAAATTCGGAGAGGTACACAACTATTTATTTGATAGTTCTCTTTTAAGAAATCAGAAAAACCGACTGCCGAAGACGGATCACTCTTAACCACACATCGACGAAAGCAAACACATTTTTGAATACTCAAAACATCGATTTGTTGAGTAATCTAGCGTATAGTACTGACTTGGAACCGAATGACTTCAGAACACATGTTTTGTAGATACCTCAATCAGAGTGGCAAAAGTGCTTCAACAATTGGACCAAACGCCTGAAAAAGTGTATAGATCTTAATGGTGAATATTTTGGAAAGCAATAAAGCCATTTTTGATGATTTTTTTTTTTTTTTTTTTTTTGTGTAATCCCGAAATACGTAACTCTTTCAATTGAAAATTATTTTAAAAATTTAATTTAAAATGTAATTAAAAAATATAAAAATTTTCGCTGCAATGAAAATTAATACCAGAATATTTTCAATTTATATATTACCAATATATGAGGTATGTTCAAAGGAAAATGTGAAGGTTTTTCTCACTGTTTTCTTTGATTACAATGTTGTGGTGCATCATGAGTGCCTGCCAAAAGGTCATACAGTTAATAAGGAATACTACTAGGAAGTTATGCAACGTTTGTGTGAAGCAATACGGCTCAAACGATCGGAATTGTGGAAAAACAAAACTTGGATTCTGCATCACGATAGTGCACCAGCTCACACATCAGTGCTTATTCGTGATTTTTTAACCAAAAACAAAACCGTAATCATGCCTCCACATGGCTCCCTGTGACTTTTGCCTATTCCCAAAACTAAAGAAACCCATGAAAGGAAAACGTTTTGCCACAATTGATGATATCAAGTCAGAATCGAAGAAATCGGCCATACCGATAAGCGCATTTCAGAAGTGCTTCGAGGATTGGAAAAAGTGTTGGCACAAAAAATTCAACTTTTTCCTTTGAACACACCTTGCAACCTGTGAATTTCTGATAGAAATTTTCACATGTTAAAAACAAATGTGGTATGAATGGGAAATTGTATGAAACAAAAGAAAATTTTATGAAATTGTTAATGCCAGCCCTTCTATTACATTTCAATAGTTAAAGCATACATACCCTCCTAGGAACATCACTTGTGAAAAAGAAATGGAAGTTCATTTATCCTGGCATGCATACAGAGCTGCTTGTTCACGCATCTTATATTGATGTTTTATGCATAAAATTTCTACTGGGAATTTATCAAATAAACAATCGCAAGAGACCTATGGCATCATTGCATCATATCATGTATTCTGTCTATCTAACCAACTCAAAGGCAAAAAAGCTAAGCTATTGCTGCTCAGGAATAAATGCAAGAATCATAATCTATGATATTTATGATATATATGTATATCAAAAATACATCAACTGTAACAAATAACTAATGCTATGCCAAAATATTATTTAATCCTAAGCAACATGAAGTTTATTTGTAAACTACAACCGAAAATTAACATTTCATATTGGTTGAATTACAAATACTTATGATATTGAAATTTTCATACCAATCAAACCATTTTTATACACTAGTACATTCAAGCATATTCGCATACATATGAGATGAACACAAGCGAAGACGCAATACCTCTGTTGGTTTTGTGAAAGGAAATTAATTTTACTGAGAATTCAATTGAGTTTCTAATGAAATGAATCCAGGAACTCTTAAACCCACTTTCAACAATACAAATTCGTTCTAGCAACGTGTAGACTCAATGAGTACATTTACCTGCAAATTAAGAGTTTACCTGCAGGGAGCGAAAGAATTTTATTTACGACTGATGTGTGGGTGAAGAATAGTCATTGATAAAAAAAAATATGATAATTATTTTCGAATCGAATTTTTATAAAATTTTCGAGCATTATTTTGTTCTATACTTTTAAAGTTTCTTACTTCCGACTATCTAGATAAAATTGAAAAGAACACACTAAGCGGCGCTGATTATTGACAAAAATTGCTTTAATATTATTTGTTGTCTGATCTGATAACTTTAGAGTATCAGATAAGACGAGACCACAGTAGAATCCATTGCACATATTCTAAAGACTGCAACAGAGTCAAAAGATGAGGCAAGGAAAAAATACCATCGACTACTTAAAATACTTAAAATGATTCGATATCTTCCATCTAAATTCATTTAAATATAAATAATTCAGTAGAGAACGACTGAGTCGAATTTTTTGGCTCCAATTTTTTTTTAATTATTCAGCAGCTGCCAAAATTAACACAGGAGACACGCTTTCTACCGAGAATTGGATCTAAAATCTATATATGTATTTAAAAAATATATTGTATAGCTATTGGTCAATTTACTTGGAATTAGTTTTTTGAAGAAGTGGATCAGATACCGAACTTATTGAGATAAATATTTTTATGATCCGGTTTTTTTTTATTAATTTTTGTACGAAGATATCATTTTGTCTAGAAAGACAGAGCAAGTTCGATTTGCTTGAAATTTACAACATTTATACGATTTTGTTTACATTAACGTATAGAATATTTTCTTTCCGGAAAGGAGATCACAGATCAAAAGACTAGCAACTAATCTGTGACTATCTCTGGTAATAACTCAGCCGCTGCAATATGCAAAAGCCAAATAATGTAAGCATATCAATACAAATATTTCAATGATATAGTGAAAAGTTTAATATTTTTGATTAAATGCATTATTCTTCACTCTTCTCCTCCTTTAGAATACCAATTATAATATCTGAATGAAGTAAAATAAAAAAAAGTCGCAGCAACGTGTGGCAGGGCCTGCTGCTACTACCATATTGACGTAGGCATCGCTTATGCAATTATAGCCGAATCAATAATTGAGCAGCATTCGTTTCCTCTTCTCGAAGTTTGACGCCAATTGGAAATACTAAGCAAGTTCAGGTCACTCTCCACCTGATCTTTAGAAAGGAAGTGGAGGCCATCCTCTGCTTCCACCAGCGGGTATTTCATCCAACACTTTCAAAATTAGAGTGCCTTCATCCATTTGAACGACATGACCTAGTCAGCGCAGCCGCTGTCTATCTCGTACAGCTCATGGTTACATCGTCTGTTGTATTAGCCGTTGCCTTCGCGCAAAGAACCATAAATCTTCCGCAAAACCTTTCTCTCTAAAAATCTTAATGCCATCTCATTAGATGTCGACACCGTTCAAGCTTATGCATGATATTTCACGGCGGAATTGTTGAGCGACTTTTAGAGTTAGATTTTGGTTCGTTGGGAGAGGACTATACTTTTCAATTGCTTACCTAGTCCAAAGTAACAACTGTTGGCAGGGTCTGCTAGTATATTATAAAATCAACGGCAAGTAGCAACGATCTGCGGCTAAGAGACGATTTAAAAAGGCAGCCGCAGACTAAGGAGGAGTCGTGAGTCGCTTCCGTAGAGCCAGTTAGCTTCTACACATTTTGGTGAGGTCCTATTCCCTATATTAGTTAATTGGAGAAAATTAGAAGTTATTCCCCCTTCTATTGTACTTTATACCAGGTATCTAAAAGCAGCGAAAACTATCTCCCTGGGAAGGTGGTGGGGAGGTGCTACTCCCCTCTTTTACGAATATACATTTATTTAAATGTAACGAGAATCAACTCTTCTTCTGAGAAGGTAGTCGGGAAAATCTACTCTATATCTACCTTTAGGACCCGTAAAAATGTAGACATGTAAAATAAATGCAAACGAGTTCCAAAACTAGTAATTTTTTGTGAAGGACTCAGACGTCCGAGAGAAAATCTCAGTTATAACTCGAAATTCGTCATAACGACTATAAGAGCATGACCAACATTATTTTTTATCTCATGAATGTCGCGGAGGATCATCAAGAGAGATCTTCTTAGACTCACAAAGTTTTGGTTGTCACTAATGTTGCAGTTTCTGACAAAATACTTTATGGAAGAGCCTTCGCGAGATTTCCTCAAGTATACTCCTCAACCATATATTGGATGTCAAATCCTTAAACATCTGCAGAAATTTTTCAGCAGAAAATTTAATTTTTTTTTCTCAGTTTATTACTCAACAATCGCTAGTTTTTCAGTAACAGCTTGTTCAATTAAAGAAAGACAGAAAATAAAAACAAGGTAAAGCAAGTTTCTTTTAATCGGTGTAGAAAGTGAGAAATGGATATTTATTAGTTTACATTCCGAAGATCCAAATATCCTTTTCCAAAATCAGAAAATCAAAACTTTAAAGACTATTACCTTTAACTGATCTGCTAACTTTTAGCTTTGAGGCGCCGAGTTCGATTTTACACTTGAATTCTAGTGCGTAAAGAGACTCGAAGTATTCGAAGTAATAAATCATAAATAAATCTGTTCGAACATGCCATAGAAATCATTTTTCTTCCTAAACTTGAACTTAACTTGAAAGAATATGCAAGTAAAATAAAAATTAAATAAAACAATTTTAACACCGTCGATAAAACTTCCGTGATGTGAAATATAAATAATTTTGTCGAGTTATTTTTAAACGCTCAATGCTTTTGAAAGATATCAGTACTTTTTGAAATATGTACAGTGTATGTATGTGCAACATAAAATCATAACAAATATTTGCTTTCAGCATTAAACATTAAATTCAGGCTACATTGCCTTCTTAACTGATAAAATTCGAACAAACAAATAAATGTTACACTCTTGCAAAGGCGTTCATAACCTTCAGTGTAGTAGTAGTAGTATTAGCAAAGATACTTACTATCACTACCCTGCACGGAAAAATACTAATTGTCAACTAGAATCCTACTAGTTCGCATTTTTGCGCTAACTAGTTCATCCTCCATATATTTCCCATGTAAGCAACTGGTATTTTTAACACGGCGATGTCCTACGAACTGTCATATATAAGTATGTGTTGAATTTCTAATTAACTAAATATAATATTTAAAATAAAAATGAATTTGTCTGCAGCGAGAATCGAAGCGAGAACTTCACGCGCTACAGTGATAACCTCTAACCACTCGGCTATCGTTGTGATTTGAAGAGCGTCGACCAACTGCGCACTTCAACAGAGCTTGTTGGGAAGTGAAATTCAATCGTGGCGTTCTAGGAATGACAACAACTTGCGAATGACGCGGTGGTGAAAATTATTATTATTTCCGTTACTGGTGAACTGCTATACAAATTACGAACTGGTATGATTTCATCCTATTTCATACTGGTATTTAACTGGAATAGTTGTATACTAGTATACTTTTGCACTGCATACTCACACTCTCTACTTTCACCTTCAATTCCACTACCTCTGCCACACCTCCAACTAGGTACTTAAAAGCAAAACAAACAGCTGTTACTTGATATATTCACCGATGTGATAGCCTTGGCCATTGCGTTGTAAATAGTTATTTTCCTAGGCTTCAGGCGGAAAACGCAATTTGGACAGGATAACATAAGGAGGAACGAATGGCAGAGTGTTTAGGATGGCGAGGCGCAAACAACTAGACAGCGCTAATTACAACAAATATTCGCCATAGGCTTTTAGAATTCATATAAATACAGCCGCCGCTGCTTGCTACTGCAAAGTGGATGTTACCCAAAAGTAGCAGTAGACTATGCGTTGAATGTGTGCCAGAAGCAGTGTATTTGGCCTCCTTGATGTTGAAATAAATATCATTCTTTAGAATTGCGCTATAAAATTTGCAAGTAAACAATGACTTTAATTATTAGCTAACAGCTTGGTGAGATTGTTTTTTGTTTTTGGAGGCAAGTTCAGCTTTTAATGGTCGACGCAATTTAAATAGTTACACGCATTATTAAATTTTGGGTTTTGAATTAAGTTTACTTTGTTGTTTAAGGCCTACTTTACGTTGTTCAGAGAACAACAATGTTCTACAAATTGGAAACAGGACAAGAAGTCCTGTAGAAGAAGTAGTACTTATACAGAGCTTTAGTTATATGTAATGTTTCTGATGGCCCCATGGATGTGGTAAAATGTATGTGGGACTCCTCCTACTTCTAGTTACATATTGAATATGAAATCCTGAATAATAACAATAATAATATGAATAAACTGTAGACCTCTACAATGAAATTGTCTTGATTACAGAGGTATCAAATGAAATTGAATTAGAAATCGTACAGAAATCACTTTCTTTTCTTTGCTCCATAGATGGGGCCCCAATTTTCTACTCGGAAAAGTGTTCCTTTAACTCGTGGCCGATTAAGGAAGTATGGCACCACAAGAAAATTAAGGATACGATATATATATATATTGAATAAATTCTTAAATTCTGATATGAGAAAATAAAGTCATATATGAAGCATAGTATGTAATACTGAGTCAGCCACCGCCATTTATTCCCAAGATTGTAGAGACAAAAGATGCATAAAAAATAATCTAAGGGCGTGAAATTTTATTGCTATTCTAGGCACATATGGTTAATTGTAGATTGGTACTGAAAATCATCAAAATAGGATGACTAAAACAAATAACTCCCAAACATCGATTTGTACAGATATGAAGTGGTTGTGTTACAAATCCGTCAAAAAAGTATATAGAAGCGTGAAATTTGGTATAGCAGACCACAGATTTGCAATAAATACAGAAAAAAGAGATTGAGCTGAATTATATCCATAAAATCCTTGTATTCATGTCGATTCATATTCATACACAAGCAGTTGAACCTGATATTCAATGAAGCGTAAGAAGCTGTTGATACTCATGCTCAACTACATGTATGAATCAATAATATTTAAAATCTCTATATCACATCTGTAATACAGATCACTACATACAAAACATTAGATCTGGAAAAGCAAAAGATCTGAAGAGCGTATATTATCTTCGTCGACACTTGTAAAGAAACGTGATCTAAGCCTGAGGTAAGATTACCAATTTTCAAAGTGAAATAAGAAACTACAATAAGAGTTCACAAAAAAGTTTTAATATAAAATTTTTGGAATATAAGTTTTTATTGGGATTTCATCGAGCAAAAGTTTTTACCTTAAATTGTTTGATAATAAAGTCATACCATTCAGATGAATTAAAACATAGTGAGCTTGTTGCTTCCTTAGGAGATTTATATTTCATGAAATCTAGACCACTATGCCTTCATACTTCTTATATTACTCGCAAATATTTAGTGCAGTTAACAAAAACCAATATTTCCAGTCATATCAAGCCACTACTTGTGCATAAATTAATAGAATATTATTAACACATGGGTTGAAAAGGCCCGGTCCTAAGAAATATATGGTGCTAGTCTTCACCGCCTTTACAGTTCGTATTTTACTTCATATGAAAGCTGCTAAAATTTCAAAATATTCTACACTTTAAGTATCTGAGATATTGTGCTAAGAGTAACACTACTTTTACTGTTTTCAAAAACCATCAAGCGAAAATCCATGCATATATATATGTATATATGCGGAAAACAAATACCGTTCAAGCGAAATAATGACTTGGAAATTGTTATAAATCTCTAGTATGAGGAATTAGAAAGAATCAAATCCCTATAATTTGTATTTAGCCCTAACCTTAAAAAGACGCGTGTACAAATCTTACAGCTGCCGGAACATTAGCTTGTGAATTATAGCATTTTGAGTGAAGCAATTTTTGTTAATGTGAAAGAATGGATGAAAAAGAGTTTCGCGTGTTGATAAAATATGGCTTTTTGAAGGGGGAAAATACAGTTGAAGCAAAAACTTGGCTTGACAATCATCAACCATCAGGGACTGGTGTACTAAGTTTAGACGTGGTGAAATGGGCACCGCAGACGGTGAACGCAGTGGACGCCCAAAAGAGGTTGTTAACGAATAAAACATCAAAAAAATCAACAAAATGATTTTGAATGAAAATAAATTGAAATTTAATGAACTAGCGGACACCCTAAAGATATCAACTGAACGTGTATATCATATCATTCATGAATATTTTTGTATGGAAAAGCTCTGTGCAAAGTGGGTGCTGCGCGAGCTCACTTTTGACCAAAAACAACGACGAGTTGGATGAATCGCAGCAGTGTTTTGAGGTGCTCCAGCGTAATTAGGCCGAGTTTTTGAGTCGATATTCAACAATGGATAATACATGTTTCCATCATTTCACTCTGAAGTCCAATCGACAGTCATCTAGTCCAATCGACAGTCATCTAGTCCACACACGATGAAACGCAACAGTCGGCTGGCAAGGTTATGGCGTCTAAATTTTGGGATTCGCATGGAATAATTTTCAATAACTGCCTTGGAAGAGTAAGGAGCATCAACAGCGACTATTACATAGCGTTACTAGATAGTTTGAGGGACAAATTTGCCGAAAATCGGCCGCATTTGAAGAAATAGGAAGTGCTGTTTCACCAAGACAATGCACCATTTCACAAGTCAGTGTAATCGATGCCGAAAATCCATGAATTGGGCTTCGAATTACCTCTGCATCCACCGTACTCTCCAGGTCTAGCCCTCAGCGACTATTTACCGTTCTTAAATCTCAAAAGAACGCACGCTGGGAAGAAATTTTCGTCGAATGAAGTAGTGATCGCCGAAACTGAGGCCCTTTTTGAAGCAAAGGACAAATCGTACTACAAAAATGATATCGCAAAGTTGGAGAGTCGCTATGATTAATGTATCACCCTTGAATGGAAGTATGTTTAATAAAAAAAACATGTGCTTCACTATGGTAGGCCGGAGACTTTTCAATTGACAGTAAATATTATGTAATGTTATTGGATGTAATCGCCATATCTGTCTCCAAGCGACTGCTGGCTGTTCGCAGAAAATCGTCATAGGTGCATTCGAATTAAGAGGTTTTAGCTGAAACTTTGGCCTATTTTGAGGCGAATGAGTTTATATTATAAAATATATAAATATATAATTGACGTAATTAAATATGTAAATCAATTTCATACTTTCCATAAACTACAATTTCACATACAAAATTCATGGAATTTATATAAAATACATATATACGTGTATGTACATATGGATACTACGAGAAGTATTTGGATCGGCTAAAAAATGCGAACACATTTGAAATTATAACGTATATTTATTTACTGTTATTGCAACTGATATTTACGCGCAGAGTATGCATATACACACACTTATTGTACATTGAAAGTGACGCGGTGAGCGTGTTAAAGCAGAAATCGGTCATAGTAACTGCATTTTATACGCCACAATTACCACAAAAGCCACGAAATTGCATCAACCGGCTTTTCCACACACACCCACACACTCCCATGCAACAACAGTTACATTTAATCAAATGTATTAGACATAAACAAGCATATGTTATATGTATATTTACAGCTAAACGTATGTACGCCCATGGTAATAAATTCGAAATGCAGGTCAAAAGCATTAAAGTCAACACTCAGCGCGAAAAAGCATAACAAAATGCCATTCAACTTTTAGACATACACATGCATACACATGCATATATGTTTGTATAGAGATAATCATATTATATGTTGGCATGTAAAAATGTATGCATGAACAATATGGAAGTGTATGTATGTATACACATATGTAAATCGTCATTTTCCGCCCATCAACAGTGCACCTAAAAGTTACTCGAATTCACAGCGGCATTTATGGAAAATTTTTAATTTTGTAACAAACATTTTGGGCAAATATGTATATGTACTTGTACGTGAATTTATTTCAAAAATCGTTATTTTTCCAACAAATAAACAAATGAAAACAATGAATTTGCAAACGCAATTTATTTACATGGAAAACTCAATCATACATGGTAGTTCAAGCTTTTTACCATGAAATAGTATATTGACTTTAAGGAGAAGATATAAATCCTCTAAATTCATGCCGATCGGATCAGAACGACGAGCTAAGTTGATTTAGCCATTTAATTGATCAGTTTTCGAGATATTTCAACCAAAAAGGGTGCGCAGATGTAGTTTTATATTTATACGCTCATTTGTCGGTAACGGATAGATCGGTCTACTGGATCAACCTATTTGCTCATATATGAGGATCAACATATTTGTTCAAAACTACGTCAAAAATGTATCTAAGAGCGTAAAATTTAGTATTCTAGACAAATATTTATAAATATATAATAACACTGAAAATCAATAAAGTCAAAGTATAACCGATTTGTTCACATATGAGAATTATAATTTAATCTTGAAATGGAATACAATAAATTTGATATGCGCATGCTTTCAAGGGTTAATCTTAATAAAAAGGAAATAGTTTATACAAAAATGATTTAATTTTAAACAAGCGCTGTGTTGTAAAAGCACTAAAATTTCGTTACGTATACGCAGAGTAGAACCAGCGGCAGAGCTGGAATCTTTATCAGTATTTCCACATATTATGTAAATTAATTTTTATTCCTTTCATGTACATGAAATCGTATATTCCCTCTTGTCCGAAGTATGTAGGTACCAGAAGGCGTAAAGATAAACCCACGGAAATTATACCGACCTTATCAGAATAACGAGCTGAGTTGGTTTAGCCATGACCGTCTGTCCCTCAGCCTTTTGCACGCAAACTAGTCCCTCAATTTTTCAGATATTCACCAAACTTGCACCTATACGTTTAAACGATCGTTTCTCGGTACCGGCCAGATCGCACCACAATAGGATATTTACTACCGATTTTTCAGATTTGAAATTTCGGGTCACAAATCCGTCAAAATAGTATAATTCAACTGAATCCATGATGAATCGCTCGCACTATTACCAAAATAATTTGTTAAGTGTATGTGCCAAATGGATTACGTGTTTGCACAGTGGTAAAAAACCAAGTGCGCACTGGAAATAGTGAAATCAAAAATTAATTTATTTATAGATTATTTAATTTTTATTTTTATTTTTCAGATTTATTTGTTTTGATTTTGTCAGATTTCTCTAATTATGTATATATATTTATATATATATATGTATTCTAATTTGCAACAAAAGCATTTAACTTGCATCGAAACTTCCCTCAATTCTAGTCACAGATTTGACCTCTCCTTTTTATCAAGAGATTTAAAATTACGAATTTTCATAACATAAATTTCTCTTAATTTTCATTTTCTGAGTTTTCGTCTGAAATAATATACGAGCGGTACACCGTTGTTTTATGCTACATCAAGCTGAATAAAAAACGACTTTTTATGTTTCATTATGTTTCACACTAAGCAATTACTCTTGTTTTTTTTTTCGAAATTTTGCCATCTTCAGTGCTTCCACTGGATCGCAAATTAAATTTTCCAAACATGTGGCAAGAATAATCAAATATATGTTTTACTGGGAAACTTTATGAACCATCTGCATTAAAATTTTTAAACAGGTTTCATAACTCTTCAAAAAAATTTTGAGAACTCTCACATAATAATTTAATTTGTGATATAAATCTTTTTTATTAAAACCTTCAGAATATATTCATATTAAGGTTTTCTTAAATATCTTTAACTTGATATTCATTTTCTATAATTTATTTTCTTAACAATTTGATTGATCTTACGATTTTAAAAAGATGGCATCCTTCAAAAATATTTTGCCCTTTAAGCTTTCAAAATTCAGTTTAGTTTAATAACCTCGATATTATAGAAATCTCTTTTTTCTGATACAAATGTAGTATTATATTAAATTTTTTAATTTTTTTTTTTATCATTTGCCTGTAGCAACAATCGGTACAAGCCTTTTCTGACTGATCGCCAAATTTTGGGGTATCCAACGAGAACAATTTTTTTTACAATCAATAAAATCATACAATATTCAATGTATGCTGATCCCACTAAAGCTCACATGACGATCTTGCAATAGCGTCGACATTTTGTGAAGCAACAACTGCGAGTGAATTCTCCATCCCATCAATTAACGCTGGTCCTTGATAGAAACTCGTCGCCAAAAATTGTATTAAATTCATCAACCGCACAACGCGTTAAATTTGCTGAAACCTACTACAAAAATTATAATTCAAACGAGGAAATGTTTCGGACATTAAGAGAAGGTTATGATACATAATCGTCCAACTACTAAAGCAATTGGTAAAATTAAAAAAAAACTGCATCGCTTGCACATATTGTAAGACCTGTGCATCATCGTTTTGCTCGTACCACCTCAAATATCGCTGCTGTAAGTGAAAGTCTTGCCGAAGACCCGAATGTGTCTTGAAGTTCTCAAGAGCTGAGACTTTCTTAAGGCACATATTAGCGTATTTTGCACTTGGACTTACACCTACATCCATATAAAGTCCAGCTTACACAACATCTCAAGCCAGCTGATCACCCACAACGCCCTAGTTACGTCGATTAGGTGCTTGAACAATAAGCATTGGACCACGATTTTTCCAACAAAATTTTCTTCAGCTACGAGGAGCATCTCTCACTCGGTGGATACGTAAATAAGCAAAATTTTCGCCTTTGGGTTTCCGAGAGATCCACGGTGGATACGTAAATAAGCAAAATTTTCGCATTTGGGTCTCCGAGAGAGAACGTTACACCCAAAACAACTTCCTGTCTGATGCGCTTCTTGGTCCGGAGATGTGATGGGCCTTACTTCTTTGAAAACCATATAGACAAGACTGTCACTGTCAATTCGGAGCGTTATGGTCGTATGACAACCGATTTTGTTTGGATTGCAGTTGAAGAACACGACTTGGCAAAACGAGCGACTAGGCTTTATTGTGAGAGAAATATCCTGGCCGCGTACTCTCTGGTCTTAGCGATGTCAATTGGTCACCGAGATGGTGCGATTTGACACCGTTGAAGTTGTTTTTTGTGGGGTTAAGTGAAAGACGGTGTGTTTGCGGATAAATATTTAATTCGCGAGCACTTGAACAGCAACATTTGTCAAGCTATGGCTGAAATCCCGCCCAATATGTGCCAAAAAGGGGTAGAAAATTACCTAAAACGGATTGAAGCTTGTGAAAATTCACGAGACAGTCATTTAAATGACGTAGTGTTCCACATATAGCGCCAAGGGTCAAACTTTATAATAAAAATAGAATTTCAAGAAAAACAAATTTTTTTTTCAAATACATTTTATTTGCGTTTATTTTGGAAACCGCAAACCCTGCATTTTTAATTATAGATTCTGAATTTATCTTCTTCAATTTAAGCAGAATACTTTTATTATAAATTCCTTGAATTCGTAGCACAGCAAGTGATATTTTTATTTTATTTACACATATGTAAATGCATTCACATTTATTTATATTGGAATAAACTTCACTTATTTCGAGGCAAGCAAACTACCTATGCTTTCTGAGAAGATATATTACATATGTACCAATTAATGTGGTAAATAAATAGATTTCAGCGCATAAAAATGTTCGTTAATATGTTTGTCATTTGAAAATTAAGGATTAAAAATATACATTGTATGTCCCAGTACTTTGAAGCAGAATATTTTAAATGGAAAATGAAACTCTAGGACCTTTCCAAATACGTATTGTGGTCGCTGTAGAGCGGTAGACGAGTGAATATCAGTGTGTGCTGATATGCGAACAGGTTATTATACAGGCTACATTAACATCTTAAATAATGATCGGAGGGGGCTTAAAACTGTAGACCTTCATTTGTAAAAAAAAACATCCTGACATTCATCGCAAAATGGAGCAAGAATGCATCCAAAAATCGCATCAGGTTATATACATATACATGTATTTTACTAAATCATATTCATTAATTTTGTGTCACGAAGAAATTTAATTTAAAAAACCTTAAATTTTAAATCACCTTATTTGTTAAACACAGCATAGCTATGGGCGGCTCTGAAAACTAAATTCATCTAAACCAGATTATTTAATCAAAAATTAAGCAGGTCACAAGGCATTAATTAAATTGTTCACTTTCACTTAGCAACCGTATGAAATTGCCATTTTATACAACACTTTAAATATTGATAATAAATTTAATTAATTTTGTTGAAAGACTAGATTCACTTAGAGACTTGCATTCAATTTATGAACTGCTTAACACAATTAAAGTTACTTAAATTGGCCATTAAGCTATATGTATATATCGGATACACAATAAAGCAAACGTACCCTAAAGGGAAAACTACACTAGTATATAAAAGATGTAGTTGTAAATTAGTACTTTAAAGATGAAGTCATATCAATGCTCGACGAGAACGGGGAAAGTAATAATTTTCAAAAAAAAAAAAACTCCACTAGTACAGAGATTATACCTGTCATGCCCGAGACATACATATATATTATTTTTTTGGCGAAGTACTTAGGTCATTTTCATATTAAAACACAAAAAATTCTGACCTCGGTCATGCTGAAGACTTTATACTTTTCATGAACAAATCAAAGTTATTTCAAAAGGAAAAATTCGATTTCGATGATTCTCAGTGTCAATATTTATTAGAATTTAAGTGGGTAACATTCGAATTTCACACTTAAGATGCTTTTTTGACGGATTGGTTATATGGGGGCTACATAATATAGTCGTTTGATTTCGATGATTTTCTGTACCCATGTGCAGTTTTTTATATATTTGTCATTAGATGCCTTGTAGAAGTATTCATGGACCAAAATTACTTATCTGAGCTATATGACACAGTAAGTCTCCAGCCGGTTCCCACAGTTGACGCTTTGTAACCACCAAGGTCCTCCTCCAATTTATTGATTTGCCTCTTGAAGTTTTTACCAACAAATGCAGGGACCTAAAGTTTTTTCTAAGCCGTCTCTGTACAGTCAATGGATTTTTATGAGAAGCTTTTATGTTACGTCAGAAATAAACCCGGAGAATTTGACATACATTGGTATACTAAGTTTCGTTCCAATATCTTAAAAACTGGGCAACTGGTTTGCGCTCAGATACAGACAGACAGGTTAGACAAATAGACAAACAGGCCAAACAGACACATGCATACAGACAGAGATAGCTAGAGATAAACAGACAGACAGAGACAGACAGACAGATAAAGACAGACAGAGAGTAAGAGACAGATAGACATGTTTAAATCAATTCAGCTCGTCATTCTGATATGATCTCTATAAATTTTGGCAGGTCTATCTCTTCTTACATACTTCGGATCATAAAAGGTACAAATAACATAGGAAAAAGGTGGGTGATGAACTAGTTAGCTCATAACTATTTTATTTTCTAGCAGGGTTGATTTTATAAACACACATATATATATTTATAAATTGGTTGTAGTGAGTGAATGTAGACAAGAATAATAAATAAAATTGACTTTCAATGTTGCTGGGCAACACATTTCGTAGACTTGCAACAAAAAATTCTGTCAGTAAATAAAGTATATATGTAAGTGTTTTATGTAATGCCACGTACGTATACAAATAAATACATCATCGCTGTTTAGTTTTTGTTTCGCAATAATTCTCTTTTGTTTTTGTAAAAATTTATTGCTTCGTAATTTATTGGTTTCATACGCCTAGCTTTAGATTGTTACAAAGTTAACAAAAACAATAAAATTTATTTGGCTACAAATTTCCAACGAGCACAATAAATTTTTTAGCATAAGGGATGGTAACGAGTATTCACAAATACACAATAAAAACAGGAGTATACGCTTAAAAAAAATTACAAATTGAATAAAATGCAGGCAGTATTTGTGTGTTAAGTAAATTTTATAATGATATAGGGAACAATTTTATTGAGTCATTCCATTACCCTTGCTAATATAGAAAATTTAATGTGATCTCAACGTGATCTTTTACCTTAAAGTTCAAGTTTTGTTAGTATTGAGTTTGTCGCAAAGACAGCAAAGAATCATCAATAATACAGACATACAACGCATATAAGTTTGTTGAATTTTACAAGCTTCAATATGTTGAAAATACCTAAGCACTTTGAAGTATTTAGAACTAAGCATAAATGTAAGAAAATATACTCAAGAGACAATATAATTCGAATAACATGAATTATTATAATGTGCTCAAAAAGGACTGTTACGTTTACAAAAGGCTGTTGTTAAAATAGATAAAACTAAGGATAAGCAAAATAATAGAGCAAACATTAAGACAAAGCTAAATAAAAGGATACTGGTAAGGATAAGAACAAGTGTAAATTTAGGATAATAATAATTGTAATGAAAATAATAGGGTTAAGTTCGGATAGATCGGATAGGTGAAGTAGTCCGCGCTATGTAGAGAAATTGTCAGAAACGATAAATAGCTCACGGCTTTTGGTCTTACGACGAACTAAAGTTAGAAGGCAAACCCGATGTGAGACTCACCACATAAAAAATCTGCTACAGTGAAAAATATAAACAATAACCGTCGAATGTGGAACTCCACTTTTGATAGCGATTCCGACAAACGTTTTAAGAATCATAATTTAGGAGCATTTACCTGCAACATTCGGTTCCGTAATTGGGAAGGTGCCTCGTTAGATTAAATCCTTACGTCATTTTCGTCGAAGAAGAGCCTCTTCCAACCCTCTTCTGTCGATGTAGGTCCTTGCGAAATCTACTACAGCGGCATTAAAACGAAACACAAAACTCTTTAACTTATCAGGAATTTTTGACTACGTCCTGACGGGAGAGAAAGACGATGCGAATAGAATTCACCTATGACCGTTAAATCTGCACAACGCAAAAAATGTGCTGACGATTTTAACAAAAAACGTATTTTCTGCACAGCAGTTGGAGAAATTCAGCTTTCATGACGAAACATCCCTAAACAGACTGAGGCATATATCAACTTCGCTGGGGCGTGAAGTATGGTTTTTTATAAACCTGAATTCCTCCGTAAGAAAATTCATCAAACCATCTAGCTGCAACCGAATCGAAAATCACGTAACCATTAACAGAAGACATGTCTCTAGTGTGTGTCCTTTTAGAAGAGCAATGGACGGAACAACGTACGTTTCAAGGACCTAATATCGAATCAAAACAATTTTTTTACCAGTCAAGAAGACATGCCCCTGCTGCACAGCAAATAAAGGTCATTGCCAAATTTAAGAAAGGTTCGTCGTAGAACAGCTGCAATCGCAATAGACAACCGAACGGTTTTCTACTCGAAGCAAGAGAGAAACTTCCTGAGAACACTCATCAACAGTTCGACACAAGGAAACTGTGAAACGGTACCTTTTCAGCCTGCTGGAGAGATTAATAAAGCCTTACTAGTGTGATTCGGATCGACACACATAACCTTTTCATCAGCCTTAGATGCAGAGCTGTATAGATAAAATAAAAGATAAGCCAAGGTTCGAGTCCTGGTTCTACTAGCATCTAAAATTTTAGAAAATTAATTCCTCCAATTGAAGTCGCCCCTCGATTCCTCCATTTGTTGGAAAATTGGAAGAGGAGCGTCAGTCTATATTGTATATATAATTTAATAATTTATAATAATTTTACCGAATTTTTTTTTTGAAATTCGAAGCAAATTTCAAAAAAAATCACGTAAAATATAAATAGAATTTCCATAGTATTTACTTCTTCTCGAATTCACTGTACATTAAATCTAACTTGTTGAGTCTCCAAAAATTTCGACTACTAAACAACATTATCTACCCGTCTCGGCCACTGCATGCTGAATGTAAGTTTGTTTCCATGTTGTCGTTTTTTATTTATTTTTGGATATTATAATTATTATCATTATTATCATTATTATTATTATTATTATTATTATTATTATATGATTATTATTATATATATATATATATATATATATATATATATATATATATATATATTTTTTTTTTTTTTTTTTTTAATAATTCTTTTATTTTTATTTCTGTATTTTCTTTCTTCATTTCATAACAAATTTATGGCCACCTAAGATATTTCTGATTTGTTTACAAACAAAATTAGATTTTTACGGCACGTGCCAAGTGCTCTTGTGGCATGTCTGCATGAAGATAAAATTTCATAAATGTAAATATTTAAGCGTATGTAAAGTCTAGGTGCACTACCTGTTAATGTTATTTTAATTGGTTTTTTTTTTGTGGCTCCTTACGCGTAAAAACAAATTATATAATTTATTACAGTAAATGAGAGATGTATGTATTGCCCTTCTATACTAGGTTTTCAACGTAATCATTTTTATTGCATAATTTTTTGCTCTCACGGCTGGAAAATAAGCCGTCTTAAATTCGTTAAGCTCATTAGCGACTTAATGGATATCGGTGTCAGTGCACCCAATTAAAAAACCTTAAACTTCGACATACTTACACTCACATACACACATACACATACACCCCACATTATGTGCTCCTCATGCTCTTCGACCCAATGTGTTGGCTTAATGTCATTAACGTTTAAAATGAAAAAGGAAAAAAATACAAACAAAGAATAAAATAAAAATATAAAAGTATAGCGTACGCGTGTTGTATGTATTTAAAACCAGCAAACAGTTTTAATTGATCGCTCAAGGAGAATAATTTGAACAATTATTTTATAAAATAAAACCCCTTTTTGTATGTGCTGTCAAAACCAAAACATTAACCCTTTTTTTTCAATATATTTTTTAAAACCGCATATTATCACTTTCATAATATGTAGAGTACTAATTTTCAAGGGGATTCAATTTAAAAGGTCAATGCACTGTAAGATGATTTGTAAAAATTTGTGGGCACAAAAATTTATGTTTTATGAAGGTTTCCAGTTGTCTTATTCTTTAAATGTATTTCAAACAAAAATATAATGAGGAATTTCAAACATTCTCAACATCGAACAAATATAGTGCTCAAAACAAGCGCATTAGATCAAAAATTAAAATCGCTGGCAAATAATTTTTGCTAATAATTTCTATTTAACATATATTAAGACATCAGCAAAGCTTTACTTTTATGTGTTTAAAAATTGCTTAATTTATGCCTGTAGAAAACTGTTTGTAGAAAATACATTTTTCAAGTTAAGAAATATAATTTTTTTTGCAGATTATAAAGGGTGTTTTTTATAGAGGTATAGAACTTTAAGTTGGCATTACTTTTCAAGATGGCGATCGATTTAACAGCTGTCAAGTGATTTATTCTCAGTTTGGTTTGGCAATTCATCATGAATAGACTCACGCCTGAACAACGCTTGCAAATAGTGCAATTTTATTTTGAAAATAATGGTTCTATGCGGAAAACGTATCGCGCGGGAAAGTAAAAAAATTTACAACAACAGTCCGAGCGGTAGAAGTTGTAGCTATTTCGGAAATAGAAACGTTTCCTCATCAGATTGCTGTCTAGACGCCCTTGTTCAAATTGGATACGAGCTTGGGATATACCCAGCAGCTTCGTGTGCGCAGGGTTAACTTATTGTTGTTTTTCGCTTTTGTTTCTTACATACTTGGTAGGGACATAAATACTGTTACAACATTAAACACATGCATTTCAATAGAAGAATTGAGCATACCACATAATTCCTATATGATTTATAAAATATAACCTGTAAAGCGTTAGTCTGTATCGGGAATTCTAAATTGTGTGAGTTTTCAACATGGAATGGTCAGATAATGAAAACCGTATCGCTGTTATAGCGCTTTTTAAGTGTGAAATGAAAAAATGCGATATTTTCAAAACACTCCGTCCGCTCGGCATTAGTCGCATTTGTCTACCGGTACATAAAACTGTTTGAGGAGACTGGGGATGTTAAAGACCGCCACCGGTCATCACCGGTCATCACCAGTCATGGTTTGGTGGGGTGTCTCTTATGGTGGGATGTATGGATATGACTTGCATTTTTGCGAACAAGGCGTCAAAACATCGGCCAAAGTTTACCAAGAAACCGTTTTGGAAGCTGTTGTAAGACCACTTAACCATTCCATGTTCCAAAACCAATCATGGACTTTTCAGCAAGACTCTGCGCCGGCCCATAAAGCTAAAACGACCCAAATCTGGCTCCAAAATAATTTACCAGCATTCAGCATTTCCTCTGAAGAGTGGCCCTCTGGCAGTCCTGATTTGAACCCGCTGGATTACAAATTGTGGACAGTTTTAGAGGACATGGTTTGCCACAAAAGGTACCCCAACATTGATTCTCTTAAGACAGCTTTGATTCGTGCTGTGGCCAATTTCACAATGGAGGAGGTACGTGCGGCTATTGATGATTGGTCAGTCCGACTTAAGGCGTGCGTGAAGGCCAAAGGCGGGCATTTCGAAAGAATACTGCTTTTTTGTATACAATATATATCAATAAATATGTAAAAAAAAAGATTGGTCCAAAAAAATTCATTATTTTTTATTTTATAGCATAAAATGTGTGTAACAGTATTTATGTCCCTACGGAAAGCCTGGGTTCGAGTCCAGATTCGAGCAACATCCAAAATTATAGAAAATTAATTTTTCTAGTTGCGGTGTCGGCAGGGAATGTCAAGCCCGAGTATATTTGTGGCATAAAATAAATGCTCCACATAAGAATCTATCGGCGTTCGGAGACGACTTAGAATAAATTGTAGATCTCTCCATTTGTTGGTAAAAACATCGAGACGCAAAGCCACGAATTGGAGGAGTAGCTCGGCCGAAAATCGCTTCAGCAGTTACAAATCGCCAAATATATATATTTATATATATATACATATACAAGGAAAACCACAGAAATTAAATTCAATGGCATCGCTGTATTTTAATGAAAATTTAAGAAATTTCTTACTTAATTTTATAAAGTTTAAAAAAGGGCTTTTTCTTTTACAGAAATTTGATAAATTTAAATTACCATAAAAAAGTGTTAACATCTTACGGGCTTCGAAATTTCTAGTATTTGATAAGCGCAATGAGAATCAGTTGAAAAATGATTAATATTTCCATTTTTCTCATAAATAAGATGTCTAAGAAATCTCAATTCCCGGCTGCAGGCTGTCAGTATATGAGCGGGTAAATATAAATATATATATATATATATATAGCTTAAAAATTTCTGAACAATTTTAAATAAGCTCTCCTAATTTCAAGAAAATTCTTTCAATAATACAGAATTGAAAGCATAAAATTAGCAATGCGCGTATTTTGAGTACTTTTCCCACATTGTGCGGCATGCAGAGCTTAACACTTATGCCATAAATACTTTCCAACTACTTCGGCATCTCACCGGTATTCAAAGTTTTGTTTTGCTTTGTTTATAAATAAATGCTCTTTACACAAATCAAATTAAACAAAAACTTTATTTTCAATTTTTTTTTTCATTTTGATTAAAAAGTCCTTGTATGCATGAAATAATATCCGTGTACGGATGAACCTTCGTACGAAACAAAATTAGGGATGCGTTTCACATATGAAGACAAGACTTTTCGTATGCATACGATTGTTTTGTTGTATTCGTATGACAATTCGTAACAAACATACGATCAGCCATCCGCTCAAGGATGCCATCATGAACAGAGTATACGACGACCCCTGGCTTTTTAGTAGCTTTCATTTCTAAGTTCATTTATTAAAAATAATAATAATCGTATTTCCATTTCTTTTCTCCTGCTTTTTTATCAAACAAACAAATACACAATTATGGTTGATTGCTTGAAAGGGGTGTTTAAGGACTTGACCGCGGGTAGCCGCACTTAAGCCATTTAGTAGTTGCATAATACTCTCCAGATTTGACCAATTACCGAAAAATTCGCTGGATTCGATTACTTTTCTTTTTTTATTTCATTCACGCTTGTTCAATTACGTTAGTATGGAGCTTGGGGCATTGCGGACGGGAGATATGACGGCTCAATCGACTGAAAGAGGGAGTGTTTAAAGGTTTCGTCTACTTCGGTGCCTGCTCTGCACTCAGCTGATCCAACTTTACCTAACTTTTGAATATGATATCTCACCTTAAGTGTTCCTCTAAAATTACCCGTTGAAAAGTCGCTGCTCGGAAAGTATTGAATGGCATCCAGTACGTTGAAGGTTTCTGTTTCCTTAAGATTGCCTGCTAGTGCTCCATATATTTTAATTTGGGCTGAACGATACTTATAGAACAACGTAGACCATATTTTCCTCCAGCTAAGATGTTTTATCAACGTATACACCGAGATATTTGACTGAGTCGAAGGGCATTACAATGGTTTCTCTAATATAATTTCTATTATATTTTGGATTAAATTGGTGAACTGTGATTTTTTGTTTTTCAGCGCAATCAGCTGCCATTTAAGTCATGCACACAGCACTCGGTCCATTAAATTTGCACTGCAAGCAGTTGGAGTAGTCTTAACAAGAGATTTAAAAAAAAAATTTAACATCTTAAAATTTAAATTCTCCACGTCTATTGCTTAACATATGCCTCAGCCAGGCTATTATGTTCTGGTTGATCCCAAATGAGGCAATTACCGACATCAATGCTGTGGTGTTAGCATAATGGAAATCTTTATCCGCATCAATGAATGTCAGGAATGTGTACTCTCGTTCATGTATATATTTTTCAGTTAATCTGTCTACTTCATTTAACTAAAAAACTTCAGCTTCTTGCCAACTGCTTAGTGTACACTCTAGCCAAATGTCCTTGGGGCATCCCCTACTTAGCTTTTAAGTGAACCCGCTTCTGTTGTTCTTCGCTTGAAGAACCAAGATTTTCCTAAAACTGGTCAAGGCCACTGTGGAGATTTCCTTGCAAGTAGTTTCAAACTGGTGGCTCATCTCAATAAATCCATATCTCTTATCAAATTTCTTATCTTTGGGTAATCAAATATACCAGCTTTTATCCTTTCTATGCTCAATCTATGGAATTTTCTCGTTATACAAATAAAACATTGCCCATTTTTATCTAACGCCTTCACAAATTGTTTCATTAGACCTAGTCTAACGAGCAAAGATAACAGTATAATTGTATCTCTTGTAGCCACATACCAGTCGAACTCTGTTTATCCAGTGCTCAAGCTTGGCGCGACTATCCCACAATAAACACACTGGCACTTAGACGATCCACTTTGTTTTCCTAATAGGAAGATAACCGTTTTTATATATGTACAAAACCTCTACTGAATATTCATTAAGTAGATTTAATTCTGCTTGGGTAAAAGATGTTAGCTCTGTAAACGCTACTTATTCGGTATCACTGCCGATAGACACTTAATTATAGGTTTCTCAAATGATGGTTCACGGGTAGAACAAATAGCTGGAGCAGGTTCTTCCTCTGAATGAAGTAAAATTGATTCCTTTTGTTGTTTTGATCTTCCGACAAGGTGGTAAGTTGTTTTAAAATGGTACGATTTTCCGTCATTCCTTGTCAATTTTGGTTTTTCGACAAACCGGTTTCGGCGTTCCGCCATTTTCAATGCCTAGTTTCGTTCTCTATTCTGGGCGATTATCTGAAAAATAATTTTTTTAACATTAACAACACGATCATCGACACCGCAAAGTGATCTTTTTAATTGCTCCATTGTATAGACACCCGAACCACATGCGGTTTCGGCCCATTTTTGGGAGCAATTACCTATTTCATTGGAAAGATGACAACCTTGATCTTTACCTCTTCGTAGTTGAAGGAAAAGAGCGTTCTGTCCAGCCTAAAAAGTTTGAAGAACAGGAATTTTAGGCTTTACTGTACCGAGATCCATGCCAAACGCAAACCGAACTCTTATCGAAACGACCGAAAGTCATGACAAGAAAATTTTTGAACATTTCAACACTCGGCCCCACGTAACTATAATGGTCAAAAACTACCTCGAAAAACTGAACTGGGAGGCCTTACCCCACCCATAGTATTTTCCATACCTCACTCTTTCCGACTACTATATTTTTCGAAGGATGCTAAACGATTTGGAGGTCACCGGTTCGGGCCTTTTGAAGAAATCGAGGAATATCTCAATGATTTGATGGAGGACAGAGCGCACAAATTTTTTAGAAATGATATTCGAAAACTAACAGAGAATGGGGAAAAAGTAGTCACTGCCGACAGCGTATACTTTGATTGATGTATTTTTCACAGATATTTAGTGTTGTCATTAGATAGCTAATACAAAATCAAAAACCAGATCTAAGCACCAAAAATATTGTGTTCCATTTGTTAAGTTTTATAATTTTTTAACCTTTGTTTTTGAACGACGAAAGAGTAGAGCTCAAAAGCGGCGAAATCGATTTGGAATAATTGTTCTGGGGCCGTGAAGTGACGAAACTAATCGGTGTTGTGATCACATAATCGGTGCAGATTGCTACTCCGATGGTTGCAACTTTGGGGGGGAAATATTTGAAAACGCTGCAAATTAATTAGACTTTATTCAATAAATCAATTAAAAACATTAGATACGCTTTTTACTTAGAACAAATGCGTTCAACGATGCACATACTGATATTATGTATTTTGAACCTGACGCATACCTGATCGAAAAGCTACAAGTCTGAATGTTCAACTCAAAAAGTTCAAATTTTTTCCTTTTACTTCCTGGAATATAATTTTATTAAGTAATCGCGAGCTAAATTAAATGATATACGAGGTGTGTTCAAAGGAAAAGGTGAATTTTTGAATATTTTTTAAAAGTACTCATTAATTCATCAATATCTATTTTGTCCCCGTCAAAGTAATCCTCCTCGGATAAAATATACACTTGTGCCAACGCTTTTTCCAATCCACGAAACACTTCTGAAATGCGCTTTTCGGTATGGCCATCAGCTTTTTTTTCGATTCTGGCTAGATCCATCAATTGAAGCAAAATGCTTTCCTTTCATTGGTTTCTTCAGTTTTGGGAATAGGAAAAACTCGCAGGGAGCCAAATCTGGTGAATACAGTGGTTAAGGCATGATTATGGTTTTGTTTTTGTTCAAAAAATCATGAATAAGCATTGATGTGTGAGCTGGTGCATTATCGTGATGCAGAATCCACGATTTGTTTTTCCACAATTCCGACCGTTTGAGCCGTATTTCTTCACGCAAACATTGCATAACTTCCTTGTAGTATTCCTTATTAACTGTACTTTGGCAGGAACTCATGATGTAACACACCATTGTAATCAAAGAACATGACAGGTGTCACTTGTGAGCATTTTCGCCTAAAAAACGGATTGTCAAGAAAGCTTTCTGTTGCAACCCTAACTTGTTAAATGTCTTAACATGTTCAAATTACATAAACAATTGTGATTTAACTTGTTTATGAACCCCAGCTTCCTGATTCGAGAGTTTTCGATAGAGTACCCGCTGGTAGAGGCAGAAAAAGTGGAAAAAATCCATTCTGTTTGGAAGGATCAGGTGGAGAGCGACCTGTTTCACTTGTTACTTCCAATTAGCGGCAAGCAGCGAAGAGATGGAACGAGTTGCGCGCTATTGTTGATTCGGTTATAATTGTGTAAGCGGGGCCTATGCCAAAGTAGAAGAAGCATAGCAAAATATTTAGAAATATTTTTCGAGAGCGTGACGATGTATTTTAAAATGAAAATTAAATGTACAGAAATGTTTATGTGTACATTATGAACAAAGTAGAGGACCCTTGAACCAGATCAATTTATAATTTATTAATTGTATCTCTTTGTAGTGGCTGCTATCGCTGAGCTCAAAGCTCACACATACCGTTTACCTTTTCAAGGTAGAAAATATATGTTTATATATAATACAACTTTTTGAAAAATAGTTTAATTTAGCCTTAAAAACAAAACCAAGTATTTCGAATTCCGTGTAGATATATATATTTGCACTAAAGGTGTGGTAATCCACAAGTACCCTACACTACATATTTAAAAAAATATATTATATGAACAGCGTCCATGCTTAAAATTAAATTTAAAAAATTTTGTGCCAAAAAAAGATATGTTCAGTCAAACACAATGCCGCCCAAATATCGCACATTGTCTGCAAATAATAATTATGTACAATACATACATTTATACAAATTTGCACCTTCAGCATTCAAATATCATTGTTGTTTCAAATATCATTGTTGTTGCTGTATTCGGTTATATTTTCTGTACACTAAATTGGCAGCGAATCATTAACTTGAAGTATCGGTAAACTTATTTTGGAATGTTGAAATGCGTACGTTTGACTTTTTATGATCTTTGCAAATACTTATGTGCATACTTGCCTGGCCTCAAGTACTCCCGCTCACTTGGTGTTATATATACATAGGATTGTATCGCTTACAGCAGCACATTAAAAGGGCATAAAAAGTCAAATAGCTTGAAATCTTCGTAGACGCCTACAACATATAAACAGCATCTGTATGTATGTATGTATGTATTAAGTATTAAGCAAAATGAGCAGATTGCAGGGATATCAGCGAAAGCAGCAAAAGGCGTTGACACAAAAATGGCTAAGAGTAGTCGAGTACAAAAATACAAGCACTTAATGTGGAGTCACATAATTAGGTGGCATGCTGCATCTAGATATATATACATACATGTACACATGCATACCTACAAGCCGACACGTATATAGAAGTTTATCACCATCAAGCATTCTAGACTGCCGAATGCGCATTTTTAGTGATTTTATTAAATAATGCCTGGATTGTACGTTATGACAGACTTATTTACACAGACATATATATTAATAATGCAAACAGATGCGTATTTAAATCAATATGTCGCAGCAGTAGCGGCAGCTGTGACTGAAATTTACTTCAAATAAATTAAATCAAAAAAGGCAATCTGGAAAACTGGCGACTGTTGCTGTTGCTACTTACACATAACTTTTGGAAGTGGAGGATGTTAAACTCAAAAAATTTGTCTGACGGAAAAGTCGATTAGCAGTTAGTAATTTTATTCGGAAATGATATTTAGGATACAATGAAATGAGCGATTAAAAATTTGAAGAGAAAATTATGCGATTAAATTCAAAAAAAAAAATTACTAGAAGCAATAACACTGAATTTTTCGATGCCCTAAATAATTCATATTTTTTCTGGCCCTCTAGAATTTTTAAACATATAACCACTGAGCTGCGTCCCCTACTTCGACGCTTCGCTCGTTCGGCTCTTCTAATATCCCATTGCATGAAGATTTTACTTTAAAGGTTTTAGTTCAAAAAAGGATAAAAATAAGGAAGAAGAATAATTAAATTTTAGGTCATTTTTTGCTTTTTCTCTTTGATATCCAAGGAGGCCGTAATAGCCAAATGGTTAGCACTGCGTACTACATCCATAATTATAGAAAAATAATTTTCTATTGATTTCATTCTAACGACGGCCGGCTCTTTGGGAGAGAATGTCAACCCTCCTTTTCCGATATTAAATAAAAATCTCCTCATAAAAGTTCATTAATAGATCGGAGGTGATTTAGAATAAACTGTGAGTTTCCATTTCTTGGAAAAATAGGAATATGCACGTCACAAATTGAAGCAGAATTTTGGTCGAAAATCGTTTCAGCGGTTACAAGGATTTGAATAACATTTTCTTTCTCTAATTTGCGTTTCTCATTAGTCACATTTTTTTTCACCATAAGTTATTAAATTAAAGATTTGTAGATGGTTTTCCAATATGAGTGATATGATTTCTTTAAAAAAAAAATACACTCATTGTTAAGGAAATTCAAATGTTTTTTATTTATTTAATGTGAAGTACAATCGATGCAATTAAGTTTTGAATATAACATCATTCAAATGTCCTCCATGAATTCTTTTGCAAGAACGAGTTCGATGAACCGAATTTTTGTGCACTTTTTCCATTAAATCAAATCGTATGTCATGAATAGCACGTTCAATATTGACTTTTAAAGCTTGAAAAGAATCTGGTTTATTCCCAAAGACCAATGACTTCAACTAACGCCGCAAGAGGTAGTCTAATGGTGTTAAATCACAACTTCTTGGAGGCCATTCAATGTCACAATTTCTTGAAATAATCGAATCTCCAAACCTTTCTCTTTCTCGCAATAATTCGGTTGTTGCACGTGCTGTGTGACACGTAGCCCCGTCTTGTTCGAACCAGATGTTGTTAAGATCAAGTTTTTCCAATTATGGTTATTATATGGTTAGTTATCATCGATCTATACCACTCTCCATTGACAGTAACGGTGCTACCAGCTTCATTTCGAAAGAAGTATGGATCGATGATTTCACCAGACCAAAAACTACACCAAACTGTAAATTTAGGTGAATGGAATGGTTGTTCATGAATAATTTGTGGATTTTCTTCGCACCAGAATCGGCAGTTTTGTTTATTTACCGCACCACTCAGATGGAAGTGAGCCTCATCGGGGAAGATGATTTTCTTTAAAAAAAAAATTAGATTCACCGAATTCGTTTCTCCTCTTCGATCGGGAGTTGAAGGTCTTCAAATATCCACCAACATTGTCGAGTTTAGGAGCACTTTTGTTTCATTTATGTAATGAAGCGTTCTCTACTTTCTTATCATAGACACAGCTTATGATCATAGTTGAAGCTATTGCGACAGTATTTTTTTTTTTTTTTTACCACCAATTCCTTCTACATGAACTTTTATTTGAATAGAGTGGAGGCTTCCAGCGGCTTCAAATACTTTCAGAACTGGAGAATTTCCACCCATCTGGATATAAAGACCCAACAAGTGAAGCCACTGTCTCTTAATTCAATAAAGTATATCAAAATAGGCGAAATTATCAAAATTATATCTGCCAGTATGTAGAAAGCAGATCTAACAGCGCTGTTTTTGAATCTGATGATGTCAATATCATCGGCATATGCCAGCAGTTTTAAGCTCTTTTAAAAAATTGTACTATTTCCATTTAGCTCTGCAGCTTGTATTATTCTCTCCGATGTTCGCGTACTACAAAAAAATTATCCTTAAACGGATTGAGTGAGCGGTTGTACTTTATAAATAATTTCATCATGCGTACATCAATTAGCAAAGTATTCATTAAGGAGTTTGAACCACTGTACGTCTTTACTTTAAACCGATTGCATAAATTTGTTTACAGAATATGTAATCCCCTGAAACGGACTTTGAGTATTGCTCAGCGTCAGGTAGCGTAGCGATATAGGTTTTTGGAGTTCACGCTTAAGACGTAGAGGCAGCTGCTTTTCGTGTGCAGTCGAAGGCAGCTATTAAGTAGGCAAACGCGAGGCAGATTGTGGGGTTCCTTCTTTTAAGATACTCTATATGACATCGACTCAGCCATACATAGTCGGTTGATGAAAGCGGTATACTATCATTATCGATTGGGGTTTCGTATTCACATTCTCCAGATGCTTCATTTTTACTGCAGTCAGCGTGTTGGAGAAATGTTCCTACCATAAACTTAATATGCTCCGAATGTCAGTAACCAAATCTTTTTTCTTGTTTCTACAGGTAACAATAAGTTCAATATGCTCTAAACGTCAGCCATCAGATAACATCTCAATTTTCCAGCGCTACAATTTTGGTCATCTGCTCCAGCTCTTCATACGCGTTTTTCTCTTCAACTCTAAGTAACTCTCCGACACATCGCTCGTTGCGGTCGATCTTCATGTTGGGAAGTAGCCAGTCTATTTTCTCTCCACTACAGCTCGACATTTTTCACACCGTACCAGCTCTTCTGGAGATATTGTGGAAAACCAATTGTTTTTGTAGCGGCGCTATGTGGAGAGCATGAAATGTCATCACACAATTCTCTCATATCGATTTGTTAATAAATGCCTACACGATATACACGATATGCAAACAGAATTTCATAAAAATCGCTCCAGCTGTGTCAGAATCATTTGGTAACAAACACGTGGCTTGTATGCTGAATTTCATAGAGTATAAAACATATGTAATTGTATTTTCACATTTGTTTAAGTTGCGTAATTCTATATATTAGGAAAAAAATACGTTTTTCCTTTAACAAATTTATTTCTTCTTCTATTTTAGTTTCCTTTTTTGCTCTTCTTTTTTCAAAAATTTATTTTCTATTTTAATCTTTCTATTTCCATACCTACTAATCTATATGCCAAAGTATTTAATACTAAAACTACTACCTTTTCACTGAAATGCGTGAAATTATATATAAAAGGTGATCCAAATAGAGGTATTTTTTTCAATAGCCTTTATTTGACAGATCACGCGTGAGTCATGTCAAACTGTCATGTTAGTTTTGTTCAGTATTATTTGACATTTCACTATGGAAAGATTTACGCCTAAACAACATTTACAAATCATTCAAGTTTATTACGAAAATTCACGTTCTGTAAAGAATGTATTTCGCGCGCTTCGCTCAACTTATGGTCATCATAATCGACCTACTGACCGTACTATCCGCAACACCATCACCCATCTTGAGACCCAGCATTCATTATTGGGTTGGACTCGACCTAATAAACCACGTATAGCACGCAGTGAACAAAATATAGCGGTCGTAGTTGAGAGTGTACACGAAGACCGTGGAGAGTCGTTCGGCGCCGTTCGCAGCAACTCGGGCTGACGTATGGAACGATTTGGTGCATTTTACGTCGAGATTTTAAATTGAAAGCGTACAAAATATAGCTTGTGCAAGAACTTAAGCCGCTCGACATTCCCAAGCAACATAGCTTCGCTCTACGGGCTCTTCAAAAGTTCCAAAAAGATTTGACGTTTTCGAGTCAACTTTTTTCAGTGACTAGGCCCATTTCTGGCTCAACGGGTGTGTATGCAACCTGAAAAGATTCAAGAATTGACATTTCATCCAGTAAAAACAACGGTTTGGTGTGGTTTGTAGGCCGGTGGAATCATCGGTCCATATTTCTTCAAAAATGATGCCGGTTAGAACGTAACCGTCAATGGCGATCGTTATCGCGCAATGATAACGGACTATTTGATGCTTGAAATTGAATCTCGTGATCGCCGCGACATTTGATTTCAATAAGACGGCGTCACTTTCCACACATTCACACACATCGCATCAATCAATGGATTTATTGAGAGAATACTTCGGTATCACACCGTTAGACTTTTTCCTGTGGGGATATGTAAAGTCTACAGTCTATTCGGACAATCCCGCTTCGATTCCGGCCTTGGAGCAAAACATCACGCGTGTCATTCGCCAGTTACCAGACGAAATGCTCGAACGAGTCATCGAAGATTGGACTCAACGGATGGACCCTCTGAGACGTAGCCGCGGCCAACACTTGAAAGAGATAATCTTCAAAAAATAAATGCCAAAGAATGTTCTTTCAAATGATAATAAATATTCCAAATAAAATTTGAATTTTCTGTGTTTTTTTTTTCTTTAATAAAGTAGGGAACCACGAAATGGATCACCCTTTACTCATTCGCATAATAAAACTGAAGTGCTTAATGCAGCGTACAATAAAAGTGTCCACTTGTTGTATTTCATATAAAGTACTTGAATAAATAAATGTGTAAACATTTGTATTGTGATTTGCTTGTTGATTTTGAGTAAGTACAGGCTTTATTTGTATGTGAATACAAAGCAACTATGCAATGACTGATAAAATGGACTTTCATATGTAAATCACTTGTAGCGGGTGGAACAGAAACAAATATTCAATAAACCAAAGTAAAAATGTAATATTTCGCGGACATGCATTTACTATAATCTTGAACAAAAAAATCTCTATTGAGCTGACGCGAACCCCATTTTAACGGTCAAAGATAAAAGTTTTTAATATCAAGTCCAATACATGACAAGTTTGGTTAGCTCGACGAATTGTACTAAACCATGATACAAAAGGGAAGATGGTTGCACTCAAATAAATTTGACACTAAACTATTTTTCGACAACTCGATTTTGTACGGACGACACCGCCACTTTCAAAGGAATAATATATTTTATTATAAATAGAATGCCAAGGCACCTAAAATTTTATTTCCATTTCATGAATACAGAGTTGAAGTTTTTGTAGTTATGTTTTCCATTTTCTTAATTTTTTTGTATACAATAAAATTTTGACCAATTTCTATAATATTGTTTTGGAAATAAAAATTTTATCTATAATAAACGAAATTGGTGGCACAAAAATACAGCAGAAGTTGAAAAAATTCGAAAAAATCCATTTATGTCAGATACCTAATAAATCTAAGAATATATTTGAGTGAAACTACATATTTTTTGGTTTCAGTCATTACATCATGTTTGGCATTAGCACGTGCGACTTCTCCAAGACCTTATTGTATTCGATATGTTGCAAAAATTGTAAATCGATTTACAAAATTGTTTCCTTTTAAAAAAGTAAAAAAAAAATACTTTTAAGATACTTCAATCAAACTTGGTACCAATAGGATTTTTTACACTGTATGAATCATTTGTCGGAACCAGCCAGATCGGACCACTATAATATGTACTTGTATACGACACATTTATTCGAATTAAAATTTTTTGTCATAAATCCGTCAAAAAACATCTGAGAAATTAGTTTTTCCATACACGCATATACAAATTAATTTGATACTGCAAAACATCGGCATCAGGCGACTCCTTCATAACACCCCCAATGCAACCGATTTGTTCCGATATGAGGTTTAATCCGGAAATGCAAAATATTTTTTTATTATCTCTACAGTTTGAATAGAGAATGTGTCCTTCTATAGATCCATTTGCAAAACATATATTTATATGTTCCATAATAACCAATACCTGTTACAATAGTTTTTCAAGGTTTTTATTTTTATTTTTAAACTAAATTTTTATTTTAAAATATTTAAGTTAAATATACATATATAAACCAAAATCGCTTCATTTACATACATACATTAGATCCACCTATTATATGAACACATTCCTATAAATCACACATTTGGCATGGCAATATATATATGTACAATTGTATATAATTCATTACCCCGCAATGTATAGTTAATTCATCATTCATTCAGCACATGCATACACAACATATGATTGTATATTTGTACACACATACATACACAGTGCCAATATGATAAGCACGCATGTATGGGCCATTTTGGACCAAAAGCAAAGAGGAAACTGCCGAAAAGCACGTGTTGCATATTGTTTGTTTACGAAAATCCAAATAAAAAGTGAATAAATAAAATGCAGAAAAGCATTTTGTTGTTATTTTTAGAGGTAAATGAGAGATAAATGAGTGCAGAGAGTTAGCAAATTTTTTATGCGCTTTGCGCATGAGCTAAATTGAGCGGACAAATGTGAGTGGAAATAAATGAGTTGAGCAGGAATAAGAGTAGAGTTAAGATATTAAAAAAAATGTAATTGCTTTAACTACTCGAAATCAATGAAATTAATGAATAAGAAATTTATCCTTATTTGAATTCGAAACAAATTTTGTTGCAGTGTATCCCTGGATCTGTGATCGGTCTCTACTCTAACACCGCATTGGCTTTTATTCATTCTAGAGCTGGATCACATCAACTGGGATTTGATAACCGATTTTCGCTAGGGAAAAACTCCCCGCTTTACTCAGTGAAATAAATCTCCAACAATTTTGTTTATTTTCAAGCACGACCAATTTTCTCACATAATTTTTTCCAAAACAAATTTTAGATCAGAGCGAATGTTAATGAAAATAAAGTCAACTATAAATTCAACGAAAGAATAATTATGCACTGCTTGAAATTACTCCTAAAAATCATATAAAATACCTAAATACAAATATTTGACGATTTGTAACTTTTGAAGCGATTGACAGCCGAGCTCCTTCTCCAATTTGTGATTTTCGTCTAAGTTTTTTTACCAACATATTAAGGGATCTTCAATTTATTCTAAGTCGCCTCCGAGCGGCCGATGAATTTTTATGAGGAGCTTTTTCATTTCATTTCAGAAAGACACTCGAAGAGCTTGACATTCCCTTTCGAGGGGCGACCGCAATTAGAAAAATTTATTTTCTATAATTTTGGATGTAGGTCAAACCTGGATTCGAGCACTACATTTAATAAATATAGAATCTACAAACACAATTCAAAATCACGAAAAGCTTCGTGAATACCGCACAATTCCGGTGCAGTACCGATTAGAATAGTTTAGTGGGAGAATTTCTGATTAACTACCTGCAATAGAGGTTTCAAAATTGGTTGAACATCTGCACTTTCAGTCTAAAAAGCCAAGCTGATCAAAATTTGTGTAAAGAAAAAAATTAAAAATTTTAGAGAAATTTTTCTGACCATCTAATTTTACAGCTGCAACTTTTCATAATTTTCATTATTTAATATTTAAAGTGAGGGCATATTCACAGCGCAGATATTTAATTAAGTAAACATATAAATCCCTCAACAGTTATCCAATCAAAATTTCTTGAACAATTAACTAGGCAAGATATTTAAATGCCAGCTACTGGAGAAATAAAGCGCAAATGAAATCACTCACAACTCAAGTAACTCACTTTCGTTTTCACACAAGTAATTTATCTACTACTTTTTTCACTACCATTTTTGATGTCAGACACATATCACTCCACTCCTGCGCCAGTATACAGTAATATTTTCACATTTGCTACTGCACGGAAATGTTGCCAACATATCGCTGATGGTGATTCAGTATGTCGGGAAACTTTTAGCGCTACGGTTGTGTTTAAAATGCAACCATGAACTAGTGGAAAAGTGAAAATATCGTCTTTGTGAAGTAAGACAAACAAAAAATACATACATATATCAATAAAGAGAAGTAAAAAATTTAAAATAAATAATAATTTTGTGAAATTATTACATTTCCCTCACACCCATGGAATTTACAAAAAAAAAAAAACACGAAACGATTAAAAAGCAATAAAGCATAAATTATATACAAAAGGTGCTAAAGAATAAATACATAAAATTGATAATGGGCACTTAGCTTAAAACATATGTGTGTTAATAGAAAATTATTTGTTAAAAGAAAATATTCGACGCACTCAATTGTTTATGGAAAATGCAAATAAATTACCTATTCTAAATATGTAAATTGTTATTTATCAGCAAATAGCGATGTTTGTTTACCGTCAAGTATTTACTTTAACTCGCAGAGTGCATATACAGCATGTGAAGAGATAAAAAACAAATTGTGGAAAAAGTTTAAACAATATTAAAGTGAAGAATTAATTTAAACAGCAAATAAATAAAATGAAACAAGTTAAAGCAAAATTCTTAATTTATAAAATTAAATTAAGTCCATTTAAATTAAATTAAATTAAATAAAGTAAAGTAAAATAAATTTAAAAAAAATTAAATAAATTAAAATAAAGTAAAACAAAATAATATAAAATAAAATCAAATAAAATAGAATAAAGTAAAATAAAATAAAATAAAAAACAAATAAATTAAAAAATTAAAATAAAATAAATTAACATAAACAAAATAAAATAACATTAAAAAAATAAAAATAACAATCATAATAATAATTTTAAATAAAAATCAATAATATAAATTAAAGTAAAATAAGATAACACAAAATAAAATGAAATAAAATATATTATAATATAGAGTGAAAAATATAATAAAACAAAATAAAGCAACAACAAAAACTAAAATAAGACAAATAAGACAAAAAACATAAAAAACTGTATAAGTAAATAAATAAATATATGAATAAAACAAATTAAAAATTAAATAAATTAACTTATTTCAAAATACACAAATATAATTATAATAAAAAAAAACATATTCATTTCTCAAAGAGTCAAATAAAAGAGCAGCTTACATAAGAAACCAACATAAATTAATAAGCATTTATCTAAATCTAGCTTGGAGCACACCACCTTAAAAGGATATAAAATTCAAGTGGATATCACACGTATTAAATAAGGAAGGTTAATTCTCACCAGCCTTCACTGCATTGTCAAGGTTAAGTGCTTATCTGTGAAGTGGTTTTGCTGCTGCTACAAATTGTTTAGCTGTTTTTTATGGCCTAAATAAAATATGCTGCAATGTTGGTATGTTTGATATATACAAATGTGCTTTTATATAATTTGGCACAATGAAACACAATTTTCAGTACACAAAAAGTCAGAAATTCTAAAAATATAGAAATTGCACAAGAGAGTTTTGCAAATGGGAATTGTTAAATGGTTTTCATGCAAAAGCTAAAACTCTAAACATTGCCATTTTTTAATTAAATTTATTATTTATTTGTAGCAACAACTGTGGTAATGTTTCTCATTTTATATTTGTGGGCGTGGAAGCAAAGTTTTCCTCGTTTTGACGTCAAATAACAATGTGCAATTAAATAAAGCAATGAAGTAAGAAAATCAGATTCTTTCATCACTCTTTGCTTAACACATTCACACATACTGCAATTCAAACACAATTCAAACAATATATGTACAATAACAATATTAACCTCTTGCTACGCGGCAACGCAATGCAATCTGTTTAATACTTTTTATCGCATTTCAAATTACCCTTTGGAAAAATATTACCATTCGAGATGTTTGCTTTTATTCGCTTTTAGATTGGTATAAAACCAGATCATGAAAAGCGATTAAAATGAAATGACGTAAAAACTAATATATAAATTAAAATTATTATTTCCAATTATTTTGTAATATTGCATTAATTTAAAAGCAAAAGAATTGATTTCCTACCAAACTGATGTTTTTAGAACAATCAAAGCTCTATTAAATTTATTTGTAAATTCAAAAAAATTCCGTAAAATGCAAGTGGTGAAGATATTTTTAGGATCACACTCAATGTAATAGGAATGAATTAAAGTTAATGAACTTTTTAAATACGCGTCAAATCTGAAGCAGATAGAATCAGTAAATCATTGGTGTTTCTTTCACAATACACTTCAGTTTATTAAAGAGTGAAAGTTATGAATTTTTGCGGAATTGTTCTATTTTATTTTATTTTATTTTATTTTACACTATTTTATTTTATTTTACTTCGTTTTAATTCATTTTATTTTTTTGATTTTATTTTATTTTAATTTATTTGATTTTATTTTATTTTTTTTATTTTACTTTATTTTCATTTTTTTTTCATTCTATTTTATTTATTTTTTCCATTTTTATTTTTAATTTATTTTACTTTATTTTATTTTACTTTTCTTTATTTTATTATTTTATTGTATTTTAGTTTATTTTATTTTATTTTATTTTATTTTATTTTTTTCATTATATTTTATTTTCTTCCTTTTATTTTATTGCATTTTTATTGTATTTAAAAATTTTTTCATTTTTACTTAGTCTTCATTTTATTTAATTTAAATTTATTTTATTTTATTTTAATTTAATTTCTTTTAAATGATTATATTATATTATATTATATTATTTTTTATTTTACTTAATTTTTTTGCTCCTTTTTGGGTTACATATCACATATCGGTAATTTACAACAAGATATATAAAACTATTGCTAAATCAGGTACAGATATTTACATTTCATTATTCTAAAAACGAACGAACAATTGATGTTGTTGATAATATAACTGATTTTTGTATACTTAAAAACATATCACTTAATTGTAGCTCGTCCATTCTATCTTATTCTATTTTATTTCATTTTATTTTATTTTATTTTATTTTAATTTATTTTATTTTATTATTACTCTATTTTCATTTTTTTTCCTTTTTACTTTTACTTTAGTTTCTTTTTATTCTATTCTATTTTACTTAAATTTTTTCCCTTTTTTTATTTAACTTTATATTATTATTTTTTAAATTTATTTTTTTTAATTTTTTTTAATTTTTTTTTTCTTATATTGTTTTGTTTTATTTTATTTTATTTTATTTTGTTTTATATTATTTTATTTTATTTTATTTTATGTTATTTTATTTTATTTTATTATATATTATTTTATATTATATTATTTAATTTTTTTTACTTAATTTTTTACTTAAATTTGTTTTTTATTTTTATTTTATTATTTTTTATTTTTCTATTTCATTACATTTTATTGTATTTTATTTTATTTTATTTTATATTATATTAATTTATTTTATTTTATTTTATTTTATTTTATTTTATTTTATTTATTTTATTTTATTTTATGTTATTTTATTTTATTTTATTTTATTTTATTTTGTTTATTTTATTACATGTTAATTTATTTTTTTAATTATGTTTTATTTAAAATTATTTCAATTTAGTTAATTTTTTTTTTCAATTTTTAATTATTTTATTTTATATTATTTTATTTTATTTTATTTTATTTTGTTCTAGTTTTTTATTTAAAATATAAAAATTTTCATATATTTTTTTTTAATTAGCCTGTTTAATGATGTAATTCAAATTTTGATTTCTGGAAAAACTTTATTCGTCCGCATATGCATAGGTCAGTGAACATGAATTTATTTTACTCAATAAAGTAATAAATGTTTGAACCACTTCAGACACATATATCTTATCTCAAGTACTATTTTTCGCTGTAAAAATTGATGAATAAATCATACAATTATTGACATAAATCGAATGCCAAATATGCTAGAAAAATGTAAAACAGCATGCGTGAAAACATATGTATTAAAAAAACTACATGAAACGAAAATACGAAATTATTTGAAGTGAAATAAGCAGATTAAATACGTACTTTTTTTTTGCAGAGAGTCCAGAAAAGCTCATAATTCGTACTATATACGTGCATTCATATGTACATGTATGTTTATGAATATATGAGGGGACAAAGAAAAGTACAACTGAAAGAGAAGTTAATATAATGAAACTCAGTATAAGAATTATTTATGCAATAATATTCATATGAGCGTTATGTTGATGAACTTAAATTGGAATCTCTTAGAAAACACTAAATGTCCATATAAGCATTTCTTTCTTTCTTTTGTTAATACTTTGTCATTTTTTCTTTTCATCTCTCAAAGACTTGACTTGTTCACTCTGATAGTCAAGTATATTGTTTATTAAAAAATTCTTTGGCTTTGATTTGCCAAAACCCACCATGGCATCAAAATAAGCATGTAAAACTCATATATCCAACAGACAAACCACAAACAGCAAACAAAACAAATGAAAAATAGAAATATAGTGAGCGAAAAAATCACTAATAATCATTGTTTGAATTATGAAAGTAATATGAAGTGGATTCAACTACTTCCTGATTGCCATACAAAAGGCGAACGATGATGGACAGCAGACGGTGCAGCAAAGTGTAAACATATCTAGAAAGACGCGAAGAAATACTTGTAAATGCTCGAAAGATGTGGTCATCCGGTCGACAGGGAAGAATATTCTGATGATAGTATTTACAAGAGCACTACGCACATACATACATATATTTGTATAGTAGTTGTATGTACCCTATAAATTAAACGACAGACGATCTTCATATGGTCGATAAACGAAGAAATTCAAAATGTTAACTTATATTATGTCATGTAACTGTGTCAAAGACGACACAATATACATATATAGTTAAACTTGAGTTGTGATTTTCAACAGTGGTTTTAAGGCTCTAGAAACAAAGATGTTCTCGATAACTCCTCTACTGCTTTTTAGTGAAATACAAGACGTGACTGGGCCCTTCAATTAAATCTTTGGGGATTTAAGATTTCACTTCTCACTCAAATATATTAAAAATATTTATATTTTTGAGGAAAAGGTTAGATTACGATATAAAGTACTTTCAACTTATAAAGAAACAAAAAGGAACGGCTGCTTTTATACCTTTCAAGAACATATTAAATTTATTGCAAAATTCGATTTTGATAATTTTCAGTGTCAATATCAACTTGAATTTACTTCTCTAGAATACCAAATTTCATGCTCTTAGATTCTTTTTTGACGAATCGATCGGTTGTATGGGGGCTTTATGATATAATATTCCGATTTCGATGATTTCCACTACAAATATGGAATTCATAATATGTGCAATTCATAAAATGTACGCATTTACGGTCATGTTTCGCTCTCCTTGATGTTTTTGGCGAAATCTTGACTTAAAACCTCATATCTGAACAAATCGGCTGTATGGAGTCTGTATGATATGTTATATTCATCCGATTTCGATGATTCTCAGAACCAATATCTAATTCATTATACAAGTAAATGTGTAGTATACCGAATTTCGCGTTTTTATGTCTTTTTTAACGCATTTATGACCCAAAATTTCAAATCTAAAAAATATTTCGTATATATGCCAGAGCGGTCCGGTACCGACAAATAATCGTTTAAGCATATAAAGACACCTTCCTTCCAAGTTTGGTATTTTGGTATTCATAAATTGAGGGAGTAGTTTGCGTTCAAACAGGTGGACAGACGGACAGACGGACAGACAGACAGATAGGCTAACAGACGGACAGACAGACATGGCTGAATCAATTCAGCTCGTGACTCTGCACGATCGGTATAAATTTCGGTGGGTCTATCCCTTCTGCTTCTGGTACTTACATATCTCGGACCAAAGTTAATACACCATTCCATGTACATGAAAGGTATAAAAAAGTACTAAAGACTCCCAAAAATCCTGGCCTAAAATTGTTAATAAAATATACAAAAAAATTCAATTCTTTCCTCCTACCACTATCTGTGAAATCTATATAATTCATTCGTACATATAGTACACATATACACATAATACTCCCACGATTGGGGATAAAAGTACACAATTATTTCCGTACAAACAAATAATAGCAAATACTTTGAAATTATGCAAAACCAAATATTTGTTTTGTTTAGCATACGTGTAACCACATTTATTGTATTTTATATGATTTTTTTCGCCAGAAATATGTATTTTCTAAAACAATTCAAAATTTTTCCTTCTATCTTTTCCATTTATTGCTTTTTAATTGAGCTACTAAATAAATAAACATTATCGCTTACATATATATTAACATAAATCCAAAATTATTTGTTTGTATAATTTTCCACAAGAATCTTGCTACAAATCGCAAAAATAATTTTGCTTTGGTGGCTGAGGTAAGGTACTTGTTTGAAAATAAATTTTTTTTTGCACATTTTATTTAAGCTGGGAAATATTTCTATGAATAGAAATAATATTCATCGTTTGATAGTATCAATTTATTTATTTATTTGTTCTATCGATTTACACTTTGGTCCCATACCGTGAAACTTATATTTTATTATTGTGTTTGGTTTTTTTACTTTATTTAAAATATTATTATATTTTCAATTTAAATAAAAGAATTATTTGGATTGTGGTTAAAATATCAAATAAAAACATGCCGATGTGCAATATTTAATTTGGAAATGGAATTTTATTGTTAAAAATGTATTTATTATTATTTTGAAAAAAAAAAAAATGGTATTCAAAATGTAATTGCTTTTATAGATTTATATTTCTTCAATGTTTCCATTGACTTTACAACTTTCATTAACATGACATTATTTATTTAGTGTATTCCGAAGTGTGAAAGTACCAAAAGAAGAATATATCGGCCCCTTAAAATATGTATGTACCGATCAGAGTACGAAAATTCGCTCACATTGGATCGCTCGATCGCGATCGGCGGACAACGAGCTCACTTTTAAACTCGCTCCCAATTTGCGAATGCTTCAATCGCGATCCAATGGAAAATTTTGTGTTTTAAGTTTTGTAACAATTTAAAATTTAAAATATACACAAACGAACGCTAGTTCGATTGAAGAATCCAATCGCGATTCGGATCAAAAACGAACAATGCATTGAGCAGATATTCACCATGCGCCAAATCTTGGAGAAGACCCGAGAGAAAAGAATCGATACACACCACCTTTTTATTGATTTTAAAGCTGCCTTCGACAGCACGATAATGAAATGCCTCTTATACGCCTTTGTAAACTGACCCTGGATAATACCAGAAGCGCGGTCAGAATTGGGAAGGACCTCTCCGAGCCATTCGATACCAAACGAGGTTTCAGACAAGGAGACTATTTATCCTGTGATTTCTTTAATTTGATGCTGGAGAAAATAATACGAGCTGCAGAGCTAAACAGACCAGGCACAATATTCTACAAGAGTGTGCAATTGTTGGCGTGTTGGCGTACTCCGATGATATTGATATAATTGGTCATAACACCCGCAGCTTAAGTTCTGCGTTCTCCAGATTAGACGAAGAAGCGAAGCGAATGGGTCTGGTAGTGAACGAGGGCAAGACGAAATATTTCCTGTCATCAAATAAACAGTCATCGCATTCGCGACTTGGCTCCCACGTCACTGTTGACAGTCACAACTTCGAAGTCGTAGATATCTGGGAACTAACATTAACAATGTCAGCCTTGAAATCCAACGCAGAATCACGCTTGCCAACAGGTGCTACTTTGGACTGAGTAGGAAATTGAAAAGTAAAATCCTCTCTCGACAAACCAAAACCAAACTCTACAAGTCGCTTATCATTCCCGTCCTGACATATGGTGCAGAAGCCTGGACGATGTCTACATCCGATGAGTCGGCTTTAGGAGTTTTTGAGATAAAAGTTTTGCGGAAGATTTATGGTCCCTTGCGCGTTGGCAACAGCGAATACCGCAGACGATGGAACGATGAGCTTTACGAGCTATACGACGACATTGACATAGTTCAGCGAATCAAGAGACAGCGGCTACGCTGGCAAGATTATGTCGTCCGAATGGATGAAAGCACTCCAGCTTTGAAAGTATTCAATGGAGTACCGCCCTGGGCGGAAGCAGAGGAAGAGGAAGACCTCCACTCATTTGGAAAGATCAGGTGGAGAGCGAGTTGACGAGGCTATAATCGCGTAAGCGGTGCCTACGCCAAAGAAGAAGAAGAGAGGTAAATTACTCACGAGCGAAGCTGTCATTAAAGCGCGATAAAGTTATCTTATGCACGTGCTCCCATATACACATATGTATAAACATGTGTATATACACATACAACGAAATATTTTATTTCGCATTAAATCAATATAATTACGTATGTAAACAGCTTCCGCAAAAAAACACGCTTTATTTGCTATTTACTTGAGTAACCTTTGATGAGTTCTTTTCTTATGGATTCCAAAGCTCAGCGAAATACATATTTTTGGCAAACAAAATCAAATTAGCGCTGACTGCAATACAGTAAAAAATATAATAAAACACAATCAAAATAAATACATTTGATTACGCTGCTGTGAGGAAGCAAATGAATGAAAGTTGTAAGGGAATTTTATAAGCTGATTAAATCGATTACTTATTTAATTGTTGTATACCTCTACATATGTATACTTTAAATATTCATATATTCATATTGATAGGTTATGTGATGCTATAGATCAAAGAAAATGAAAAGAAGTTATTAAATTCTATTGGAAACAACTTTGGTCCCTGGAAAAAATCACCCAATAAGGGGCAGCGTTGGTTCGGGGAAGGTAATTATACATTTCCGATCTAGTTTTTGATTTTTTTTTTAATTTTAGAATTTATGAATACATATATTTTTTTATTTTGTGTATTAAGGCGTGGTTAGGTGGGATTACAAATTTTAAAAGAACAAAGCTAATAACAAAACTTGACCGGAGAGCAATGCAACAGGTGGTGGACGGTACAGTTAATCAACCTTTTGCCCGCTTAAAGAAGTTGTGACCAACTTGCTGCAGCTTAATAGACAACTAAATCGAGAAGGTGCTGTGACTGGTGTATCTTTGAACGAAGTTTTGAATCGAAAATAATCTTCAAATATAAAATGAAATAAAACTTAAGACTGAGAATAAAGAAAGATTCTGAAATCTGCCAATTTAAATTACAAAATTTACTTGCTATCTGGCAATCTTATTATATCAGAGTGCTGCCTTTTTTCCCAGGTTTTTTGCCCTAAGTTAGTTTTTGCTCTCTTCATCGCTTGAGCTTGTTGTATCAGTAAAAAGTGATATTTTAATACACAAAATTTTGAATAAGAACTGTTAACGAAATGAAATAGATGACGCATAAGTAAGAAATGAAATGTATTTTATCGATAAACTGACGCCAACCATAATAGTGGTGATTTTTGAGTTTGTAGGGAAGAGGGCGAATATTTCGGTACGCTGTTACCTCCGTCGTCGCCCTCACCTCGCAAACCAAGAGTTTCAAAGAGCAACAAAAGTCGGCCAATAAACATTAATTACACTGTGACACAAAATTAGGGTTCATCTCTCCATAATTGATGAAACCAATTGGAGATGAAACTTTATCCCTCCCATATCAAAATCTCATACTGGGTTTTTGGCATATAGGTCTGGTTTCATTTTTATTTTTATTTAAAGTTGGCAACCCTGTGTATGAGAAAAGTTGATTAAAACTTGATCAAATGAAATAATTTTAGATGGATTTTTTTGTAAATCGCTTTTTTTTTGAATCGAGGAACTCATTTTTGACTTTAACTTTTACCTAAATCTTACGATAGGTGGCGCTGTCATACAATTTGTCTTATTTTTGATAGTTTTTCATGTAAAATAGTATTAATATATGTAGTTTTTTGTTACCATTCACAATTTCTGTGAGTTTCGTGTCAGCTCTAATGAGTAATTTATACGAGGGAAGAAATCATTTATAATAACAATTTACAGCAAAAATGAGGGAAAGCCGGTAAATTACACTTAAGTTAACAGTCATATGTACATACACGGCAATATGTTTATATATGTGTACATATACATACATAAATCCGACCGCAAGTAACACTTGTTTGTGACTTATGCTCTAACATACACTTTGACATATTTTGACGCCTGGCAAGTAATTTTCTATGATCAACTGTCACAACAAGCAAATTAATGCCACATAAGACGGTCTAGTACCGTCACTGCGAGACACTCGAGCCGTTTTATGTTGCTTACTGCTAAATTCACATATAATTTTCTTCTATGAGACTTATTTCTTCTTTTTTTATTTCTATTTATTTTCAAGTTTTTTTGTCCTTTTGCTCATTCAACACTCCTTAAACAGGAAACATAATTTTCTAATGTCTTACTCAACAATAGAGCTCAAGTTGGATGTTATGAAGAAAACAGCAACAGCGTGCAGACAATTTAGCGAAAAACATATTCCTTTCAAAATGTGTGCGTTTTATAGAAATGAAGAAGTAGATAAATGAGATTATATACCTTTCAGGATTTTATATTAAATAAAAATATTCAATTAAGCTTTACCTGCTTATGTATATGTCTCTAAAGATGCTTCCAACGGAATCGAGGTCATCCTCTTCCTTGGCTTCCCTCAGCGAATACTGCTTTGAGGCTGCTAAGAAAAAAAGTGTAGTATTTGTTGTAAAGAAAAATCAAAATTCTTGATGAGAAGACAATTCGTGAACTGCCCTTTTGTATGATTAAAAAAAAATATTTCGTCCTTAGAAGTCCTACGATAAGTGTTACATTTTCTGAAACCTCAAAGAGATGATTCTCAATCTCGACTGCGCTTCTGGTATTAATAATCATCAGTTTACGCAGCCGTAGAAGTTTTTCAGGGCAGCATGTGGAAGACAGCTTCAAAATCAACGAACAGGTGGCGAGAGGAGAGATATTAGGTGAACAGTAGATTTGCCAAGTCTGAAGCTACTGGTAAGCTTCACTTAGTTCATTTCGCGCGATAAAAGCATGCTTGAAAATTCTGGTTTACCATCTACCAGTAGGATCCAGAATTTCCAGAAGGGGGGTCCTAAAATATATTCAATTTTTTTGGAGACACAGATACGAATAAACTGCAAAAGTAGATTCGAATTTAAGATTTACATTGCTTCCGAAGGGGGGGTCCGTACCCGAAAACCACCCCGTGGATCCGCCACTGCCATCTACTGACATTTACTGACCCATATCACCTTTTGGTTCCTATTTGAGTTTAATCCAACCTAGAACTTCCTATAAGCATTGTCGCCACTGTTGGCTAGAAGCTTAAGTATTTCCCAGATAATTATATCTTCAATAGTGTCTCACTTCCCTCTTCATCGCGCCGAAGATGGAGTTACGTGTCCACTCAAATGGACTGTCTGTTCGTCGGACTGCTTGTACGCAAACTTAGCATTAGGATGTATTTTTGTAATGTATTAAACATTTGTCGGAACCGATCGGATCGGTCGACTATATCATATAGCTCACATACAACCCATTTGTCCAGGTATGAGGCTATGGGTCAAAAATTCACCAATAAAACATCTAGAAGTGTGAAATTTGGTATTCTAAAGACGTAAAAGCAAGTTTATATTGATACTGAAAATCATCGAAATCGAATTTTGCAATTTGAAATAAATTTGAGATTCGTCATGGCCGGAGATAGCGATTCTTTGTCGTTTTTTTTATAAGAATATTCACAATGCACTTTTTGCATGCATTAACAATTCCGGAAAGACCTATAGCTTAAAATTTCATTCCTGAACAATCGAGATATATAATCTAACAAGATATATAATCTAAAGTAATTTGATTCTGTTGGCTTTCATTGTCGCTCCTCTAAACCTTACCTGCTGCATTGAAGAAATTATAAATCAAAATTAACTTCGTAAAGGGTATAATCAGATATTCTTAAGCTTACTGGTTTCCTTGTGTAAATAAGATATTTTTACGAAGAATATTACTTGCGGGTTGCGATTTATTACAGTAATAAATATATGTCTATAAACCTCATACGAGTCGCAGATGTCCACGACCAAGGTAGTGTCACATATTTCTCTTCTCCACTTATACGTAATAAGTAATTGCTAAAAGTTTATTGTCAACACAGTCGCAGTCTTACTTCTTCCGAAAAAACAAAAATCTTTTGCTTTCCTTACTTCCCGACAAGCTTTTAGCTTGAAATTCGTTTTACCAGTAAATCGCAAGGACTTAATTTTTTATTTGCCACCGCTTTAATCCCTGTCATAATGACTATTCACACAAATATATAATAATATATACAAATATATTCTCATATATGTACTTGAGTCCACAAAAATATGCATTCATTGGTAGATCGTAAATATTTATATGTATGAGACACTCTGTGTTAAATAGTTCATTTGGTGCGTTTTTAGCGCGAAGGACGAATTTCCTTAATTTTTTTTATTGTTATTTTCCTGTTGCTTATCCTTTTCATGCTTCATGAATTCAATTTAATTTATTTTCGCATATATTCGGTGGAAATATTTACGGTCCGATGCTTCGGTGGCTGTAGCGGTGGCTTTTGTTCACACGAAGAATTTTTCGTGAGGCCTTAAGCGATAAATGCCGAGCTTAACAGTTTTATATTAATACTTTGTGTTTACATATTTTATTATTTATTTATTTTTTTATTTTTATCTCAATTATTTGTTGTTAGCTTGACAATTTCAAGTATTTTGAAGATATACTTATATTTTCTAGTCTCCATATTTTCCGTTGTTTTTAAAGAATTGTTGTTCTGTATTCTTACACATTCTTTCTTAACTTTCTTCACTTTGAAAATTCTACCAAAATTTAAAGTAATAAAATTAAATTCTCAAAATTTTCATATTTCTATCTAAAAAAAATCTCTTTTTTATTAGATTACAATATTAAGACATAATATCACTCTCACCTGGTCCATCGGTTCGCAGACGCTCTTTTAGCTTCCTGATAAACTTATCTTACAATTATTAATTTAGAATATGGGATCCCTTTATTTTTCTGAGTTTGACTAATTAACTCCTAACTTTTACTCAGTTAGGCTATCTCACATACCATCTCCACTTTCTGCATTAAAAATTTAATTTTCACAAGATTCGCGGACAAAAAAGAGTGGGAAAGCAGAAACGTTCTTAATCAGAGCCATAGCAATTGGCAATGAGAAGCTACCCACCAATGATTGGAGAATATTCCAAGCTCTTTTCCCTCGCGGACTTTGGTGAAGTAATATGCATTAGAATGATAAAAAAATAAATTCAAATTCACCCATTCTCTAAAGTTATTTGTCAAATGTCACTCTGTAATTATTTCTGCATTTCCACAGCAGTTTTTCTTGTCATAAAGAATTGTCCGTAAATCATGTCAGTCAAGTCTTCCGGACCCTCCCATTTTTCATGTGGTTTGATGTGGTCTTTTATGCAACCATTCCATCCGCTGCACGATGGAACATGGTTCTATTTCATAATAATTTTCGTTTCTACTACACATTTATTTAAAAAAATTATTTTGCAATGAAAGTTCACAAGAAAGGTGAGCCTTAAATGGTGACATTAGTATGAAGATTGAAACAACCCCCAACGTGGAGGCAACGGAACTCATAAAACCTTGGGAAGTTTGGCACATCTGGCTCCTAAAGCAACACGCTCAAACGATAAGCAAGTATGGAAGCGCAGAATTACTTTGTGTGCTCTGAGATCACGGGGACGATATGGATATTACGATCGTAACCTTCCCCGAGGAAGACGAACCAGAGACTATGGACCTAAAATCGCCTTCTTTTGTTAAATGCAGCCATAACTAGTTTATTTTTGAGCTCAAATGTAGGCAACGTTTTCTCTGTTATGGTTTAGATATTTTTCATGTTTACTGCAAAATATAGCCCACAATTAGGATGAGATTTAACAACTTAACATTATAAATATAGGGTTTTCCAATAAGAGTGATATGGTTTCTTTAAAGAACAAAAAAACACTAACTGTTAAGGAAATTCAAATGTTTTTAATTTAATGGGAAGTACAATGGATACAATTAGGTTCTGAATATAACATCATTCAAATGGCCTCCACGACTTCTTTTGCAGGAACGAATTCGATGAACTGAATTTTTGAGCACATTTTCCACTAAATCAAGTCGTACGTCATGAATAGCACGGTCAATATTGACTTTTAAAACTTGAAAAGACCAATGACTTCAAATAACCCAAAAAAAAGTAGTATAATGGTGTTATATCACAACTACTTGGACGCCATTCAATGTCGCAATTTCTTGAAATAATCGAATCTCTAAACCTTTCTTGCACGTGCTGTGTGATACATCCTGTTGGTACCAGATGTTGTTAAGATCAACTTCTTCCAATTGTGGCCATAAAAAGTTGGTTATCATCGATCTATACCGCTCTCCATTGATAGTAACAGTGCTACCAACTTCATTTCGAAAGACGTACGGACCAATGATTCCACCAAACCAAAAACGACACCAAACTGTCAATTTAGGTGAATGTAATGGTTGTTCATGAATAATTTGTGGATTTTCTTCGCACCAGAATCGACAGCACCACTCAGATGAAAGTGAGCCTCATCGGAGGAGATGATTTTCTTAAAAAAATCGTTATCGTTCTCAAGTGGTTCTAAGGCAAAATCAGCAAAGTCACGACGTTTATGGTGGCCCATGGATGAAATTGTAAAAATTACTGAATACAATGAAAAAAAACAGATGAACCATGAAAATCATCAATCTAATTTTACTAATCTAAATTACCACAATAATTTTCGAAAATCGCTTCATTGCTTAAGTGATAAATTACTCTCTAAAGTGAAATTTAAATGTTATTCAATGAGAAAATATAAGCAGATTGTGGCACATAATTTTGAATGTGTTAACGAGTCTAAGTATTTAGTTCAATAAATATCACCATAAATTTGTGGCTACTTCAAATTAACTAATTTATCGACTATTTTACACAAAGGAGCCACAAATGAGAGAAATTTATTAGACCCGCAGATGAAGGTTTGATGGCAAGTGTTAATCTATGGCTTTTTGCAAAAGTGCAAATTGAAGACTTAATTAAGACCTTTGGTTGCCCGAAATTTCAACAGCTTATTTACTATAGAAACATTTGTATGTGTTTATATATAAATGTAATAGTATGGTATTTGGTAAGTAAGGGTTTATATACATACATATATGTAGTAGATATACATATGGTTAATTGTAATGTATATCAATACTGTAGAGGTATAAATATTAAAGTGTATGCCGTAGATTGTCATGCCTCCCGCCTTCTCCCTCGATTGTACACAAATTCATACTTCATATAGGTATAAGTATGTACAGCGCCCATACAATCACCTTCTACAGCCAACTTATCTCTTTTTCTGACTGCCCACTTATTTATTTATACTCGTCTATTTATCTGCTATTTTTCTAATTCTTCTTTTCATCAATTGTCCGCCCATTTTCTTTTGCATACGAGACCACATGGCTGCTGTTGAATAAAATATATTCTGTAAGTGCTGTTAGTGCAATGTTGACATGCCGTTGAACTTGTTGGCAATTTGCTACAGTTGTGATTTATCAAGAGGCATACCAATACAAGTACAACGAGGTATAACGTACAAACGTATTTACATCTACATTCATTCATATTATTAGCCGAGTAGGAAATAAAGGGTGATCCAAGCACAAGTGCTTTTTTTCAATAGCCTTTTTTTGACAGATCACGCGTGATACGTGTTAAGCTGTCATGTTATTTTTTTTCAGTATTGTTTGACATTTTATCATTTTATCAAGACTGATGCCCGAACAACGTTTACAAATCATTCAACTTTATTATGAAAATTCACGTTCTGTAAAGAATGTGTTTTGCGCGCTTCGCTCAACTTATAATCAACATAATCGGACTACTGAGCTTACTATTCGCAACACCCATCTTGAGACCCAGCATTTCTTATTGGATAATATTCCAACGAATAGACCCTGTCCAGCACGAAGTGAAAAAAATATAGCGGCCGTAGCTGAGAGAGTACACAAAGACCATTGAGAGTCGATTCGGCGCCGTTCGCAGCAACTCGGACTGAAGTATGGAACGACTTTACGCAATTGACGTCTAGATTTTACATTGAAAGCATACAAAATATAGCTTGTACAAGTACTGAAGCCGTTCAACCTTCCCAAGCGACATCGCTTCGCTCTATGAGGTCTTGAAAAGTTCCAAGAAGATCCGACATTTTCGAGCCAAATTTTGCTCAGCGATGAGGCTCATTTCCGGCTCAAATGGGTAGGTAGACAAGTAAAATTTTCGCCTTTGGAACGAAGAGCAACCTGAAGAGATTCAAGAGCTGACATTTCATCCAGTAAAAACAACGGTTTGGTGTAGTTTATAAGCCTGTTGAATCATCGGTCCATATTTCTTCAAAAGTGATGCCGGTGAGAACGTAACCGTCAATGGCGACCGTTATCCTGCCATGATAACCGACTATTTGATACTTGAAATTGAAGCTCGTGATCTCCGCGACATTTGGTTTCAAAAAGACGGCGCCACTTTCCACACATCGCATCAATCAATGTATTCATTGAGAGAATACTTCGGTGAGCAGATAATTTTATATTTTGGGCCGGTCGATTGGCCACCAAGATCGTGTGATAATTGCCATGTAATTGCCAAAGAATGTTCTTTTGAATGATAATAAACATTCTCGATTAATTTTGATTTTTTGTGTATGTTTTTTTCCTTAAAAAAGTAGGGAAGCTTGAAATGGATCACCCTTTACTTGGAGGCCAGTACTTTGAAGAAAGTATTTTTTTCCTTTTTTTCACCTTCAACATTCTACAAACCACTTTCTTTTGATAATATCTGAATGATTTGTACTGCATTAAACTTGTCTCGTTTTGTCTTGTCTCAAAACTTGACTGAAGACATTTCAACTTGATTTGATTGAATTATAAATTCACTTATGAAACCAATATGTAGTTAGTTCTATGTAGTGGTCCAGCGCTGCAAATCATTGACATTATTGACGATGCTATCAAGTGGCTAACCGAAATGAAGTGTATGTGTCCGTATATTGTATTACATACTTAGAGGTTCTTATGTACTTATAAATAACAATATATGCATATACAGGCAAATAAGTACACTGTTTGGAGATAACTTGCAGACATTATCCTGCGCTGTTCATGAGGTGGTTGAATAAATATTTACTTTCGAAATTTGCATATTTTTTGGACATTCACTTAGCTTGACTGAAAATATTAGTTGAAAATATAAATTCAAATGCACCCATTTTCTAAAGCTATTTGTCAAAAGTCATTTTGTATATTTTCTCAACAGCTTTTCTCATCATAAATTGTCCGTAAACCCTCCCATTTTTCAAGTGGCCCTGCACGATGGAACATAGTTTTAGTTCACAATACTTTTTGTTTCTCCTAGATATTTATTAAAGAATATATTTTTTTAAATAAGTAATCTGAGCAGCCTATAGACTCCGGAACAACTAAGCCGGACAGGTTCATTGAAACTTGGAGAGTTTTCCTACCAAGTTTGGTTGTGTTCTGAAAGGACTGCCACCTGACAGAAGAATAAAATTTATTTAAATATAAATGAATTAGCTGTCACAAAGGTTTTATGAAAAAAAAATAACCTTTCTTTCGTGAAGAAGGCGAGGAAACGATTTTTCCAAAAAAAAATTTATTTAGTGTTCGCTTTACTCGAAATTTGATACAGAAGTAGCTTTTTGCCTTAATTGAGATATGGGCCACTTTTTCTTCTGAAAGGCGGCTTGTTCATCATTTTTTATCTACCATTTATGTATGTAAAGGGTTGTCCATTTATTAGATTCGAAAGTTCGATTTTGACATCTCTCAAAATTGACTCTCAAACCATACATGTTTTGTTTTAGTTAAAAGTCAGGCATTTATGAAAATGTATAAAAATGTATATTCCTGCTTCTCGGTAAGCCTATACCCAATTTCTACACTTGAATCCTCGTCGCATACCCTGGAATACGGAGCAACCCGGAAAAAAGGGAGGAAGCTTTAATGGAGCCACATCCGCAAATACAGTTTAAGGGTTCACTATAACTTTTTTTATAGATTCAACTCACCAGGAGAGCAACTGCGAGCACTACACGCGTAGCGGGTTGTAAGCTGGGTTTGGGACCCACCACATAGAAACCAGCATGAAAGCAAAAGAAAGCCAATCCTCACATGAGATAACTGCAAATATTTTAAGAACCACGATTTGAGGGTGAACACCTGTTGAAAATAGGCTCAGTCACTGAGTCCTGCGCAATCACTATAAGAACTTCATCATAGTCGGGTGATGGTACAAGGTGCTGATGAGTGCACTCAGAGAGCAGGTGTGCCTGCCGAGTAGAAAATCTGCTGGCTGTATTCTACGATAGCTGCTTTTCGACGTCGAATTTTCCTTATGTTTCGTGACGGGCGTTATTTGTTACACAAAGGCGGGTGCATATCTTCGCTGCTACAAGATAGTGATCCGAGCCGATATTTGGCACTCGGCACGTACGCACGTCTAGAACACTGGATACATGTCTGCAATGTAATGAATTTTTGTGTGCTGGGATATAGTACTAAAGACAACCATATTCACCACCACAGCTAAATCAATCATCTCAACCTGTTCAGAGATTTTTCGTTGTTACGGCTGCATTTTCCAACTGTTGCGCCAAAAATACTTTCATTACCCTTCCTGGCGTTGGAGTCACCTAGCCCAATTTTAACATCGTGACGGGGGCAGCAATCATAAGTGCGTACTAGACTCTCATAAAGAGCATCTTTGGTCACATTGTCCTTCTCTTCTGTCAGGACGTGAACGCAAATCAGCGATTGAAGAACTTCGCTTCGATGTGCATTGTGGGTAGACGCTCATCCACCGGAACGAATATCTGGCGACGAAGTCTCTCTCCCACCACAAATTCAACACCAAATTTGCGTGCCTTTAAATGATCACTGTAGTAGATTTCACAAGGATCAACATTCTTTCGTCATTGACCCCTCCATCGCACTTATTGTACGGCGGTGATGTCAGCCTGTAGTCTTACGAGGACATTAACCAAATGGGCAGCGGCGCCTTCCCAATTAAGGGACTAGACATTTCAGGTGAATGCGCTCAAATCGTTTGCAGGGGTGGTTATCACTTCCAGACATGGCTTCCGAAATGCGTAACGTAATTGTATGTATGTATAAGAAACGCGAAACCCACATAAAAGAATGATATTGAGAAATCAATCACACGGTTCGATCTGAATTCCGATTATCCCCATTTCATGCCTACATGCTGCTGTTTAAATCAAATAAACTTGATTTACAAGTCTGGCAAATTAGATCCCTTAAAGGTAAGGCTCAACTCATAGAAAAGAAAAAGAGAACTCGAACAGAATCACTCTTGCCAACAGACACTAATTTTGACTGAGTAGACAATATAAAAGTGAAGTTCTCTCTGGACGAATCAAAACCAAACTCTACAATCAGCTCATCACTCCCGGTGTTTGTGAACTCATTTTGTCCGTATGGATGTGAACACTTTAGCTTTGAAAGTATTCGACGCAGTACACGACGGCTGAAGCAGAGGAGGAGGAAGACCTCGAATCCGGTGGAAGGATCAAGGGTATTTGCAATTTGCGCCAAATGGCGAAAAAATTAACCTACACAAGTAAAAGCGAAGAAGAAGGATGGAAAAAATTTATAGAAAACGGATTGTAAAAATAACGTTGCCAGAGTAACGGATTCAAAGTTAGAAAATTATTCATTAGCAGAAAATTAAGAAATGGAAAACATAAATTTTGTAAACCCTGAAATTTGTAATTACTTTATTGGTGTGGAAATACATTTATAATCTTTGGAGCCATCATCTTCAATTAATTTCATAGTTTTCAATCACATATATCTTCTATATATATATATAGCCCCTGCTTTCACATACTCGAACAGTTACGTAGAGTTCTTTACCTATCCTCTTTATGTCATTCAACGAATTTATCCCAGCTAATACAATAGATTGGCGACAGTGGGTGGGGGCCAGACGACGGATGCTATGCAGACAAGACCATTATCATTGAATGAAGTCCAAGTGAGCTTGAAAATGGATTTAATTGCGACATTAATAACTAATATTGTCGTATGTTTGCTGTCACAGTTATTAGTGTTGTTGTTGGTGTTGGTGTTGCTGTTCCTTTACAATACTAATACATATGTGTATGTGTTTGTTGCTATCCTTCTATTAGTTACGTCATTACGTAACAAAGTGAGCGAAATTGCTGAATTATTACACAATGGGGACGCCTTGAACATGTACCGTTACAAAGGCAGCAGGTTGCCATTGTGAAGTGATTGAGTATTGGGTTAAACTATTGATTACTATTGTTGCCTTTGTTATGACTTAAACGTGTTTAGTTTGCGGTTGACGTCAAAATAGCTGCGCGTGGCTACTAATACAAATAAATCAGCTTTCACACACATACACGCATATATTTGCCTTTATTTCACATTCAACACATTGTTGTTGTGTTGCGGTCACTTGCAACATTGTTTGACACTGCCTGCTTACCTTGGCATTGTGGTCACATTGTTATTGTTGTTGTTGCTGCTGCTGCTGCTGCTGTTGTTGTGCACCCAAAGTGGTTTCCAATCATCAATTCACTCAACAGTGACCAATGACTGCAGACATTTTAATAAAAAGTAATAAAACGCTGACAACCCATATCGATCGCATATTAATTGGCTTGAAGCGGATGTGCATGTGACACTCGCCGGCGGGCGTATGCTCTGCTATGTTTAATAAACAATTTTAAAACTCATCATGCAATTGTAGGTTCTGACGCACGTGTGCGCAGAGACGTGAATATCAAAGTGTTAAATCTCATTTGGTGTAAGTGTGGCTGTGGAATTTATATGATTTATTGGCAAATGGTGAATATTTCGTATTGAGTGAACCGAGAAGTGATTCCAGTTTTCAGTTAGTATTGAAAGAAGCCTTCAAACCAAAATTGCCAAATCACCCTTCCAATAGTTTTCGGTACCTAACACTTTACCTCTCCTAAGAAGATATTTTTGGGTTTCCTGGCAGATATTTATTAGAGTATACCTTCGGCCTGCTGTACCAAAACTAAACCCAGGCTTTTTTTTCTATTTTTCGATCTCACTATACCGAAAGTAATGTAAACATAAACTTTTTGTACCACAGTACTAGCCTGGAAAAGAAGGTAGGGTGTTGATAAGCTGTGGATCTGCCTTCAAAAGGCTATCAGTAAATAAAATATTGCTCTCGTCAACTGTTATCGATTAATAGCCTGATGTAAAATTTTGGGCAAGCTGCGCCATTTACTTTATTTTGAAAGCCATTGAAAGCAGACGATCTCGTGAATTTAAAAAAAAATGAAAAAAATGAATTATCGTGTGCTGATTAAGCATTATTTTTTTTTTTTTTTTTAAGACACCATCACCAAAACCAAGGATAGACTCGATGAATACTATGAGAACTCTGCATTATCAATTTCAATAGTTAAGAAGTGGTTTATTGAGTTATGTTCTGGCCAGTACTAGTGTCGCCGAACATTCAGGTTGGCCAATAGAGATCATCACGTCAGAAATCATCGATAAAACCCATGGCATTTTATTGGGCGATCGGAGAATAAAAGTGAATGAGGTGGCTGAGGCTGTAGGCATCTCAACCGAGCTGGTACATCATATTTTGCATGAAAAATGTACCCCCTGCAATGGGTACGGCGATGGCTAACACAAGACCATAAGCGCAACTGTGTAGCGACTGCAAAGGATTGTTTGGTGATGCTTAACCTCAATCCAAACGTATTTTTGAGCCGTCTCGTTAAAAAAAGAGATACACCACACATACCAAAGGTCAAAAACAATCAAGACGGGTGCGCTTGTATCAAAGAAGACCATGGTCTATCACATCTATTACTTTGAAAAATCTAAGAAGTATACCGACGAATATTATTCAAAGTTGCTGGGCAGATTCGGTATTGATTTGAAGAAGAAACTACCGCATTTGGCGAAAAAAGTGCTGTTCCATTAGGACAATCCACGAACGGACGCGTGTGTAGTCACCATGGCGAAAATTCATAAATTGGACTAAGAGCTGCTACCCTATCCTGCATATTCTCCAGATTTAACTCCGTGAAACTATTTCTTGTTTCCAAGCCTGAAGCAATGGCTGCGTGGCAAGTGATTCGTGTCGAATGGTGAAGTCACTACAGAATGAAACGCCTATTCTGAAGGTTTTGAAAAGACCTATTACTCGGAAGGAATACAAATTACAAAAAAAAAAATTATTATATTCAAAAAGTCACTGACTTATCAAACCACCCTCTTATTTTGAATTAAACCCGAATTTCTTATTGCCCCTTTTCACAACAACTCACGTACCATTGCCCTTCTGAAAGTTCATTAGATTGGTTAACTCTAGTGAACTAAAAATCTATTTGCTCAATTTTAGCAAGAATAACTGACAGAACTTCGGTCGTAAAGGTAACTGAATCCATAGTGGCTTATGTGAAAAGTATACATTGTAATCATCTCATCATTCTTCTGGTCTTCGATTAATAGATTATGAACTTTACTTTGTTATAACTCTTTTCACAGGCAATTCATTTGTAGAGGGCTACCGGGCTGTTTCTTTTTTTTTTATATAAGGTTTCGGGTCGAAAAAACGCCAAAAAAGGATATAGAAGCTTGAAATTCGGTATTATGTCATATCAGACCCCGTACAACCGATTTATTAAATATGAGTTTTTGCGACGAAAATCCGCCAAAAATTCTTCTAGAAGCGTTAAATTTCGTATTTGCCAGATGTAAATTTAAGTTTGTGTCGATGCTGAAAGTCATCGAAATCGAATTTTGCAATCTGCATTAAATTTGATATATTCATGAAATGTATAAAGGCTTCGGCATGGCCAAAGACAGCCCTTCTTCCTAACGGGGCGTTTTCTATGTGGCAAGCACACAGAGAGGCTGTGCTTAGCATCAAATGCCTTCTGTAGAAGTTTTAGAGTTGCTTTAAGGCACTTCCTTTGCTAGTGCCCGCACTCTGGGGGATTAGTTGATATCTGTAGGATGGCAACCTTTAGAAACTTGGGCGAAATAATGCCTACAAAGATATGTCGATTACCCTGATTTGCGAACTCCATACATCGGTTCGACTAGCAGGTAGGCTTATAGAACTCTGAATCGCGTGGCAGTGAGCCCGTATAGTGGCCAATTAAGCAGCAACTTCAACATAATAAATATGTGTTTTAGTCGGTCTTTCAGAAACTGGTGAGCGTTGCATCTTATGTGTAATTTTCCAAAATACATCTGATAATAAAACAGTCATTACATAATATTAGCTTTCCTCTTGCCCTTCAAACTAAGTACTGATCTTCTGAGGTTGTTTGTATGTGAAAAAAACTAAATATCTTGTTTTGTGGAAGCTGTTCTGTGACAATTCACTGGCTCACGCAATCGGTTGCATACGTATATTCTTGCATCAATGACGGGCATATATGTTGGAAATAAAGTGAAATGCTCTTTTTCAAACCCATCGCTTGTGTCAGCACTCAAATCTGTTGATATCTATCGTCAGCATTAAAAACGTATATGGACTAATGGTTCATTAATATAAGGGCCACGACATAAACTGTATGTCCTGAAACCACAAACATACACAAAAACATCACCGCGAACGCCACTAGACACTTCTCAAATTACATACTGTGCGCTATGTAACTTTGTCAGTTTGTATAATGAGTTAATGAGATATCAGTTGATAGCGGTTATATTTTTTGTCACTGTTAATTGTATTTACATATAAACAAACGTACAGAAAAATGTCAAGGGTGTAAGTGTTTGAATATTTTTTGCATACTCATGCACACAATCAACCTCTTAAGCGTTGGTGTTTCACCCTTTTTGAGAAGTCATGAATCATCAATAATGTCCATAACAATGATCATTAATTAATGCAGCCCATTCGTCTCAGTTGGCTTGGTAAAGTGGTTGTGTGTGTGTGTGCATTATAAATTACCAAAGCGAAAAAAATATTGTCGTCTAAACACTTTATGTCGTCTCCGGCAATGGTAATAAGCAAACGGTTAACACTTGCGACGTTTATTATAAATCATTTGAGAAATAACAATAAATAAATATTTCGCAAGCTCATATCTCACGTTCTCGCTTTCGGGCTGGCGTTATTTGAATAATTTGTTTGTCTTTTTTTTGACATTGTGAAATATGTACTAAGGACAGAGGCATATGAAGCTCAAAATTACAAGTAGAAATTGTTAATAATTATTGAAGATGAAGTTGTCACCAGTGGCTATTAGAGACTCGATTGAGGACGTAGAGCCTCAAGTTGAATTAAAATTAAATTCATACTTGCCTTTTTTCATTGGTTATTAATTTTTAATAATTATTTTTCATCAAAACATTCTTCTATTATTAAATTTATATATATATATATATAATATTTGGCGCATTGTAACCGCTAAAACGATTTTCGACCGAGCTCCTCCTCCAATTTATATTTTCTTCGTCTTGGTGCTTTTACCACAAATGGAGCGACTTACAGTTTATTTTAAGCCGCCTGCTTTGATATCATGCCAGAAATACACTCGGAGTGCTTGACATTCTCTGCCGCCACCGCAATTATAAAAATTATTTTACAATAATTTTTAACTTTGCTCAAAACTGGACTTGAACCCACGCCTTCCGAATTGCAGCTAACCACTCGGCTGTCGGGGTCGTCTACTAAATTTCAGCCATTTTCAAATCTAAATAACTTTTCGCATACGAATTTACAGAACTGTCTTCACGAAAAAGTGACACTATCAGCACCATCTAGTGACAAAAACTGCGAATACAATTTTATTATCCAACACAATTTTACTTATTAACAACTAAATATATAACTTTCAATTTTTCTAAAAATCGTTACGTCATTATGGAGAGACCAATGTTCATGACCGCATTTGATTATCACAGTTCTAGCTGCTAGAAAACTTCAAAAAAGGCATTTAGTATTTCAACATTCTGTGGGAATTTCTTCCTTTCAATTTTTTTATGTTTTTAACTTAAAAAAAGCATCGAATTAAAAGATTTTTTGGAGTCATCGCGCTGTCAATCATTTATCGAACCGAGTAGAAAGTTATCGGCTTTAGGAAACAATAACGCTGTAGTAGTTGTAATCAATTCGCGCAAATTGAATTCACTAAAGATACACATTACATATCTAAAAGATATAAATAACTTTTTTTGTGATATTTTACGAGTCTCACTTGGTCGAGAACTTCAGGGTAGCTTATCGATAGAGGGAGACCCAGTTTGGCATTATTTGATAAAACTATGCGCCTAAGTGGTTACTAAAGGTCAAATGGAAAGCCAAATTAAAAAAGAAATAACAATTGCATATAGCAAAACAAGAATTGCCACTACAAATATTAGAAATCTAAAAAGATGAATTATTAAAGCATATATTACAGCCCTGTATGCAGTCGCCATGATATTTTTGTTTGAGAAAACCACGCACATCGAAAATGAGATGAGATTAATTCAAATTTAATTTTGCATGGTATTATTGGGATATGACTCTCTAAGCACTTCTTATTAAATTGTTTTAGTTATGCTGCTTTTGCGGATTGAGAAATGGTGAGTTGTGTCTTTTTTTGTATTTGGTGTGCGATAAGTATTTCATATAATTGTTGTTTATTATTCGTGAATAATGGGAATATTCAGATTGTCAATTACAATTGCATTTTATTGTTGCTTGCTGATTTGTTTGGTTAATTAATTTATTTCTTTAACAAGAATACAATTTATGGAGCACTGCTATGGAAAATTGTTGAGAGCGCGAACCCCAAACATACCACAATGTGTTTTTTGACCGATTTGATGCAGTAGTACAAATACATTACTTAAGGCAAGCTTTACTTAAAACATCCTGTGGAAGAAAAGAAATTTATTTTATTATTTCAAGTGCTATGATATTTGTAGTTATCTGCAAAGAAACCCTATACTTAAAAAACGAAACGATTTTTCTAAAAATAGCTTATTCATTATTTGATTTACTTGAAATTTGGTATACAGTTGATCAAATTAACATAACAACCACTTTTTATTCCAGAAAGTAGACGTGTGGCCGATGTATTAAAAAAAAATTGAGCTTGTAGTTCGACTTGCTTAAAATTAATTTCTTTCCAGGAAGTGGAATGATTTTTTGTACGAAGGTATCTTTTAATATTTTGGTTTAGCGGCATAATTTATTGCTTCTCTCCTCCTTTACAATACCAATTATTATATCTAAATTTAACAAAAAAAAATATCACATGAACGTGTAGTAGTGCCTGCTGATAAATCTGAAAAATTCAACCAACGAACCAGCACATGATTGCATTTAAAAGAAACAAGCAAAATAGTTTAAAAGCAGTGATACAGATAGCTAAGATGACAACCAAATCATTTCAAATTCTACAATACCAAAAAAGGCTAATTCAAAATTCCCTATAAAAATTACTTTCAAAATAATTTAGAAAATATAAAATAATGAGTTTTCCAATAGGGATTATATGATTTCTAAGTCGTTTTGGTCATTTTTAATATGTCATGATTTGTCATTCTGTTTTCAATGTATTCAGTAATATTTACGATTTCATCATGGACAGATATACGCATGAACACCGTTTACAAAATATTCTATATTTTTATCAAAATAATCGTTCTGCATTTTAGATTTTTTTTAAAGAAAATCATCTTCTCCGATGAGGCTCACTTTCATCTGAGTGGTGGCGTAAATAAACAAAACTGTCGATTCTGTTGCGAAGAAAATCCAGAAAATTATTCATGAACAACCATTATATTCACCGAATTGACAGTTTGGTGTGGTTTTTGGTCTGGTGGAATCATCGGTCCGCACTTCTTTCGAAATGTAGCTGGTAGCACTGTTACTATCAATGGAGAGCGGTATAGATCGATGATAACCAACTTTTTATGGCCACAATTGTGAGAAGTTGATCTTAACAACATCTGGTACCAACAGGATGGGGCTATGTATCACACAGCACGTGCAAGACAGGTTTAGAGATTCGATTATTTCAAGAAATTGTGACATTGAATGGCCTCCAAGAAGTTATTATTTAAGACCATTAGAATACTTCTTGTGGGGTTATTTGAAGCCTTTGGTCTTTAGCAATAACCCAAACTCTCTTCAAGCTTTAAAAGTCAATATTGACCGTGCTATTCATGACATACGACTCGATTAAGTGGATAAAGTGCTCAAAAATTGGGTTCATCGAATTCGTTCCTGTAAAAGAAGTCGTGGAGGCTATTTGAATGATGTTATATTCAGAACTTAATTATATCGTTTGTACTGCACATTAAAGAATAAATAAAAACATTTGAATTTCCTTAACAACTGGTTTTTCTTTTTTTAAATAAATCATGTCACTCTTGTTGGAAAACCCTATATAATATTCCTGTCTAATGTTTTTATTTTTTTTTAGCTCAATTTTCGAACTCTTAATTTACACTTGAATATTCTTGTTAAAATAAAAATAAAATGCTGATAATAAAATTTTGAACAATGTCATTAAAGATGATTAACCTTTTTTTAAAAATCGACTTATCATTTGAAAGAACATAATTTAAACTCGAATTAATGCAAAAAATTAAAAATATTAAACTTTTCCCAAGCTATATCCTGTCGAAGTGACGTTCTTCTGAAAAATATGGTTTTCGGCCACCAATACTATGAAAATCTGGTTCGCCTGAAAAAACAATTTTAACGGATTTATATGTATTTAAATAGTGTCTAGTATTTACTCGAATCAGTTAAAAAGAAAAAATATTTGATGAAATGGCAATCTGTCAAAATTGAAAGTTCGATTTTTGTAAAAAAAAGAAGTAGTCGTTTTTCAGCAGCAGAAAAAAGATTAAAGAGTAGATTGAAAAAATATGTTAAACTTCAAGATAATCAGGGTTTGGTATTTTTCAAGTAAGAGTGGTCAACGACTTCAAAAATTTTATTTTTGAAAAAAAAAAAATTATTTTAAAGATTTAACTTACATTTACATAAAGATGAAACGCCGCTCTTTCAGCCTGTTCATCTCATTAAATTTTCACCACATCAGCTAAAAAATTTGTAAACATATTTCTTACAAAATATACTCAATGAAAATGCAAAAAAAAATCCGAATTATTGAAAGTCACAACTGCGAGTGACAACTTAATGTCGAACGATGAGCAAGAAAGACAAACGTAAGTAAACAAAACTACCTTTTATAGCTAAAACAAACAAAACAACCTCTTATAGATCAGACTTATTTCCAGACTCGACTTTTAACAATAAATTATTCAGAAATATGCGTTTTGCATCAAACTGCAAAAAAAAATTTATGTCTTTCTAATAACTACGCATTTATTTGCGCTGAAACTCATCCCTCTTGGTATTTGAACATAGTTACAACTACCTCGTGCTTTACTATGCGCTCGTCTCAACAAATATTGCATTGAATATGCATGAGCAGAGCAAATATTATTGTGCGAACTTCATCACTTTTTGCCTTCGCGAATATGCACCCACACACACGATATGACAATGACAATGCATTGGCATGTTTATGCCTGCATTCATATATGCTCCCATACACATAGCAAAGGCACTATTAAATTGTGCAGGCCCGTCGCAGAAGCAAAAATGTATATTATACAAACAATGCATTCGCAATTGACTGTCAAATGCAATCAGAGACTAATGAGCAAAGCAAATATTTACCAATGAAAATGGGTAAACAAGAAATCCAATTGAAGAAGTCGCTATACGATCGGCATGTAGCGGCTGTAAAATGAGAGACGAGCGGAGGGGCTGCTGAACTACTACCGTAAGTTCAACGTAAGTTCAGCTTACTGTGCATTGTAAAGTGGAAAATCAGAAAAAATAAAAAAAAGTACTGTTGCCTTCAGGTAAATATAAATACTTGTTATTGTTGCAACAAAAATGTGAGATTAAAAATACAGTAGAACGAATAACAACAAGTTTCTCGGCAAAGCAATCAAAAATAACAAACGCAACGCTAAATAAGCAAAATTAAGTTGAACCCAGGACCGATTAGGAGGTAGAGACAAGCGTGCATTTCAAAGTCAATTGGCATTTGATAAGTGGCTTAGAGGAACAATGCATAACTCAAATGCAGTGTTCTGCGAATGCCAGGCACACAAAAGCAATGATAGTTATATGGAGATAGCTTGTACGTAAATACAATACACACACATAAACAGACAGACTCGCATACACATTCGCTTTCACTGAAAAGCCATTTACTGAAAGTGCATCCCAGGGGCACGCGGTAATTGAGTGAAAAATTCAAGAAAATTTAACTGATTGTTCCCTCATGTTGAACAAGAGTATGCGCATTGCTGCACAGTGGCATACGAGTATATGTATGTACGCGTATGGTGGTAACAATGAAGTGTTGTATGCCACAAAGTTTTCCATGCAAAATAAAAAACAACACAACACAAAGTTTGTTTCATGCAGTAACTTGGGTTTGAAAATGCTATTGAAATGATAAATATTTGCGTGAGGGTGTGAGAGCAAATGTTTAAAGAACAATACGATAAAAGAATAAATTAGGGTGTTTCTTATTTAGCAACTCAATTTTAGTTATAATAGTTACCAATATCCACAAAAAAACTCTTAGATTTAAACAACGTAACAAGGAAATATTTGAAAAATTTAAATACCGTTAATTAAAAATAATTATAAAAGAATTCAAAAAATATTTGTTTTAATTTTTGCATAAATTTACCATTTTCGAAGTTTTTTTAAACCTAAAATTTAATTTTAAGGCTTAGAAATTCAACTGCTGTGACACGCTTTATAGATAATTTATTATAATAAGGCCACGCATAAGCATGGCACATGGCGTATACGTAACAATAAATTTACAAGTAGAAAGAAGTACACCCTTAACCTCAGACTTATTGAAAAACTGTGGAGCTGATAATTTCTATATTAGCATATAAAAAATTGAAATATATATATAATATTTTATCACCTCTCATTTATTTCCAATTTCCTGAAAGATATCAGACTCATCATTTCAGGAAAGGTTGGTACCAATAACGTACTCGAAGGTGCAAGTACGTTTTATGAATAACAAAAATTTTCTCAACATCAAGGAACAATTTTTTTCTCACCATCTTGTGAAGTGATTGATTAAAATTTTGGTTATGCTTAAATCAGAGCTGTATAGACTCAAAATATTTAAAAAAAAAAAAATTTTTAAGCATTTTACTATTTTAGCACAACTTTGAAACTATTTTTAAAATCATCAATCAATTTTTCATAGAATTATAAGTTTCATGAACTTTTAAGAACTCTCATCACTTCAAAACCATTAAAAACTGACTTTTTTTTTTAAATTTATTATAATTTTTTATGGGAGTGTTTGATGGAAATATATATAACTCTAGCAGCTTCCATATGCGCAGTGCGAGGTTTTAATAAAGATGCAACTTTTCGGTACAACGTATATTCAACAATTCACTTCTATATTTTATTTTGATACAACATTTACAATATACATAAAGCAAAAGCAACTACGCTTTACAATATTCGGCAAAAGGTAGTTTGACGCATAATCGATGGCTACTAAGTTTACAATATTGTACGCAAAGTACTATTACACAAAGTATATTTCTAACAGTGTTGCTAAAGTGTTTTTTAATTTTCATAAATAAGCATTTTCAAGTCTTTAAAAATACATGCACATATTATAAAACACCTTCCAGTTTACCAACTATGTTCTATGTATTTTTTCTTAATTTATGCTTATTTATTTATTTATTTATTTAATTATTAATTTTTTACTTATCTATTTGCTTGTTAATTTTTTGTTTGTTTATTTATTTATTTATTTTTGAATTAATTTTTTTATATTATTTATTAAGAAATGTTTATTTATTTATAAATATATTTATTAGTTTATTTCCATACTTATTTATTTATTTATTTATTTATTTATTCACTCAATTATTTATTTATTTATTTATTATTTTGTTTGCTTATCTATTCATTTATATTCAAGGTTTCCAATGGTATTAATAACGATCACCCTAGCAAACATTGCAAAAAATATTTAATATGAAACTAGCATATTGCAAAACAAGAAGGAACGGCTGTCTTCGGTCATGCCGAAGTTTTTATACCTTTTATGGACATGTGAAATGTATTGCAATTCGAAAAATTCTATTTTGATAATTTTCAGTGTCTATATCAACTTGAATTTACTTCTGTAGAATACCAAATTTCACACTTCTAGAAGCTGTTGTAAAGGATTTTTAATCCAAAACCTCATATCTAAACAAATCGGTTGTATGATATAGTATTCCGATTTTGAGGATTTTCAGAACAAATATGCAATTCATTATGTATGTGTAGTATACCACGATCTTAGGTACTTTTTTTAGCGGATTTATGACCCAAATTTCAAATCAGAAAAATCGGTCGTATATCAGATCTGGCCGGTTTGGTTGAAGTATCTCAGGGACTAGTTTACGTTCAAACAGACAAACGGACAGACGAGCATGACTAAATCAATTCAGCTCGTGATTCTGATGCGGTCGGTATAAATTTCGGTTGGTCTATCTCTTCTTCTCCTGGTACTTTTGGTCGGAAGACCAAAGTTAATATACAATTTCATGTACATGGAAGGTATCAAATTTGCAGATAAGAATGCATTGCAAAATACAAAGCACTAGAGACGACAAAAAAGCACCACTCCATTGAGAAATATTTGTTTGAAAATTGAAAACTTGTACACTTGCCTTCCTATGTGTACTTACAATTACAAGTATTTGCACATACATTTCATAGAAAAAAAAATCTGGCATTTTGTATGTTAAAAAATTTGCACGCAGCAGAAAGGAAGTGCACATACATATAATATAATAAATAATTTTATACAAAAGCTGACAACTTTTAACATATACATAAAAAAAATAGTTTTTATTGTTGAAAACAGTATTCAATACAAATACAAAGCATTTATATTTAATTTTCTTAAATTTTATTAGCCTTTTTCGCAAAATTCAGTTAATGTTTATTTGTTAAAGTTAAATGAAAGAAAGCAAAGATTAATTAAGCTTTTGAATAGTGTTAAAAAAAAACATAAATTAAACCTTGTGCACTGCATGTGCTCTTATTTCGAATGAAAACTTAAATACAATATTTTTATTTTCTATGAAAACAAATTCCATCACAACGCATGCCCACAGCATGTATGTAGCCAATTAAATCTTGGTTAATGTAAACAAAAGATAAAATTATTTAAAAACAAGTGTTACAAAGAGCGGCTAATTGAAAACCATTCAAAAGTTGTATGACACACGTGTACAGGTACCCAGTTGGCATACTTGGCAAGCATTTGAGTAGATTTGTTATAAAAGCTTTTCGATTGCTCAAAGCATTTTTTGGCTCTGTAGATAATGTTTAGATGAAAAGAAGAAATAAGTACTGTCTTCGGCCTTACCAAAGTTTTTATACCTTTCATGAACATATCAAACTTATTGCAAATTGCAACATTTTCAGTGTCAATTTTATTTCAGTTCATGTGTGCAGATACCAAATTTCACGATTTTCGATACCTTTTTCCCGATTTTTTAGTCAAAATCTCATATCTGTACAATTCGCATGGATGGAAGCTATAAGATATAGTAGGCCGATCTGGCTGGTTCCGACAAATATGAATACTTACAAAAAATACACCCTCATACTAAGTTTCGTTCAAATATCACAAAAACTGAGACTAGTTTGCGTTCAAACAGAGAGACAGGCAGACGGACAGAAGGACATAACTAAATCAACTCAGCTCGTCGTTCTGATTCGATCATTATACATTTTGGTGGGTATATTTCTTCTTTTTTTTTATTAAGTCTTACATACTTCGGACCAAAGTTAATATACCATTTCAAGTGCATGAATTTCAAACAAGTCGATTTCCTGAAGGAAAAATTATTCCACTTATTAATCTAAGCAAGTTTTATGTAAAACGCATCATAAACACATTTTTTCCGAATATACATATTTATATATCTACTGGGTTCCAGACCACAAGAGAATTGTGGACCACGAAATAGTTGATGAGATTACAAAAAGTGATCTCCGTCTGGCGACCAAATCAAGCGATAGGAAATTATACAATGAAACATCAATTCAGTTTTTTGCATTGCCAACGAAGGAATTCTTGCTTACGCATTCTCGAAAGGACTAATGACCGGCCACAAGACATAAGAAGTTGGAACACTTTCTCGATTTCTGTTTCTGTGCGGTCTTATCTACAACTCGAAGACTTACATATAGGCGCTTCGCTGGAAGTTTCCAAGCTGGATATGAAGCCACTGTTAAACTTCGCAAAAACGTTGACTTTCTACACGACAATTACTTCACCTGGAATCACATTGACACTTGACAGGTCCCACAGGGCTATGTGAGGCATAGCGTTCAGCCAGTAACATAATATTTCTAATGCTTCTCAATTGTCAAACTTTTCTGCTAACTAAAGAGCTGTCTCCTTGACCATAACCTGCAGCTCATACACAAAAGAAATACCACTTTTGAAGTGAAGCTGATCATTAAGATGATTGAAACCCAAAATATTAAGTCAAGGCTTTGACTCAGTTTGAAAAGTAAATTATAGTATTTGGTATTATATTAAAATTTACTTTTTACTAAAATTTTAATATTGATATAATTTTTTTTTTTTTTTTTTTTTTTTTTGTTGAGAAAGAGATGAAAATCCCTCATAGTATTGTTTTTTATTTTAATTTTTTAAATTTAATATTTTTTAATATACTTTGGCCTAGATCCGGCTAATCAATTCGCTCTCCAGGTGCCGGGATCATGCATAAAAGTAAAAGATTTGGAGCTCGTCTTTTATTGTTTGCACTCGTTCGTATTCGCACGTGTTCTTAAACGTAGCAAAGCAGATCATCGATACAATATTCTCAGAAGAAGTATAGTTACTCGCCTCCTCTAACTATATGATTTCTGGTAAAGGCGCCTCACAACGAACTGCCTTCCTCTCTGTGGTTCAGTGCCATCTCTAAATGACCATTTATAGGAAAGGAAGTAGATCTTCATTTTCTCCTAATACTTAAAATAGGGAATAGTATCCCGTCTATTTGTAAGAAATCTGCTGATATAACAATGGACTCTCGGCTTGCGTAACTTTACTCATAAAAATTGTATACTACTTAATATTAGTATGGATCATTATAAGCAATTTTGCTGGAGAAACCATAGCTCTAAACTGAATTTCAATCTCAATAATATGACCTGGGGCATTGGTTTGGGAGAAAGAAATTCATTTTTCCCCGGTAGACGTCAATAGTGATCAATATCTCATGAAATATCAAAATTTCTTTTTTTTTTTGTTCATTCAGTTGTGAGTTACTATAGCTGCTAATTACCTACAATTTTGATTTGGTTTCGCAGGAATTTTTCATTATAAATTGGCCCGCTCTCCTAAATATATTTCAGATAATACTTAGTTCGTTTCTTGAATAAATTATGTATCAGAATTCTTATAACAATCATAAGAATACTCGTACCCCAGTAAAATGTTATCTAATGAACTCAACAAAATTGCCTGTCAATTATTGCTATGAGAATTCAAAAATTTTTCAAAAATATTTCTTTATTCATTTATTATTAAAATTGCTGTTACTTTAATTAAGTTTCAATAGTCATATTCTGGAAGCTTTACATAACAAATTTCCATGCTTTAATCTGCTGCTAAAAATAATTACGGTTAAAGTTTGCGGTAGAAGTGTTCACATTTAACTAAAAGTAAAAAAAAACAGAAAGTCAATTATCAATTCCAATGATTTGTACATGTGTCAATAGTGATATTTGTTTAAAACCGTTATTACCGTCATTCGAATGTTTATTCTTTCTACCATTAACATCTGTGCATCAAAGGCAATCATCACAATTGTTGACAAATTTACATTTGAAATTTAATTTGCTCAATGCATTTCATCATCGGTTAGTCACATAATCAATTTTATTTTATTTATTTTTAAACCTTTCATGTAGTTACATGAAATGGTATATTAACTATGGTCCGAAGTATGTAAGTACCAGAATGCGGAGGGACTCACCGAAACTTATACCGGTCTTATCAGAATGACGAGCTAGTCCCTCAATTTTTAGAATATTTCAACCAAACTTGTTAGGAAGATGCTCCCATATATTTAAATGATCATTTGTCGGAACTGACCAGATCGAACCACTATAGCATATATGCTACCGATTTTTTAGATTTGAAATTTTTACAAAGAAATCCGTCAATAAATTACCTAGGAACGTGAAATTTGATATACTACACACACAAGTCAGTTCTGAAAATCATCGAAATCGACCGAGTATAACATATAGCTCCCATACAGCGATATTTTCAGATGCGAGCTTGTGGTCAAAACTCTGTCAAAAAAGCATTTAGGAACATAAAATTTGGTGTTATCTACAAATATTACGCATTATATATAGGTACTGGAAATCGGACTGCTATATCCTATAGCACCCTACAATCGATTTGTTCAGATATGAGGTTTTGAGTAAGAGATCCGTTAAAATAGCATCTAGGAGCGTGAAATTTAGTATCAAAATCGAATTTTGCTAATTGCAATAAATTTCATAACTTCATGAAAGGTTGGACGAAGACAGCAGTTCTTTCCTGTTTTTTTTTTTTATATCAAAATTTGATAAAGAATGTTCGAATTATAGTTGTGCTAGAAGTACAAATAAGTTCCCGCCTTTTTTTGTAAAAAAAAAGAATATTTATTGTAAGATAACGATAATTTACATTTAATCGATGTATTGTACATCACTAGCAATTACTTTTTCCCATCTCTCAGGCAGCGTATGGATTTACATCTGAAGATCTCTTCATCTGTCGACACTACCCACGAATCAAATCCAACTTTTAGTATCTTCATATGAAGTAAACAGCTGCTCCAATAGACCATGTGCTATTTATTGACAGTGACAGAGGATAGTAGAACGCCGCAATGTCTGGTGAATACAACGGGGGTGGGGTACTTTCCAATAAAGTGTTTTCAACTAGTTTTTTACTGGAGCCACTGCATATGAATGATTATTTTCATGTAGAAGATTAGTTTTGTCTTGCCTGAAGTAACATTGGGAGAGTTTTTCCTTCAGAGCTCGGCTCAATCTCTTCAGCTAAGCTTGGTAGAGGGTTCTAGTAATTGTTTCGCTTAGATTAAGCGACTCGTAATAGGCTCCCACCCAGATGTTCCCGCAAATGACGCTTATTTGGCTAAAATTTAGAATTTTAGGATCAAACAAATATGATATATAAATTTATATCTATATACGATTTGGTTGCTCCTGAATAAGCAACCTTGTTTTCAAGTTGGTTATCACCAGCGAATTCTAATGTAAGACTCTTTTTCAAAATGGCGGAATATTATTTATTTCTACACCTAATAATTTTCTCTTTGAAATATTTTGAAATTTAGTTATTTGCCAATTTTATTGTTTCCTACAAATTATTCGCCGCACAATCTTTTAGTTATTAAACATTTTCACTAAATACAGTACCATGAATTAAGTTTAGCGAGTTGCCTACCGGGAAATTACAAGGCAAATATTTTTTTACCTACTCGTATGCTTATGTGCTGAAATTTAAAAGTTGTTTAGTAAGCTAAATACCTAAAATATACTTTTACAAAAATACAAACAGCGCAATTTGCATTCTTTTAAGAATTTACCAACAAATCTCTATATTTCTGGGAAAACTAATATTTTCGTCAGTTAAGAGCGTAGAAGCCGCATGTTATTATGTGTATGGGTATGTATGTATGTAAACCTGTTGGTTTTGAATATGTAGGTGCTTAAGCTTGGTGACAGCGAAATGTAAGAATTAATTACACTTTATATATGTTATAGTGTAATTAATTTAACATACATTTATAAATGTCAATTTTTCAGTAAACATATACTACATATGTGATTTATTGATAATTTAGCCAGAGACACATAACGATGTGGGCACAAAGTCATAAATTTATATATTTATATTTTTCATAGACATGAAATGGTATATTAACTTTGGTTCGAGTATGTAAGTACCAGGTGAAGAAGAGATAGAACCACTGAAATTTATACCTATCGTATCAGAGTCACGAGCTGAATTGATTTATCCATGCTCGTCTGTCGTCTGTCTGTTTGAACGCAAACTAGTCCTTCAATTTTTGAGGTATTTAGACCAGATCTGGTAGGAAGTTGCAGTAATAAGTTTAAATGATCATTTGTCGGAACCGATCAGATCGGACCACTATATACGATCGATTTTTTAGATTTAAAATTTTGGGTCATAAATCCCTCAAAAAAGTACTTAGGACCGTGCAATTTGGTTACTATACAAACATATTGAATTGCATATTGGTTCTGAAAATCATCGAAAGCGGACGACTATAACATATAGCTCCCATATAGCGATTTGTTCAGATGTGAGACTTTGGTCAAAACTAAGTCAAAAAAGATTCCAGGAGCTGAAAACTTGGTATTATCCATAAATGTTATGAACATTGATACTCAAAATCATTGAAATCGGAATACTATATCATATAACCTTCTCACAATCGATTTGTTCATATATGGAGTTTTGCGTCAAAAATCCACAAAAAAACATTTAGAAGCGTGGAATTTGGTGTTCTATAAAAATAAAATTCAAGTTAATATTCACACCGAAAATCATCGAAATTGAAATTGGCAAATTGCAATAAATTTGATATGTACATGAAAGGTATAAAGATTTCTTTCTTCTTTTTTTTTCAACCAAAAACCTGCATCTTTTCCTGCTGAGGTTTGCTTCTCTCGGTGATAGATACCAAATATTTAGTATTTGGGCGACCAACAAGCTATGCATATGTACATTCAGAAAATATATATTTAGGCTAATTAAATTTAAAATTGCTCAATTTATTTCTTAATTTATATGACACAGCAAAATTCTATGTTTACCCAAAAATTTATTAGTAATTTTCCACAGGCATTTGTAAGAAATTTATGACATATGACGGTGTCGTAATTAAAAGTTTGTTTATTGACATATTTTGTTAGAATTTCCAAAAAAAAAGCTACTAAATATTGTTTGTTTACAAGCTTATACATATATGTAATATAACATAAGCTGGCGCTTCATAGCACCCACGGATATATAAATATACAACCATTTCATACTAAATTTGACAAAAACTTTTATTTCCTGCGCAATGTTTTTGAATTTAGCCGAAATTGGGTACGTGGTTTAATTTGATGTCGATTATTGTCAACAACTAGAAATATTCCCAAATGTAATTTTTCTAGTAAAATGTTTCAAATGTTAGCTCATGGTTAATCAATATAAGGGAACTTGGTATCAGTAAAGCTATAGGTTGGTACTATATATTGGTCGGGGGCAAGAAATCCATTCTTTTTTTCGATAGGCTTTGATATCTCATTAAGTTTCAAATAAATATTGCAAATGTATGTCTTTTCATACTAAATAAATTCGTTTGCTGTATTTTGTTTGGTTCATTTTGCTATTTCAAGCTAGCTAATTGCCTGCAATTTTGGTTCTTTGATTCCATTGAGGAATTCTTTGTGTTAAAGATCGCACAGACAGACTCATTGGCGAAAATTTAGAAAAAACCAATGAAATAATGGAAGTTTAGAAGTTGTTTTAAGCTACTTGCCCAAAGTGGATGCCAAAATAATTAATAATATCAAAGCGCACATTTTGACTTTAAACATGAAATCGAAATAGGCGGAAACCATCGTGTTTTTTTTCTCGTTACATTTAATTTATGACTACACTATCCGATTCTGTCAAACTAACACATATTTCAAAACTGAAATTTCGAAGAATATGTTTCTTAAAAGCAGTTCTGTAAATCGTTATTCGGCTGAAAAGTTATTTTAATTTGAATATAAGTGAAATTTGGGAATATATAAGGTGTATGATCTTTTTTAACTAATAAAAAGTTAAAAGCACTGTAAAAATGCGCCGAAAACATTTTATGATTTATTGTGTAAATGCTGTAATGCTGTGGTCGGCCAGACATTCAAAAATCCAATGAAATTCTTCCATTGGTGGAGCAAGACCGGCATGAAGGCTAGCAGGAGGTAGCGGAGACATTAAGCATCTTATCAAAGTGAAGCTGAGGGTGGGATTGAAAAAAATCATCCAGAATTTCATCATGACAACTCCATGCTTGCGAAGTTTTGATGCACATGATGGGTGGACCTTGCACCATCTGACTACCATTTGTCTCTACAGAGCTCTCTCAAAATTAAAAAAAAATTGGTCAGCCAAAAAGCCGCAGATAGTTAATTAGCTAAATTCTCCGCCGATAAACCACTGAAGTTCTGTGCTGGTAGAATTTTGAAATAACCCGAAAAATGGCAAAACATTATAAGTAACAAGAAAGAGATTGTGTGTTCGGTCATTTGGAATTCTTTACACCTTTCATGAACGTGTCAAATTTATTGTACTGCATTTTAGGTTTAAATATTAATTCTTACATCTAAAAATAAATCGGTTGTATGCAGGTTATAGAGTCTTTTGGTTTCACTAATTTTCAGAACCAATATTTATTTAAATTTGCCTTTGCAGAATAGCATTTTCACGATCTTAGATGATCTTCTGATATATTTTTGGGTCAAATTCTCGGTTCCGATAAAAGAACATTACAAAAATACACACGCATACTAAGTTCTATTGAAATATCTCAAGAATACAGACAGACGTGGCTAAATAAACTCATACATTCACAACTATAGAAAATGAATTTAAATTATTTTTTCTAATTGCGGTAGCACCCCGGCAGGGAGTATCAACTTCTCGGAGTTGATTACTGACATGAAATAAAAGCTTCCCATAAAAATCCGTCATCCATCCGCTCATAAACCTGTAGGTCCCTCCATATATTCAGCAGTTACAAAGCACCAATTATGTTTGTATTGTACGTTGATGTATGTTTGATTAGCATTAACTTTCAATTTAAAAAATATTTATTCAAAAATTTACAAAAGAAAACTGCAAAGTCTTTTTCAGAAATTTTCTGTTTTGCTATATTTTGTAATACATTTTGGGCTGGGTTTAACATTCTTAGCGTAATTTTTACATAGAATCATTATATAATTAACAATTATTTCATTGTTACAAAAATTAGTTTCAGCAACACTATATTTTTACTCATATTAACGACATTTATATACGTTCAGAATCCTTCTGATTTCAAAATTGTTTTAAATTATGCCATATCAATTTTTTTTGCAGTTATTAAGAAAATTTTATTTCTTTCCCCTGATATGCAAGTACAACCTTGTTTTCCAAAAAAAAAATTAATTTGTATTCGTGTATGTGCTTATTTCATTTACATTTATTAAACACTTTGTTGCAATATATATATTCTGCGGAATGTGGAAAATTTAAACAATTTATTTAAAATAAATATTTATTTTGGCGTAATTTAATTTAAATTTAATAGATTTACAAGCACACATACACAATAAAAATTAACGTACAATAAGTTTTAGATTTTTCATGATATACAAATTTTAATAAATGTGAAATTATTCGAAAACTTAAAATTTACTTATGAGTATGGACTATGAAGGATGTTATCTGTTTAAAAAATAATTTTTTGTATTACTTGTTTCAGTATTTTGAGCACCAGCTTCTGGTTGTTATTTTATTCGAAGTTTTTACATTCGATTGTCAAAATGTTTACGTTCAAAATTTTATGTTCTCCACAAAATGTTGTATGCTTTGACTTTTAATTCCGTATGTTCCTTATCTTCGAGCTTTCAAATTTTAAAGAAGTTTCATCTGATCTTCGAAATTTATTGAACGTATTTGGAACTGTCGAAGGTGAATGGGAAAATTCACGTCATAAGAAATAAAGACACTCCGCACGGCGGTATCGTGTCCCTTCTTTCATAGATCCGACGGCAACGACTTGTTGAATAAGCCGGAAAGTGATAGCTGCATGATGGTCGCCTATGCAGATTATGTATTAGCGTCCGTAGTCAGAGGCAAATTCCTAGATAACTTTTATAACCTCATACATGGGCACCTAAATGTAGTAACAAGTTGGGCGGCCAGAATTTGTCTTGTCGTGAAATCGCAGTAAGACAAGATTGTCTTATACACCAGAAGATATATCCATGCAGCGGTTCCGCATCGATAGGGGGTTTTCGCCCAATGTTTTCGAAGAAAGTGATGTAATCAGGAACAGTTCTAGATAGGAAACTGTCCTGGATGGCTGAGATCGAGGAAACTAAGATCAAAACATTGGTAACTGTATATTGCTGCAAGGCCTTACTGCCTAAAGTACTGTGTTCCATCTACACAACTATAGGGTTTATATAGGAGGTCCAATAGGAGTGTTATGATTTCTTTAAAAAAAACCCACTAATTGTAAAGGAAATTCAAATGTTTTTTATTTAAAGCGAAGTACAATGAATACAATTAAGTTCTGAATATAACGTCATTCAAATCGTCTCCACGACTTCTTTTGCAAGAACGAATTCAATGAACCCAATTTTTGTGCACTTTTTCCAATAAATCAAGTTGTATGTCATCGTGCTCGTCGTTCAATATTGACTTATAAAACTTGAAGAGAGTCTGGTTTATTACTTAAGACCAATGACTTCAAATAACCCCACAAGAAGTAGTCTAATGGTGTTAAATGACAACGTCTTGGAGGCCATCAATTTCTTGAAATAATCGAATATCCAAACCCTTCTCGTAATAATTGAGTTGTTGTACGTGCTGTGTGATACGTAGCCCATCTTATTGGAACCAGATGTTGTTAAGATCTTCAACCAATCCTGTCAACTTGTGGCCATAAAAAGTTGGTTATCATCGATTTATACCATTGGCAGTAACGGTGCCACCAGCTTCATTTCGAAAGATGTACGGACCGATGATTCCACCAGACCAAAAAGTACACCAAACTGTCAATTTAGGTGAATATAATGGTTGTTCATGAATAACTTGTGGATTTTCTTTGCACCAGAATCGACAGTTTTGTTTATTTACGCCACCACTCAGATGAAAGTGAGCCTCGTTGGAGAAGATGATTTTCTTAAAAAAATCGTTATCGTTTTCAAGTTGTTCCAAATCAAAATCAGCAAATTTTCGACATATATATTTATAGACAATGAAAAAAATGACAGATCATGACATATTAAAAATGACCAAAACGACACTTAGAAATCATATCATCCCTATTGGAAAACCTTTTATATTCAAACCTATCTTAATTTATATGATTAAATTCGCTAGAAAGAGTAACTTATGCTCAGCAGCTGAAAACTATTCAACGGGTGGCTCTCATCAACATCTGTGGTGCATTACTGGTTACTTTCCTCCCTGGTGCGCAACGTCGTGTGTTCGTGTATATTATAGTGCTGTAAGACTCAATGAGTCCAGATCATTGGTCGACTTAAGCATGGGGCACTCACTTCGCTGTACTTTAGGGGATTGAAATCATCCTGCTTAGATTAACATATTTTCGAGCTCCTGCTCCACAATAATCCCTTTTGGCGAGAACTGGAAGGAAAAGAGCCACTACTGCCTCTATTAAAATACATACGTACATTTAAGTGTTTACTATTTACAAATACTTTTTGTATTGTGAAATTTTGATACTGAAAAATAATTTTATTTTTAACCATCGAATATTTAAAAATTTGTTCGAGTTGTGTATGCAGTATTTCAAATATATCAAACATCAATTTAAGGCTCGAAATTTGAAGCATCTTCTCATCAACTTTTTTCAATTTCTAAAGGGACGAATATCCACGAATTTTTTTCATATATTTTTAAATACTTTAAAGCTTTATGGGGTCATTAACAAAAAATTGCAACTAGAAAGTTTTTTTTTATAAAAATGAAGATGCTTATTTTAAAATCAGATATTACACATGACAAACAAAGGCATATGTAAAATATGTTAACCCTTTTTTAACCGCCATAAACTATAGTTTAGTATTCTTTAAAGTTTCAGTAAGGGTTTTGGAGTTCTAGAGTCCGAAAATAAAAATATATTCAAATCTTGTATCTCTCTAAGTGTGTTTCTAACATGAAATAAAAGCTCTTAAGAAACCCATAAGCTGCAGATCCCTTCTTTTGTGGGGAAAAATATATATAAAACTCTTCAGCCATGATATTTGTTACTATTTTTTTTAAGGTTTAAGGACTGAAATTTAATGATTTTTATGTGAATTTTGGGAACCAAAATTTTAATTTTTCTTCTGTCCTCCGTTACGATATTCAGCAGGTTTTACACATAGTTTAAACGAAATTTATGCATATTTCAGTGAAAATCAATTTCACACACTTTTATTTGAGGTATTGCATCCAAACGAGCATTTCCTCTGCTTATCACACTTCTCTTTGTTATATAACACAATGAGGTTCAAAATGTCACTTAGCGTAATCTTAGACAATAATGATGCTTTATTCACTCTCAGCATATTGCGTGGCGATGAAGGAGCAACTAAATAATTCAGATTTTCTAGGAAATATTATAGCAATTTACATAGCTCACTGGCTTTTCGCCTATTTACAGCTCTTCATGAAAGTAAATTGAAATGTGTAGTAGCAGAGAAATGTATGTACAAATATATTTTGTATAAAACTGTACTACAAGTATGTATGTGTATAATTAAGCTTGCTCCATGCTGACCGCTTGGTTTTGCTACAAACATAAGCACACACAAAAATACTTATAAACGTAAATATGTATATGAAAGTCAGTAGGGAAATACTAAATTTTACTTAATAAAAGTACAGCATTGTTGTTGCTTTTAAGAATAATATAACATACATATAGACACGAGTGGTTATTTGAACACACCCAACTGTGAATTGTTATACACTAGTCCAATTGGCTTATGATGCTGAAAATTCCAATGAAGACAGCACAAATTTTCCATTCCATGAATTCCATTGTGATAACATGTCACTTGGGAGCTAAATGAGATTTTGATTACAATGGCGAGCAGGTGAAAAATAGCTCTAAAAGATTTGGAGTGATTTTCAGATACTTTTTTTTTTGCTTTTATGATTTACAATATTTTTTTATGCTCGTAAAAGACTATGTATTTTAAATAAAAATTTACCACAAAAGAAAAATGTTCATTTTTTCCAAAAACAACAACAACTTTTCTTATTTAATTTTATTTTTTTTTATAATACATGAGAATATATATTTTATACCCAAAATAAATTCTTATCTATTTTTTTACTGTTAATACAGGAAGAGAAATTAATCATTAACATCCGTCAAATAATTTGAAAATATATATTTATTTATAACCTCTTTAAAAGAAATGAAAAGCCAACACATTCGGATACACCACAAAGTAAAAGGGGCAAATTATGCGTGCGAATTCCAGGCTGACACTGTTGTTGGTATTGTTAATACTGGTTTCAAGGTAGACGAAATTAAAGACGAACTTCAATGTTATGACTGTCGTAAGTGAGGTGGAAGCCGAGTCGCGAATGCGATGACTTTTTGTTTGATGACAGGAGATATTTCGTGTTATTCTTATACACTACCAGACCCATTTATCTCATTCCCTTTTCGTGTTTGGAAAAAGCAGAACTAACAACGCGATTTCTCAGACCTTCTCTATTTAGGTAATGTATGCAGCTTGTCAGCTCATTGCCGCCATATTTGAATAGCTCAGCCGGTGCGGGCAATTGCTTTTCGGACCTCATCATGGTCGGCTATCGCCATTGATTTTGGTATCGAGTTCGTCAACAAGTGTAACCATAAACTCAATAAACTCTAAAAGTCAGACACCATATCCCCTTTCTCCCATCTGCAGAACAAAGTTCCGAGTTGGAAAATATTTGAAAAATTTCTCATTTTTCCAGGATCATTTTGGGTATTTCCCTTGTTGGCCACCTCCTCAACTTATTAATACTCACAGCTTTCAGCCTGTTTATTTTTCTGCCCTAAAGGCGTCTTAATTCCATCTTCAGCTCTCCTTATGTAATCAGTATAATCTCTCCGCTGCAGCTCGACATTCCTCATCGTACCAGCTCTTCTACCGACATTTTGGTAAACCAATATTCTCTGTAGCGGCAGAATGAATTTCGCTTGAAATGTTGTTCCACATTTTCATTATATCGAGTTGGTAATGAGTGTTCTTCGACAGCAGGAGTGCAAATATAGTAAGTAACCGATGGCATATGCAGCTTTCGTGACCTTATTTATGCTTGTTGATGGGCACTCTTTGCGCTTTCGTATCTTCTACACGAGTCGGTGTTAGGTCCTCGGAAAGTTAGTATATCTAGAACCTTTGGATGAGTTTTCCATCTCGCACAATTTTTGATTCAGTGTCCACTACCTAGCTTGATGACTCTTCTTGTTCTCGCCGAAATCGATCAGCCTCAGCCGCTTCGGAGATTCACCAAGCACTATTTTGACAAATTTTACTAGGAAAACACTTAATCAATTAAACTTTACAATGTTCATATGCCTTAAAAAGTATGAATAATTGTCATGTCAAAAAATCGTAACCTTAATTTCTCACACCCTACCATTTGAATAACATGAATACATATATTTTATATTTACAAAAACTCTTCCTAAAAGCTCAGCACGAAAAGGGCGGACAAGTAAGAAGGACAACATAAAATCAAAGCAGTTTTCTGAAATTCACACGCTAAGAAAATATTTGTAATTTGAAAAAAGGAATTCTACAAAACAGATTCAGAAATCTTTCCAATAAAGAACTTAGATTTTTAAATACATTGTAACCACAAAAAAGCCAGAAATCAACAATTTTACACGCAATCAACTAATCTTCAAATATTTCCTTTTTTATATATTTTTAGCATTACTCTAAAGTGAAACATCAAAAAGCAATCGGGGAGTAAAACCAACATTTCCACATACTAAAATACTAAAAGCCGCTTAAAACGTTGCCTGCAGACAGACTGAATTTGTTGAAGGGTACAAAAGACAACAAATTATAAAATGATGTAAAAAGTAAACAAACAGAAAATGGGCCTCTAACAAAATAGCAATTGACCTAGAACCCACCAGGTGTAATGGCAACAACAAAATAAATATAAAACTAAAAATAACAGCAACAAGCGACCGTGCTTACGTAAATCATGAGTAAAAATCAAAACCGAAATTCATCAACAAACAAGCAGCAACGTCCAAAGCACGAAAGTCAAATATTATTAAAATAAACCAAAAAAAAAACATACCTACATATAAAGTAAGGCATTAAAATGCTCGACCCACATATGTTGAAGACGTCAACAACATTGCCGCCCACGCCGGTGACAGCGACGGCTGCAAGTGAGAACCTAGAGAATCTAGTGCCCCAGAGTGGTGGCATTTTCAATGACTTTGAGAGTGGCAGTGGTTATGATGGTGGCGGCGGTGTAGTAGCTGGTGTTATTTCCAGCGGCATAAATACTCACGCTGTTTTTGGCAGCTTAATTGAGGACCTGCAAGATAATTATTCACAACTTATCGGCCCAACATCGATCATTGATTGGTGCAATCAATCGTTACTACTCCATGGTCACAATAATTGCACTAGTACGATTGGTGATGATGGTGTTAATGGTACTTTGACGTAAGTAGGAAGTTTATTGAAATTAATTGTAGTAATAATAAGAAATGATAAAAGTAGGAACCGAAAAAATTAAGCTGGTAAAACTCTTCTTTTCTATTTTCTTTTTTTAAGCCTTTAATCATGTCTTAGTTACTTGTTTATTAAATTTTCAGTGATTTCTGTCCAACATTACTGCAATTCTTTTACAAAACATATACTATACTTGATGCGGTAAATTTTTTGTAACTACAGGGTTATCTATTTTGAGCTTTCCAAAATAAACGTAAATAAAATATATATAAAATAGATGTTTTCAAGAAATTCGAAAATTCGTTTATTATAAAGTTTAAACCTTGGCATTGTATGTGAAACACTACATCATTCAAGTGACAGCCTCATGATTTTTCGCAAATTTCGATCCGTTTGAGGTTATTTTTGACCAGTTTTTGGCGTAAATTGGGCGGTACCTCAGACATAACTTGACGAATGTTGCTTTTCAAGTGCTGAAGTGTTGAAGGCTTATCCGCATAAACACAAAAAAAAGTCCAGCAGTGTCAAATCGCTCAATCTCGATGGCCAATTGACATCGCTAAGACGAGAGAGTACGCAGCCGCGAAATTTCCCAAATGCGACAATTTTGATAATTTACGTACCCACCGAGTGTGAGAGGTGCCAGTCGCTGAAGAAATTTTTTTTGGAAAAATCGCTTGCTTGTTGTTCAAACACCCAATCAACGTAACTGCGGAACGAACAAAACGATGATATACAGCTCTTATAATATCTGTAACCGATACATTCTCTTGAAATTTCTTTAACTTTTTACCAGTTTATTGAGTACTTTGTTGAACACTTCCAAGGCTGTGTAGTACCGACATGACCTAGCCAGCGTAGCCGCTACCTCTTCATTCGCTAAACTATGTCGTAGAGGATCATTATTCTACCGCAAAGCCTTTCTCTCGAAAACTTCTAGTTCCATCTCATTGGATATCTATATACATCGGCCACGCTTCTGCTGCATACAACAGGACGGGATTGATGATCGACTTGTAGTTTGGCTTGGATTCGTCAAGAGAGGACTTTTCCAGTTGCCTACACAGTCCAAAGTAGTACTTGTTGGAAAGAGTGATTTCTCATCGGAAGGCTGAGATTGGCCCTGGTGTTAATGTTGGTTGCGAGATAGACAAAACCGTCTACAACTTCAAGGCTATGTCCATCAACAGTTGCGTTGGAGACGAGTCGGGATTGTGCTGATTGTTTTTTGATGGCAGCAGATATTTTGTCTTGTTCTAGCTCACTACCAGACTCATTCACGTCGCTTCCTTATCCAGTGTGAAGAAAGCAGAACTTATAACGCGGTTGTTTATACTAATGATATCATCTAAATACGCTTGTTAGTGTACAGTCTTGTAAAAGATTTACCTTCTGTAATTAGTTCTACTACTCTTATTACTTTCTGCCGTACTGCCGTCATTCTGTTTGAAACGCCGATCAGTACCGCAGGTAGTGTTTTAAACATAGTGGAGAGAGGGCTACTGCAGACCGCTCTAGAACCAAAGGAGAGGTGGTGTCTGTCGAATCTTTTCTATCTTTCCTCTCTGGCACTTTCCAAGGTTTGGTGTATGGTTACAATGGGCTTTAATCTTTCACATATCGATAATACCTTATACACGATACTGAGTGACTTACCCTGCGATAATTGGTGCAGACTACGGGGTCTAACTTCTTACGGATTTACAGTGCAGTCAAACGCCAATCGTCCGGTCATAATTCGCAAAGAAGCTGATTCAATTCTTCGCTGCCGAATTTAAATAGCTCGGTTCGTGTAAAATTTGGTGCTAGTACACATGATTTTCGGGGTATTGCAGTCTGTTACGAGCGTTTTCGACAAATTCCTTTTACCGAGTCTCTAGTGGTATATCTTTAACAATTACACTGGCCTACAAAAAAATTTTTTTGGTTTGGTGCAGCTCTGTTCACATCTGTAGTCGGTAAGGTAGGTAGTATGAACAACATTGCTACTACTAGATGTCAGCTGACAGCTCTGGTTTACCTACGATTCTTATTTTAACTTTTTTCCGGTTTTATTCGAAATCAGTCAATGTTATAACGACTTTTATGACATTAATCGTAAAAATTTAGTATGGCAAGTAAGTCGAGATGTTGCATTAACGATCCTGATATGTTTTGTTACATATATGGTGAGTATATAATGAAAGATCAACGGAAACCGATTAATGACACGGTAATTCGCTTGTATTCTGCATACTTTGGTATTGAAATTAAAAAAAAAACAAAAGCTGATACGAAAAATGTGACTAGTTTTCTCGTATCAGCTCACAAAATATACCCAAAATCAGGTCTAAAATCCTAGGCACCAAAATGAGTGTAGGCCAGTGTTATTTCATTTCGAACAATGCCTTTTTAGCCGGCAGTCTAGTAGATAATCAGTATCTTCACTCTAGCCAGCTTATGCATCACATCGCTGTTCCAAACGATATTTTCTTAAGTGGGATCCAACTTTGCGCAGTGAATTAAGGCGCCAACCCCGTTAGAAATTTCCAATCGGCCGATGATTAAATTATTTAAGGAAATACCGACTTAAGTGGTATGAAGATGATCGGTTTATGATGTTGGCCCAAAGCTCAAATTCCAAAAAACCAAAAAATTTTATTTAAAAAAAAGTCATCTGAAAAATGTTGAGGTGGAAAAAATATCATCCAACTGGTATATATTCATAGTCTCTTTTAAGGGAGCATTATTATGAAACTAGTTGACACTTTTTTATCTAAAACTTTTTGTGATTATTTTTGTTTGACAACAAACATGTTCTGACTATTTAATGTTTTAATTTTATTTTCCAAAAATTATTAATAATGAGGTTTAATACTTTTATTGAATAAAAAAAATATTTTCTGGGCAGAATTTTTCCATATTCAATTCAATCATCATTTAATTATTTATATTTTTCTTTTTGCCAAAACAATTCTGAATTAAAGAAATAAATATTGTAAAATTAAAATCAATAATAATAATTTTTATCTCAAATACACGCAAGCGATTCCAAATTGCATGTAATCTTTAAAATCTCCTAACCCTTCAAATTAATTTATACGCAAATTTATTTCAAGTAAAATGCACATAACACCATTCAGCACAGTGCAAGGAACAAAATAAAAAAATAATAATTATCCGAACAGAAAACATGAAATATAAGTGATAAAGGAACAGGAAATGTTTGCTTACGGTTTAGTATAAGAAAAAAAACTGTAAATTCGAATCGCAAAAAATTCTATTCGATTATTGCCTATTTTGCTGTGCACACAATTTCCGCATCCAATTCAATTGCAAATGCAAATGAGCAAGGAAAAAAAAATGTGACAATAATGGCACAAATATGGACAATAAAATAGAGAAAAATCAGCCATGTACAAAGTACAAATGAATGTTAGGTAAAAAAACAAAAATTATATATGAAAAAAGTTTAAAGCAAAATGTAAAATATTTGCAGCTTACTTTAAAGCATGAAATTTATTTCGCTTTCCAACGTCTACATGCAGGTGTAGCTGGGTTATGGGTTAAAGGGATTCAGATGCCGAGAGATACAGACGGTGTTACATATATATTTTTTGTTGACGCTCACAGGCATGTTTGAGCAGACATGGAGGTGCATAAGGGTAGATCTTAACATCCCTGCAAAAAGCGCAAGTACTCCATGCACGCGTGAAATATATAACCCAAGCGGGCAATAGGTTAATCCATAAAGTACCACAATGCATACAAAAATACTTATATATGGTCCAATTAACATTGTGATGTCCTAGAGCTGGATCATATAATCCACCACTGCATAACATCCGAGTACTCCATCGAATTTGTGTACCAGCAGAGCTCACCAGCGAAACCAAACTGACTCAGTTTCATTTCCACGCATTTTCCGTATACGAGTATAAAACTTATTGCCCAATTGTTGCTTTGCGTAGTAATAGCGATCGGTAAAACACGAAGAATGGTCGTGTCGCGCTAAGCTGGTATAGAAACATGAGTTGGTCCAATAGTTCACACAGAGGAGTATATTTGTAGGTACTCCAATGGACCATATGGTCCACTAATATTTGCAGGGTATTTGCAGCGATACACGCACGCATACAAACTCACACCTAGAGGCACAGTTCGGTGTATGCTTGCAAGTGGTTGAGAGTGTCCTCCGCAGTGACACATTAAACACGCCTTGCTTGGCTTAATTGCAACATTTGCATGACTGGCTTACAGCCACCGGCTGGTTGAGCCTATGAGAACTCATAAAAAAAAACATTTATCTCATACTAATCTGCGTAAAAGGTCGCAACTGTAAATTACCTTTACGAGTCTTGTAATAAATAGATAGGCTTCATTTGCTTGCTGCTTTACAAAGATCAAGAAAATTTTTGAAACTAATACAAGCTATTGTGTGTCTAGAGGGCCGAAAAATTGCTAAATTTCACTTTAAATCAACTTCGATAAAAATCTGGAGACAAAATGTCTCTGTTTGCATAAAGCTGTAGTAATAATGAAAATGGGCATTATTGTTTATGTTGAGAGTAGTAGTAATACCTTTTTGCCTCAAAATACGATAATTTTTTTTGTTTTTTTTCAAAAAAAAATTTTAATTCGTCTAAAACATCCATATAAAGTAAATAATAAATTTATTTTTCCCTAGAGAATATTGTTTAATATTATTGAGTTACGTTATTATTGTGCTTAACTTGTCATGTGTCAACAAGTCATGCCTCGTCGAAATGTTACTACAACACGATGTTGACGTTGATGGAGGTTATGCCCTGCGCATAATGCGAGTACTCCATGCCCGAGTGAAATATATACTCCACGCAGATAATAGAATAATCAAAAACTAACTGCAATCCATTCAAAATTTATGGTCCAATTAGAATTGCAATTTGCTAGGACTGAACCATATACTCCACCTCTGTATAACATCTAAGTACTCCATGGAGTACCTATATATGAAATTGGTTTTGAAACAACTCCACGGAGTACCTGCATTACATTTTAGAATATTTGCGAAAACTTACATTCGAACATTCTTTTTAGTTTCGAATGCAATCCGCTTTGTGGAAAAGTTAGTAAAACATTATATTTATCAAATAAATCTATATTAATAGTAATAATTTATTACTAAATATGAAAGTGAGACAATTACAAATTCATACATATTTGGTATGCTCGTATAAGTATAAAACTTATTGCGAAATTTCAACTTCGTGTAGTAATTACGAGTGTTACAATTCGAGCAATAATCGGCTTGGTACAATGCTGCGCTACAGTGGACTAATCCTATAGGTACTCCAATGTACCAAATGGTCCACAAAATTGTGCAGGGTAATGGTGAGCTATCTTTCACGTGCTGGCATACATATGCATATGTCTTATTTTTGTATTGTATAAATAAACACATGAAAACTTACATACATCATTATGACATAAATATTCAGTAGAGCAGAGAAACTTGTCTGCTCAAAGCAAATGAAATGTCTTCAAATAGGCTCTCCAGTTGCAAACTTAATTTTTAGTTCTAGAAAATACTTATCTTTTATATAAATACATACATATAATTGAAATATTTAGGTGCGCTAACGTTGAGCTCAACTTACGGATTGCGTGAATCTCGTTAGGCTAGAGACCACCAGAACTCAAGCAATTATCATTACAACTTCAGCCTCGCAAAAGTGGGGTACTCCAGATGAGTTGAAGATTTCTATGTCGCGTTGCAAGACCTTGAATACAGTAAATTTGAGCAATTAACTCTGATAAAAATATGTTTTTTGTGGGCATCCCAGTTTAAGCCCAGTATTTTACTAGCTGACACGACTCGCATATATTCAGAGGTATACCGTAGACATTCCTTAACCCTTGAAAGCCTTTCACATCACGCTCATAATTCATTAAATTTTATGCCAAGCAAACACATTTTTTACCCCATTACCGCAGAATTATGTTGAATTTTCCTTAAGTGCGCTAAAGAGTGGTAGCAAAACAAAAGATATAAAAAAAGGAAATAAATAAATAAGTAACTAAAAGGATGTAATAGCCGAGTGGTTATCATTGCGTACTACCATTCGCGGTACCAGCTCTTAATAAAAAATCCAAAACGTGTACCACAAATTGGAGGAGGAGCTCGGCAGAAAATTGCTTCAGCGTTTACAAAGCGCCAATTATAACTAAAAGGATGAAGGGCCGATGGTTCCGCTAGGTACGCGTTAGCTATATTTTTAAATTTCACTAAAAACTAAATGAAACTGAAAATATATAAAATATAAAACAAAAATAAACCAAAACCAAATGTGAATGTAAACACTTTGAAATATGAAAGGCACCATAAAAAAGCAAATATAAAGAAAGTGATTGGCAGCCGGATTTAGATGTAAGCGAGACAACGTAACCAAACATAACCCCCTGGTGAGTGAGACGCACTAAAATACAAAATATATGACCTAACGAAAGGGATTTTCTAAAAAATTGCGGTATTAGACGTTCGAAGAGGAAAAGATGTTAGTAAATGCAAACACAAACTCAAATATAAAAATAAACAAGACCGTAAAAGTTACTTAAATGCAAGTGAGCATAACTATTTGAATAGGTGCATACCCCTGGCCTGGCGTCACCTTTGGGTGCGTTTAATTATTTTACTTGGCCGTTTGAGCGCAATAAAATAAGAAAAGGTATGTAAGCGGATACAACCATTTATGTTACTTTTTCGTCCTTCATAAATTTTTCCGTTTATACCTAAGTATTTTTTGGTGAATCCTCTTTCAGTATACTCTTTGTGTGTTATTTAAGAAGTTTTCGTTTTTATTTACCTATCGCCGTGGCATCAGAATTTCGGTATCTTTTAGTAACTAATTATGACTTTTATGAACACGAAATCGTACGAGGGTTATGTGATAAGTCAGTGACTTTTTGAATTTGCCGCGCAGTTACTGTAAATACAGCACTGCTCCGGTGATGTGTTACCGATTATGCAGACGACTTCCTGAATTTGGGCGAAAAATGGAGAATTCTTATTAAGCATTTTTTTTACTGTAAAACATCATCACCGAAACCAAGAAAACACTTGAAAAATACTATGGGGAATCTGCAGCATCAATTTCAGTGGTTAAGAAGTGGTTTATTGAGTTCCGTTCTGGTAGTAACAGTACACGTAACGCCAAACGTTCAGATTGGCCAAAAAGGCCATCACGACCGGAGAATGAAAGTGCGTGACGTGCTGAGGCTGTAGGCATTTCAGCTGAGCGGATAAATCATATTTTACATGAAAAAATTATTATTATTATGAGATTGGTGCCGCAATGTATCACACATGACCATAATCGCAATCGTGCAGACACTTCAAAGGACTGTTTGGCGCTGTTCAACCACAATACAAACGAATTTGTGCGTCGTTTCGTTACTACAGACGAAACCTGGATTCGCCCCACCACACCAGATATCAAAGAGAATGGTCAATACAGTGGGTTTCTCCGGATGAATGTGCACCAAAATAGCCCAAGATGGGTTTGTCGCTAAAATGCAAAAAGGTTATGGACACAGGTTTTCGTAATGCATGAGATGTCCTTCATATCGATTACCTTGAAAAGGATAAAACGATCACCGGCGAATATTATTCGGAGCTTTTGGACAGATTCGATATTGATTTGAAGCGGAAACGATCGCATTTGAAGAAAAAAAGTAATGTTCCATGGTAACCATGACAAAAACTCATAGATTGGGCTATGAACTGCTACCCTATTATGCATATTCTCCAGATTTAGCGCCCGGCGAATATTTCTTTTTTCCAAACTTGAAGAAAGGGCCTTGAAAAAAACTATTATTTGGAAGTAATAAAAAACTTGGAGATAAAAGAAGAATATGAGAAATAAAACGTTTATTTGCCGAAAAAATATATTTTATTAAAACCATACTCGTACTGTTGTTGTTGTTGTTGTTGTAGCCGCAGAGAATTCCCCAAATGGGGCTTCGGGGAACATTGCGGTACCGGTTCCGGTAGAAAGTCCCGACTGTCGCGGGAACTATGGATTTTAGTCGGCTCTTACGACAGGCATGCCTTACCGCCGGTAAATTCTTGAACCCCTAACCCGCAGGGGGTACCATACTCGTACTACTTACCTTCGGTTCGGAGTATGTAAGTACCAGATGGAGAAGAGAGAAATCAATCAAAACTTTTACCGATCGTATCAGAAAGACAAGTTCGTTTGTTCTTTTGCTTGAACACAAAAAATTAGATCCTAAGTTTTTGAAATATTTCAACCAAACATAAAACGCAGGTAAGTCAGAAAACCCTCACAAAGTCATCTAAGAGCGTAGAATTTAATACTGACACTGAGAACTATATTATATATATGAGTTTTTGCATAAAAATAATTATCAAAAAAGCATCTAAGAGCGGGAATTTCGGTATTCTGGACACGTGTATATACATATGTATATACTTATACAAATAAATATTGACACCAAAAGACATCGAAAATCGAAGGACTATATCATGTAGCCAACCTACAACTGATTTTTCTGACATGAGATTTAATTTTTAATCCTAAAATGCAATTCAATACGTTCATGAACGATATATTTAAGTATTCACAATTTTTTTCGTCAACTTCATTGCATAGTTTTAATTTGTTGTAACTCCCTACTGACGTAACTCAAAGCATGAAAAAGATTGACCTAAAATTAGATTAATTATGAAAAAAGAAATCACCTACATACACATATAGTTGCTTAATTAAAGAATTTGCCTTGAAATGAGGATGTATTTGCTTTTGACATGCAAAATCCTATTCAATCGAGTTTGACTAACCGAACTCAACATTAATTGCCATTGAATCACAACTTACATTTCATTTCCATATGTGTTTTTTTTTTTTCTTAATATTTGTTTCCATTTTTTGTTATTTATTTTCGCACATTGCATGTCTGCCAGACTGTCTGGTTTACGGCGCGCCATATGTTTGTGCAAACCATTCACACTTATCCAATTTTTATTTCTATGCATATTTTCCGTTACATACACAAATCGTACAATTTTTCCATGTTTTGCTTTATTTATTTATTTAGTAATTTTTTGTTTGTTTGTTTTTTTGTTTTTGTTAATGAAACAATAAATTTTTTGCATTTCTGCTAAACGCAAATTTAATATATATATGTATGTGCAAATGGAATTTCTTCGAAAAGCGTGTTTCTAGAAATGAAATCAAAAATAGCAATCTGCTTTCGACAGTTCAGGTTGTAATAAAATTTATAAATATACATACACTGTAATACCATAAAATATAATTGCACCAGTATGGTTTCATATTTGATTTTAACAACAGTGAGTCGAAAAAGTTTGCGTACATCAGTTCCTACATTAAAAATAAATTATTTTTTATATTATCTTTCAGTTTATTTTAATCATTGCATATAAGACACTGCTTATTATTCAACAGAACATTATTTTTTTATTTTTCAATTTTCTGTAATTTTTGCCCACTCCATTGTCAAGGCTGCTTTGAGGTATTTTTTCGACGAAATTTGGTGTTTTCATATTCGTCTTTTCAGTAAGTCCCAAATGTGTTCGTATGGGTGATGGCGGTGTCTATGGAGCTGTTTACAATTCTATTCAATAAAGCAAAAGTTTTGGTTGTTGAAACCCAATTTAATTAAGCACACTTGGTCGCAAATGATTTTTAAAGATGGACAAATAAAAAAAACTTATCCATTTTATCACTGATAAACGTAATTTCTCCAACTCCTGATGATGCCATACACCCCCAAATCACAACATTACCCCCACTGCGCTTCACCTTTGGTGATAACTTTTTTCGTTTAGCTCTTCATTAACTTTTCTCCACACCTAACGCGCTTCATCAGGCCCGAGTATATTATATGTTATTTGGATTTATCACAGAAAACTACATTGTACCAAAAATAATCTGGTTTATCCTAGTGTTTTTTTTTCTTCTGCGACCTCCAGTCGCTTTTTCTTATTTACTATTGATATTATTTTTTTAGAATCTCTCTTATCTCTTTCAAAGGTTGGCCGAGGCTACGTCTCATATGGTCCATCCATTGAGTCCAATTCTCGATGACTCGTTCGAGCATTTCGACTGGTAACTGGCGAATTACACACGTGAAGTTTTGCTCTAAGGCCTGAATCGAAGCGGGATTATCCGCACAGACTTTAGACTTTACATATCCCCACAGGGAAAAAATCTAACGGTGTGATATCACACGATCTAGGTGGCCAATCGACCAGCCCAAAACGTGAAATTATCTGCTCACCGAAGTGTTCTCTCAATAAATCCATTGATTAATGTCATGTGTGGAAAGTGGCGCCGCCTTGTTGAAACCAAATGTCGCGGAGACTACGAGCTTCAATTTTTTCGGGCTGAAATGGCAGCACTTGAATCTCATCAGGTTGCTCTTCGTCACAACTGCGTCAATTTTGCCTGCTTGCATACCCATTGAGCGAGAAATGTGCCCCATCGCTGAACAAAATTTAGCTTTAGTTCTTGCACAAGCCAAGTCGTTCCATATGTCAGTCCGAGTTGCTGCGAACGGTGCCGAATTGACTCTCCACGGTCTTCGTGTACACTCTCAGCTACGGCAGCTATATTTTCTTCTCTGCGTGCTGGACGTGGTCTATTCGGTCGAATATTATCCAATAATGAATGCTGGGTCTCAAGATGAGTGATGGTGTTGCGAATAGTACGCTCAGTAGGCCGATTATGTTAACCATAAGTTGAGGGAAGCGCGCGAAACACATTATTTACAGAACGTGAAGTTTCGTTATAAAGTTGAATGATTTGTAAACGATGTTTAGGCGTAAGTCTTTTAATGATGAAATGTCAAACAATACTGAACAAAAATAACATGACAGCTTGGGAGGACTCACGCGTGGTCTGTCAAAAAAAGGCTATTGAAAAAAGTACCCTTTAGTAAAAAAAGTTGTTAACAAATGTCAATTGCGCATTGGAGTTGGTTTTAGTTAAAATAATGGGTGTACTTAAGCTTCTTTGACTCACTGTATATTTCATATATTTGCGTTTGCTGCTTTGTGTCGTTATTAAATTTAATAGAACCTTTTGTGAAATAAATTTTTGTAAAAAAATTTTGTGTAGTATTTTACACTAATTTATTTTTATTTTTTAAGTCAGTGGTAAATTTTTTAACAGCTGATGACATTTTCTCAATCCACTCGTTTATAAAAACAAAATTTTTTAATTATTATTAGAAATAAATATTTTAAAATTTCAATGAAAATTAGACGGTCATTAGTATAAAAAAATTGTTTAAAAATTAAATTGAAAATCAAATTATTCTTTATTCCTAATATTTGGATACTGCTCACAATTTAAAGATATTTTAAAAATGTTTGAAAAATATTTGAAAAATTTAAATAATACAATTTATGATGATAAAGTTTGCTTGCATTGGTGTCATTAAGTTAATAGCCAGCTCGTGTGGATGTAGACATTCATTGTAATTTATAGCAATTTTTTTTATTTCACTAATGGCATTTTTAAATCGCGTTGAATTTAGGCATTTGTATCAAAGTATGGAACGTTTACCAGTATTCCCAACGTCTGGAACTGAAACCTCAGGGGGTTTTCTAAACTGGAACTTGAGGCGGTTCCCCACACAATTGTACACCGTATGTTCATACTAGCTGCAGCACGGATTTGTATAGTGGAAGCTTGTTCTTCATAGGAAGAGAAAATTTACGATTTTACAGTACGAAATTTTATTTCTAAGTCTTTTCTTTAGACAAGGATATGCGTTATACACGCTAGTTTTGTTGTTGTTGTTGTTGTAGCCGGGGAAAATTGCGGGAGTAACAGTCCTTGGCCGGATAAAAATCCGGGTCGTTCCGGTATAAAGACCCGACTGTCGCGGGAACTATGGATTTTAGTCGGCTCTTAGGACAGGCATGCTTTACCGCGGGTAAATTCTTGAACCCCTAACCCGCAGGGGGTTTCTCCAAGTTAGTCGTCTGTCTTAGTAAATTCCCAAAAAAAAAGTTAGCAGAGTCGCACTGAGTGATTGAGATGTTGGTGTAATTTGATTTGTGGACATGCGTTCCCCATAGTTGTGACTATTATAAGCCTAGCGTCATCCAGCTGGTAATTCAGTCTATCGCGATTTGAATCTGTGAAAATTCATCTATGGCACTACGCACAGTAGAGATAATAGCGGTGTCATCAACAAAGGTTTCAGTTAGAACATCATTAAAAAATAAGTAAAAGATTGCATCTAGTATACTGCCTTGTGGTACCACAGCTTCAATGTTGTAAAACGGATACATAACGTTGTCATACTTAACATAGAAGAGCCGTTGGTTCAGATATGATTTTATTAGCAAATATAAGTTCCCTTTTAATTTTAAATAATAAACTTTGGAGCCATACTCTGTCAAAGGCTTGAGATATATCCAAATGCAGTTGAGCAGAGTTCTTTTTGTTTAAACCTCGATTGAATTTTTTCCACAAGCCATTTAACATACATACTTGTGGAGCGATATTTATTTACCAAAGCCGATTTGGTGATTTGGAATTAATCGTATGAACTCAATTCACTTCGCCATTTCTTGTACAGCTTTCAAACACTTTCGACAAGATGGAGAGTAGACTGATAAGTCAGTAAAACTTTTCTACTTTTACTGCCTTCCCTGGTTTCAAACCATCTCAGTCGCTTCCACCGGGCCGGGAAAAAAAACATTTTGTTTGTAAGGCATTTAATAGGCAATTGATAAAGTAGAAGGCTTCGTCAATAAGTTTTTTAAGAACTTCATCAGTGATGTCATCGTAATCTTGAGGTCTTTTATAATATGAACAGTGCTTAATATCTCAGTTCTAATGATTTTTTTTTCATCGACAGCTCCATTTTAAGAGGTTTTTCACATCTATGGGTACTGAGTTACTTGCTGCGAAAGGGGTTTTCGCTCAGAAGTTGTCACATCCTAAGATGGCCGCTGATCAATCACGGCGTCAATCTTTTGTTAGCTTTCGCCACAGAGAACAGTTGGAAATGGGAGTTGATTCTAAGCTATGGATGAATTGGTTCAATTCCTAAGTGCTTTTTCCTTAGAAGTAGAGCTTGTAGTTCGTTTGTAGACTTATTTGAGGTCAATTCTTCTCGTCTGATGTTTTTCGGTTATTATAGTTATGTATTAGATTATTTTAATGAATGTGACCTGAGTTGAAATTTTTTGAGCTAAAATAGATTAACATATGGGCATATTTTATTGTTTCACTTTCAAAGAGAGCAAAACTGAGGACCAAAGTTTACTAACCAAATGCACTCATCGTCAACGTCAACGAATTTAATGTTTGAGTTCCTCATCATTTTAAGGGAATACACATCGCCAAGTGTTGCCAACTATCTAAATTGAACAAAAAAGTAAGAAAAAATGGCTTGAGCTGAACAAAAGTTAGAAGAGTACAAATCAGGCTTAACACCATCATTACGAATTTATTCAGTTGGTTCAAAAAAAAGTAAAACTTTCCGGTCGATTTGGACCCCCAGTTTCCCGCTTCCAAAAACCAAGATGTCTTGGCGCAGTTTTTTAACTTGTCGAGAGCTAGAAAAATATTCTTCAGCAAATTGGTCAATTTATCGTTGATTAATTTTTGTTGTTAGCTTTGAAAAATGTGAATAAACGACGTTAATTATGGAAGAACCCAATTATTCAGCTTTAGATAGTAATTGAAACTTTTAAATATATATATTGAAACTTATGGAATGTCTGGTTTTAGTTTAAAATACCCTGGCTCAGATAAAATTATGAAGAGTTTCACGGTATTTCTTCACTTTTGAAATTTTTGTAGGAACTACAAATCCCTAACGACCCACTAATAATCTTTGGAATGTGATAGGTTCAGTTAGGCAAAACTGGTTCGGTTCTTAAAAAGTCTTGTATAGAAAATACTACGTTCTTAGTGTCACCAGAAACTCTACCGACATATTATTTTCCGTTCCAGCGACCGACTTTATCAATTATGAGACTACTAGTTCAATACTAGTTCATTTATGCATGCCTTTTTAATTAATTTTTTATTACTAATACCGTCACTGGTGAACTGCTGCTAAAATATCGGTATAAACTAAAATTCTATCTTACTAGTGTGGCTTTCGACTCTCGACTTTTTTTCAGCTCTAACTGGTACATGGTTATCCATTTTCCAAAATAAACGTAAATAAATTCATTTATGAAAATACTTTTTTTGTTATAAAGTTTGAACCTTGGCGCTATATGTGGCTGCCTCATGAATTTTTGCAAACTTTGATCTGTTTGAGGTAATTTTCAGCCGCTTTTTGACCCTAATTGGACGGCATTTCAGCCATAACTTGGCGAATGTTGGTTTTCAAGTGCTCAACGGTATCAAATCGCACGACCTCGGTGACCAATTGACATCGCTAAGATGAGAGATTACGCGGCCGACAAATGTCTGTCGCAATAAAGCCATATACATCGGTGTTGTGTGGCATGTGATACCATCTTGTTGGAACCGCAATTGTAAGCCAAAAAATGTCGGTTATCATAAAACCATAACACTCCAAATTGACTGATACAATCTTGCCGTTATCGTTTCCAAAGAGGTAAGGTCCATCACACCTCCGGACCAAAGCATCAGACAGTCAGTTTTTTTTTTTTGGTTTAATGGTCTGAAACGGTTATTTCAAGATTCTCGGAGCTCCATTGGACAATTTTGCTTATATAGGTATCAACCGAATGAGAAATGTGCCTCGTCGCTGAAGAAAATTTGGAAAAATCATGTTCCACTGCTTGTAGCTCAAACACCCAATCGACGTAACTACGACATTGCGAATGGTCACCTGGCTTCACTCGTTGTGTTAGCTTGACTTTTTATGCATGTAGGTGTAAGTCCAAGTGCAAAATACGCCGTAATGTGCCGTAAGAAAGTTCCAGCCTTTGAGAACCTCGAGAAATAGACTCGTTCGGATCTTCGGCTATACTTTCACTTACAGCAGCGATTTTTAAAGTGGACCAAGCAAAACGATGATTCACAGGCCTCACAATATCTGTAACTGATCCAGTCTTTTCAAATTTCTTTAAAACTTTACCAATTACTTGAGTCGTTGGATGATTATGTGCACCATAAACTCTTCTTGAAGCACGAAACGTGGCCACTTTTGAAACACCATTTTTGTGGTAAGTTTTCACAAATTTAACGCGTTGTGCGATTTTTAATACTGAGTTTACACACGAATACCTTTGTTTCAGCAACTCTTGCCGAACTGATCCATTTTCATAAATACCTGAGCTTTAACTAAAACAAAACATGTTTGGTTTGAATGTTAAGTTTGACAGATGTCAAAATATAGCACTGCACTTTTCCGAAACCACTAACCTAACCTTTTGTATATTAATGGAGGATGATATTTTTATATTGCTTACTAAAATCGTGTTTTTTCTGAATTTTAAATAATCGAATTTTACTTAATTTCAATAATTCGTTAAATGTCATACCAAAAATTGCTCACTCTTTCTGATATATAATTTCATAAATATCACTCTCTTCTTTAAATTCCTGCTCGATTTTCCTTCAGCAACTAAACATAAAAATATTTAAAACACTTTCGTGAGTAACATATAAATAGGATACACAAAGGCCTTCAGCAAATTCTTATTTGCTTAAATACCGTCAGAAAAATTTATTTTATCTTACCTTCAGTAGCTTCCACATTCCAAATTTTCAATGAAAATATATGTGCCTTCAGAAGTATGTATATTTATTGTCATATGTATAGGTATGTAACTACGCTGTAATAAAAAGGTAGACTGGTATTCAAAAATACCAGTTGATCACTAGTATTTCGAAGACGTAATCATACCTGTTCGTTATTTGTATAGCAGTTAACATGCAGTTTGATGTATTACATACACTTTTAAATCGCTTGATAATGCTGTTATCTCCATCATATATATAAAAAGACATTTATAACTATAACAGGTGTGTAAGGATATTTTCCTTTTTATGTGTTTCTATGTTGCTTTAATTACTCTCAAAATTATATTTAAAAAAATATTGATTGAAATCTAAGCATAAATTTACATATGCTTCGGTTTCTGTTCAGAAAATATTCAAATAAATATCAAAAATTTTTAAAATGCTTTTATATAATTGCTAAAAGATTTCATAATTAATTAATAATTCAACATTTAAAAGTGTAAGCAAATTTGCCACTGAATACTTTTGAATACAAAAAGTTGATTGAAAATCGATGAAATTCAATTTAAGGAGCAAAATAAAGGCACACTTAATATGAATAAGGTAAAAAATTCAATAAAATGCAAAATGAGAAATATGTATATGACTCACGCTGTAACACTTCACTGTAAATTAATTTAATTTCAAATTATAGTTTCTTTCCATACAAATTTGTTAAGGTCTGAAAATATATCAAACAAAAGCATCTCAGTCAAGAATAGGCACCCCAATGAGTATGTATGTATATCTAAACTGAAATTGATGCTCACTGTATACAGTTATGCACATATGTGTACGGTTCAATAGCTATTAAAGCCATACATATGTATGTTTATACACACTTCCTTGCTTACTTGCTCAGCGGTTACTCATACGCCCTGTCACGCCACTCAAACACAAATTACGTTACGCTTTAACGCACGCTTTCCTAGAAGAAAGCAATGAATGCGGTTAATTTGTAACATCAATTGCTCTTTGCTCTTTTTTTACCATATTCTTCTTTCCATTTTTCGCATTTTTTTCAGACTCTTTTAATCAGTAAATTTTTTCCACTGCTCAACTTCTCTTCTTTTTTTTTTTATTTCTTACAGCGACGCTGACATTTCATTCATTTTGCCATGGTGGCGCCTTGTGCTGTGGAACGTACTATTCGTTGGTATGGTTGTGGTGGCGACAGGTGGAAATTTAATTGTCGTTTGGATTGTTATGACAACGAAAAGAATGCGAACCGTAACCAATTATTTCATAGGTGAGTCATGGCAAAAAAACAAAAACCGAAAACAAAATTTAAAAAAAAATAAAATTACAGACAGATTATTTTAAGAAGAGCGAATATAATACAGTAATTCTTCTTTTCATTTATTTATTTATAAATTTTTTGTTTAAAATATATTACATATATTTTATATTGTGGTTTGCTGCAAAAAAAAGCAGTGCAATCTATCTTATTAAAACCCAGTTTTTTGGCTACCAATTTTTTTCCTTTTCACTTCTCTTCATTGCCAGCAGCTATACAATGGTACAATCAACTTTAGCCACATATTCGGAATGAAACTTTAATAGCAGCCATTAAACTCTCTCATATTACAAATTTTTCTTTTCTTTATGGTGTTTTCTCGTTTTTTTTTTTGGTTTTTTTTTTTTTTTTTTGTTCAACAACCACTTGAAAACATTTTAGTGAACATAAACTAACGTTGTTATTACATTACACTTACATACACATAAAAGTAGATGTAGTAAAATGAAAACGAAATCAAACTGTCGATGCCGCGTAACCCGAACAACCCCAATCTGACCCCGCATTATGGCATAATTGCATAATAGTACAAATTTGGTTATGAAAGGGTGATTTATTGCACTTAAAATAAATGGAAGAAGTATTTATAGTCATGCAAACATATATTCGAAAAATTTACTGTGCCATAATGAATGTGTATATTTGTAAGGGCAAAAGAAAAATGTTCTCCTAAAAGTTAACATAAAAATGATTTTTCGCAGCAAAAAGAATGTTTAGCATTCTTCAAGTACAATATAATTTCCATTTTCATTTAGGTGTGGATTAAACGAGCTTCAATGCCTATAAATAACATACTAAAATATATATAGGGTTTTCCAATAAAAAACACACTAATTGTTAAGGAATTTGATATGTTTTGTATTTATTGTGAAGCACAATCCATACAATTACGTTCTGAGTATAACATCTTTCAAATGTCCTCCACGACTTCATTTGCAGGAACGAATTCGATGAACCCAATTTTTGAGCACTTTTTCCACTAAATCAAGTCGTATATCATGAATAGCACGTTCAATATTGACTTTTAAAGCTTGAAGAGAGTCTGTTTTATTGCTAAAGACCAATAATGACTTCAAATAACTCCACAAGAAGTAGTCTAATGGTGTTAAATCACAACTTCTTGGAGGCCATTCAATGTCACAATTTCTTGAAATAATCAATCTGGGTTGTTGTACGTGCTGTGTGATACGTAGTCCATCTTTTTGGAACCAGATATTGCTAAGATCAACTTCCTCAACCAATCCCGTCAACTTGTGGCCATAAAAAGTTGGTTATCATCGATCTATACTGCTCTCCATTGACAGTAACGGTACTACCAGCTTCATTTCAAAAGAAGTGCGGACCGATGATTCCACCAGACCAAAAAGTACACCAAACTGTCAATTTGGGTGAATGTAATGGTTGTTCATGAATAACTTGTGGATTTTCTTCGCACCAGAATCGACGGTTTTGTTTATTTACCGCACCGCTCAGGTGAAAGGGAGCCTCATCAGAGAAGATGATTTGTTTTTAGAAATGCAGAACGATTATTTTGATAAAAATATAGAATATTTTGTAAACGTTGTTCTTGCGAATATATTGCCATGATGAAATTGTAAACATTACTGAATACAGTGAAAAAAAGACAGATTATAACATATTAAAAATGGTCAAAACGGCACTTAGAAATTATATCATCCCTATTGGAAAACCCTTTACATACACACATATTTAGATCAGAAAATTTCTAGACTTCACATTAATTTGAGAATGCTATTCATTTAATACATAAACACTTATATATATATATAGACTCCGGGTGGTAGGATTTCTTTACGAGAGGTCACCAGAAAAAGTTATTGCCACCTAAAAGTAGCTCACACTGCCACCAGTTCTTGATTTGGACTGAATAACCAATTGAAAAGTAAACAAAAAGGAAATTTTAAGATGACTACGAAATCATTTCTTGATAAAATTTTGTTGTAAGCTTAGTGAAAGTCAGTGACTTTTTGAATAAAATATATCGTTTTCAGCATATAAACGTTTTACTTTTCAATATAGTCTCCTTTTAGCTTTATAAATTTAGTCCAACGTTTTTTCAATTTTTGTATTCCTTCCGAATATTAGGTTTTTTCAAGACCCTCAAAATAGTCGTTTGTTTCTGTAATGACCTCTTTATTCGACCCGTATTTCTTACCGCCCAGCCATTTCTTCAGGTTTGTAAATCGCAGGGGGCTAAATCTGGAGAATATGCTGGATGGCCAAATTTATGAATTTTTACCATGGTGACTACACACGTGTGCACCAATGCATTTGCCTAATGGAACAGCACTTTTTTAACCAATTGCGGTCGTTTCCGCTTCAAATCAATATCGAATCTGTTCAAAAGATCTAAATAATATTCGTCGGTGGTCACTTAACCCTTCACTCTAAGGTAATCGATATGTCTGCACGAGGTGTGCATTCCAAAAAACTGTGGCCATGACCTTGTTGGTCCAGAGCCCTACCTCTCGTCTTCTTTGATGCACGTTCTCCCGGAGAAACTCACTGTCTTTATTATTCTTTGACCTCTGGTGCGGTGTGGTGGATCCATGTTTTGTCTACGGTAACGAGACGGTGCAAATCTTCGTTTGTGTCGCTGTTGAACATCGGCAAACACTCATTTGTAGTGTCTGCATGGTTGCGCTTATGATCATGTGTGATCCATCGCGTCACCCACCTTTTTCATGTAAAATATTATGTATCCGCTCAGCTGAGGTACCTGCAGACTTAGCACCTCACGCACTTTTATTCTCGGGTCGTCCAATATCATTCCATGGATTTTATCGACGATTTCATTTGGCGTCACTTGTACTGTTACTACCAGAACGGAACTCAATAAACCACTTCTTAACTACTGAAATTGATAATGCAGAGTCCTCATAATATTCATCGAGTCTATACTTGGTTTCAGTGATGTTGTTTTAACGCAAAAAATAATGCTTAATCAGCGAAATTCACTTGTGTGAGCAGTGTCTTCTTTTTCACTCAGATTTTTGTTTTAACAATTTTTTACTTTTTTTTAGAATTTGAGCTAGACTAGGTCAGGTCGAAGCGGTTACTGGGCTTCAGCTAACTTAGGCTTATTGTGATAGCAGTGAGTGTTCTAATTATCGCCACCCGCTAGTCAAATTAATATGAAGAGTTGGTCAAACAGATTAATCGACGCATCCATGTATATGCTATTTGGCTTATGTCTCTAAATATTTCCACATAATCCTTCTTCACTCGCAAAGGAAGTGTCTTGAGGCACTCTAAAATTCCGCAGAAGTCTTTTGATAGTATGCCGAGGCTCTCTGCGTGCCTGTCTAATAATATATATTCCGTAACCAGTTCTTTTAAGCGAAACCAGCTCTCTTAAACTTCATTTGTTATATGTCAGCCACATTGCAACAATTCAGACTCTTCATCTTAAATTAGCCTATGCGATGAATAGCCCTCTTAGAGTGAGCTTACAAGTGGAGAGGCAAAAATGCTATTTCTTCGGCATACGCTATGACTCTGCATCCCCCCTCGTCTTCCATATGCCGCAACAATAGTTTAACTGCCAGTACTCATTGAAGAGGTGAAAGGACTCCGCCTCATTGGGTTCATCTGCGACATATCTAAGTGCGGACACTTCTACGAACTCAGCTCTTACAAATCTGCATCTGAGCATTTGACGTATAAGTGAAGTTACCCGAAAGTCGACTCGAGGAAGTCAGAGCAGAAGTCGGCACTATATTATTGAAAGCAACTTTCTGAAAAAAAACATTATTGTATAAATTAGCTGCACTCTAATTGAGATATAACTTTAAATTTGCTTTACCACTATGTGTACTGCCGCTTTCGTTGACCTACCCTTAATATAGGCATGATGGTTTCCTGAAAACTTGTGATCCGCTGAAGTCCTAAGTTGGTTCATAACCTTCAATCGCTTCGCTACTTTATGCAGATTGTTGTCAGACTTATTGGTCTAAAATTCTTAGGTTTCTCCATTTCCTCCATAATTTCAGTATGTACTCGTATTTAATATTAAAGTCTCCTTTTAATATAACATACAAAAGGTTGACACTGCTAGCTGCTGTATAGCGCTGTAGTTGGTGGATTTAAAACCACACTGATAAGGTTCAATCAGTTCGGTGACGGTTGGTTTTAATCACTAACACAATATGCTCGTTAGGATCTTATATTCGAAATTGAGAACGCTTATGCCACGATATTTGGCGCAGACCGTGTGTTCCCACTTTTTGTGGATTCGCCAAAGCGCACTGAGGCTCCAATCATAAAGCATGTGCTCGTCCGACCGTATTCTGCAAAAAAAATGATGCATGCACCTTGTCAGTTTTTTTTTAAGCGGGTCTAGGAATGACTATTCCATCATCTGCAACTGGAGATTGGGGTTCACTATCTCTGTCGCACTTCATACCTGATTGATCCCTACATGAGTATCTTCCGATCTTGAAACCTTCTCTAAGTCGTCGCATTTTGCCATAGAATTTTTTATTAGCATAACCCTTGTCGGCCAGCTTCTGAAACTGTTCATACCCACGCATTTCGGTCTTTCTGTCTTTTATGCAAATGCTTTGAGTTTCCTTCTTCAGCTTTCGGTATCTATTGCACCCCCGCATCTGTTGTGTCCATTGTCCGGTGACGATACTTAGGGAGTTTACTATTATATTCCACACCTCCCTTTTATCGAGTTGCTGTTGAGTGCTATTAGAGAGCAGATGTGCAAACCGAGTAGAATACCTGTTGGCTGTCTGCTGCGATTGCAGCTTTTCGACGTCAAACATTCCTTGTGTTTGTGTTGTTTGCAGGTGCGTATCTTTGCTGCTACAAGATAATGATCCGAGTCGTTATTTGGCCCTCGGAACTTACGCACGTCTAGAACACTGGATACATATCACAACATGCTCGATTTCGTTGCATGTGTTTCGTGATCCGGAGACAGCCATTTAGTTTAACGAATTTTCGTGTGCCTGAATCTAATACTACAGACAGCCATATTTCGGGCACCGGCAAACTCAATCAGCCTCAGCCCATTTAGGGATGTTTCTTCGTGAAGGCTGAATTTTGCGATTGTTCGACATCGTCCTTCTCTTCCGTCGAGGCGTGAGCGCAAGTCAGCTATTTGCTGGTGACTTCCAGGACTCGGCAATGGAAACTCAGTAATAGATTGCACAACGACCAACCATCTTCCATCCTTGTCCCCTTCATCGTATTTCTTTGGCGACGGTGATGTCAGCCTTTAGTTTTTCGAGGGCATCAACCAGCTAGGCAGCTGCACCTTCTCAATTAAGGGACCGGAAATTTCAGTTGGGATTAAAAGGAGCGTCATTCCAGGCATTTGTTGGTTTTTCATTGGAGTATAGTTTTCACGTGGTGAGTTCCAAGCTCAACGCACAACCACAGGGGATTTGCCTTCTCACTTTAGCTCGCTACCATATGAAAAAGAATTGCTTCTGGCCACTCCCTGGTGAATGGCAGTTAAAAACTTTCCTCACTTGCGTGAACTTCTACACATGGTCCCATCCTTCTAACTTATTATTTGGAAGGAATACAAAAATTGGAAAAACACTGAATGCTTTATTAAAAAGTCCTTGACTTATCAAACTACTCTCGTATTTTCCATTGTTTCCAGATTTTTGTAGATTACGACTGAGTAGTAACCCCCTTATAGATAACAGAAAGTCTTTAAATACACCACCTGTCAGTAATTTTCGCCATAAATTTTATATTTAAAGTTCTTCACCGTTTGGGCCAACTGTTCTGTAGAAATTTAATTAAATTTAAATGTTGAATTTATTTATTCATTATTTATATTTACGTTTCTCGTTTTTAATCATTTCAATACTTTATTATTTATATATACAAAGAGTGTATTAAAACTTCTGCGTATCTTCTCTTTATTGTTTTCAATACAATGAATTTCATGAATTATCAAACGATATATTATCTTTTGTTTCTGCTTAGCACACTGTCTGTTTTAAATATTTCCACATTTATTTACTATCTAGGCTTGCATCAATATACTTCTCCATCTTCTTATTCACTTTTTTAAGTTTTTTTGTATTCTAAATAAGTAATTCTAATAAAAGCTATAGAAATGATATTACATATATAGATTTAAAGACATCTATTGCAATCACATCAATACTCATCCCGCCCTTTGAACGAACTTACACAAAATACGCAGTTATGCCTTATAATTGCTTCTGCTCGAAAATTCCTTTTGCTTCATGTATCCACTTTGAAGTAACACAATTTAATTCAATATCCCGTTACGCTTACAATTTCCTCACTATCTCTTCCTCTTAATTTATTACAGTGAATCTCTCTATAGCCGATGCGATGGTCTCCAGTCTCAATGTTACATTTAGTTATATTTACATGCTGGACAACGATTGGCCTTTTGGTCAACTCTACTGTAAAATATCACAATTTATAGCGACGCTGAGCATAAGTGCTTCGGTGTTTACATTAATGGCGATTTCAATCGACAGGTGAGTTAATAAAACCACAGTAAGTGGTCATGAGTGGAACTTTTGTGGCATTAAATAACAGTAAATCGCAAAGCATATTAAATTCATAAATTTGTTTTAATATGTTGTATATGTATACAAGTATATGTATTTTTTTATTTACTGACATAATTTTGTAAAGATATGCTGCGAGTATTAATATTGACAGCTCTCATATGTCATTCAACACACTCGCGCACACATCCGCTCAAGAATAAATCAAAAGCTTTTGATATTTACATATTTTTCACCACCTTCTCTCCTGCACTCTTCATCTCTCTTTTTCCGCAGATATGTTGCCATTATGAAACCGCTGGAGCCGCGTATGAGTAAACGTTGCAATCTCGGTATTGCTGCATTCATTTGGGCTGCATCAATTACCATATCATGTCCCATGCTACTCTTCTTCACCACCGGTGAACTGGAGGTGAAGGATGGTACGCGTATAGTGTGCTACACAGAATGGCCGGATGGTCCAACGAATCATTCGGAACAGGAATATGTGTAAGTGTTTGATATATATCTATATATGGTGTGAGCTTTTTTAGAAAAGTTGGAATTATTTATATATAAAAAACAAGTAAGGAAGACTAAGTTCGGATGGAACCGAACATTAGATACTACGCTGATATTTACATTAAATCCACAGATCGGTAAAAAATAGAAGTTACGTTATAGGAAAGGTAGGTCTATTTCGGTACCTTTGTCAACCATTTTTCGAAGGACTTTAGTTCTCATTGAAAGTAGTCAGTCTACCAAGTTTGATGGAATCATGCTGAATAATGCCTCAATTATTCAATCTTTAGGCAAGCGGGTGCACCGAAGAGTAAAAAAAATCGTTATATGGGACAAAGAAGTGATTTATACCTGATTTGACCCATGGGAATATTAATTATTAATATTTCTCTAATTCTCTAATTCTCTTTAGAGGTTTCTGAGATATACTTTTTGGCCCAAAAGTTGACACACCCGAAAATATCTACGACCGTTCCTTAAAAATGTAACTGCACATTTAGTTAGTAAGTTATCACGATTTTTGAACTTTTAAAAATTACTGTTACATGGGAAGTGGGCGTTTAGTAAAGTTTCAGCCACTTGCAATAACGTCCATACTTGTGACCCAAGGAATGTTTGTACCAAGTTTCATCAAAATATCTCCATTCTTATCGTGAACACATACGAACTGCCCAGCGGAAAGAAAGGCGGACAGGGAGTGATGGCTAAATCGATTCCTCTCGTCATTCCGTAAAAGTTTGATACTACTATGGATAGTTATGCATATACGTCCACAGCTATCTCGATTATTTTATGCCGTTACATACAACTGTTAGCTGAACAAATCTCTCTGTGCACATAGTATAGTACAAATATATGTATATATATCACGAAAGCGAATCGCAATATTTGCAAGGAGAATTTGGTAATTCGCCCAACCGTTTTAGCAGCACCGTAGGATGAATGAAAAAGTCAGCTGTCCTTGCTTCCTCAATTGTGTAGAAATATTGCTCACTTGAGGTGTTCGGCCTGCTTTTTGTGTAACTTGAAAATTGTAGATCTACGCGCTGAATTCGTTAACGTGGACTGAGGCTTCAATAGTCTACTTTCGTTCGACCATATTCCCTTTCGGAACATTATCAACTCCATCTTCTTCGCTAAAACTGCAACTAATCAGAAAGGAAATCTTTCAATATGCTCCCAGGGAACGAGTACTGCCCTCGCTTTGCCACACTCTTTCGCAGAATTTCAACGTATTCGAATGTTTAGAGCATTTTCTCAAGCTCTGCATACTCGTTCTAGATTTTCAGAAGCTCTCACCAAGAGATTCGCTCGATTTTATGATATTATGAGATAAAGGGTGATCCATTTGGAGGTCCCCTACTTTTTTAAAGAAAAAAATTCAAATTAAAAGGAGAGTGTTTATTATCATTCGAAAGCACATTCTTTGGCATTTATTTTTTGAAGATTATCTCTTTCAAATGTTGGCCGCGACTCCGTCTCAAATGGTCCATTCGTTGAGTCCATTCGAGCATTTCGACTGGTAACTGGCGAATGACACGCGTGATGTTTTGCTCCAAAGCCTGAAATTTAGAATTTAGGCTTTACATATCCCCATAGGAAAAAGTTTAACGGTGTGATATCACACCATCTTGGTGGCCAATCGACCGGCCCAAAACATGAAATTATCTGCTCACCGAATTGTACTCTCAATAAATCCATTGATTGATGCAATGTGTGGATAGTGGCGCCGTCTTTTTGAAACCAAATGTCGCGGAGATCAGATCAATTTCAGACATCAAATAGTCGGTTATCATAGCGCGATAACGGTCGTCATTGACGGTTACGTTCTCATCAATATCATTTTTGAAGAAATATGGACCGATGATTCCACCGTCCCACAAACCACACCAAACCGTTATTTCGCGATGAAATGACAGCTCTTGAATCTCTTCCGGTTGCTCTTTGTCCGAAATGCGGCAATATTTCTTATTTACTTACCGGTTGAGCCAGAAATAGACCTCATCGCTGAACAAAATTTTGTTCGAAAACGTCGGATCTTCTTGGAATTTTGTAAGAGCCCATAGAGCGAGGCGATGTCACTTGGAAAGGTCGAGCGGATTTACTTCTTGCACAAGCTCTATTTTGTATGCTTTCAATTTAAGATCTCGACGTAAAATGCGCCAAGTCGTTCCACACGCCAGTCCGATTTGCTGCAAACGGCGCCGAATCGACTCTCCACGGTCTTCGTGTACTCTCTCAGCTACGGACGCTATATCTTCTTGACTTCATGCTGGACTTGGTCTATTTGGGCGAATATTATCCAATAATGAATGCTGGATCTCAAGGTGGGTGATAATGTTGCGAATAGTGCGCTTAGTAGGCCGATTATGTTGACCATAAGTTGAGCGAAGGGCGCGAAACACATTCTTTACAGAACGTGAATTTTCGTAATAAAGTTGAATGATTTGTGAACGTTGTTCAGGCGTAAGTCTCTCCGTGATTAAATGCTAAACAATCCTGAACAAAAATGACAGCTTGACGCGTTGAAAAAAGGCTACTGAAAAGAGTACCTCCACTTGGACCACCCTTCACAATTGTCGCATTTTTGACGAAAGATTTAACGTTTCATTTTTATTGATCTTTCGACTTCGATAGATTTTAATACCAATGGTTAGTTCATTAATTGTATGTCTGTAGAATGCCTACTTACCACTTAAAGAACGTGATTTATAGAAGTAATTTTTAAAGCACAAATTTGTCTATATTTTCTTTGCAGCTGGCAAGCAGTGGTTGGGTGGTTCGCGAGCTCTTCCCTAAGATCTCCGTATTACAGAGCCTCCATTTATTTTATTTTATCACAAAAAAGTTATTGACCGTGGTTAATTTTGAATAAGTAAAACTATGGATTAATAGATATATAGCAAGAACTCAACTGAAATTAACTAAAGAAAATAACACAGAAACTACGCAGTTTTGCATACTGTGAGCAGCGAAGATAGACCTGTGCTTGCGCTACCGTGCCCACCCTACCTTGACCTTCTTAGTGCAAAATAAAATATTATAAGTTTTCAAAAATTTCGTTAAATAGTGAATGATATGTAATGGATTTTCCCTTTTTAATCACTTTTTAAAGACAATTAAAATAGCAAAAATACAAGCTCAAAAAGTATTTGTTGAAAAAAACATAAAACAAATCTCAGCATTTTGAAAACAATATAAAATGTAACGTCAAACTTAAAAGAAAAATTATTGCCTCATCTCCAAACAAAATGCATAACCTCAATTATAAAACATAAAATTTTATTGCTTGACTCTCACTACGCGCCAAGTTGATCTTTGTAAGCCATTGCAATGTTTGCAAATATTTATTCGTAATCTTACAGTTATTTTATGTATTGAGCCACTTTTCTCATTAATAATGGTCAAACAATTTTTGCTCACAGGAATATGTAAAGCATTTTTGCCAACTTCTCAAGCAATTATATTTAGCATAAGACGTTTACTTAGCTTTATATTCAAGATAAATCGCAAATCCCAAAGCAATAAGTCTGACGTTTATGATAAATATACAAATATTTGTGCAAGCTTGAGATATCCAAAAATTGTGCAGAGCATTTGATATATTTTGCATAAACTTACTTACATATATTTCTTGTATATTTTAATATGATTGGTTGATTTCTTGATCCTTAATGCTCATTCTCATCGTTTGGCTACTTAATCTTTTCCCCCTCTTTTACAGTTATAACATTGTTTTTATGATACTCACGTACATACTACCCATCATTTCGATGACAGTCACTTATTCACGAGTCGGTATTGAACTTTGGGGCTCAAAGGCAATTGGCGAATATACACCACGGCAGGTGGAGAATGTAAAGAGTAAGCGCAGGGTAAGTAGAATGGGTGTGAAAATTGTAATTAATTTAATAGTTTACTTACACTCTCACTCACGAGTCATATTTTCCCTTAAATATAATTTAATGTATATACGGTATATGAGTGGCTATATACGTGTGTGGTTTGATGAGTCAGTGTTTTTTGAATAAAATACATTTTTCTTCGGTAAATAAGCGTTTTATTTCTCAACATAGTCTGCTTTTAGCTTTATATTTTTTGTCCAATGTTTTTCCAATTTTTGAATTCCTTCCGTATACTAGGTTTTTTCAGGACCCTTAAAATAGGCATTTGTTTCTGTGATTACCTCTTCATTTTAGCCAAATCTCTTACCGAACACCCATTTCTCCAGGCTTGGATATGAGTAATAGTCGCAGGGGTCTAAATCTGGAGAATATGCTGGATGGGGGTAGCAGTTTGTAGACGAATTTATGAAATTTTGCCATGGTGGCTATACGCGTGTGCATCCGTACATTGTCCTGATGGAAGAGCACTTTTTTCGCCAAATGCGGTCGTTTAGGCTTCAAATCGATATCGAATCTGTTCAAGAGCTCTGAATAATATTCGCCGGTGATCGCTTCACCATTCACACGCTACAAAACACTGGGTCCATGCCCTCACACTCCCTTTCTCTCCGATCGTCCAATTGCATTCTATCGATTTTAACGACAATTTCTAGTATGACGGTATCTTTTTGACGACCGGCACGTTTAGCGTTACTTGTGCTAGTACAACAACAATGGAACTCAGTAAACTACTTTTAACCACTGGAATCGATGGTTCAGAGTCCCCTTGGTATTTATTAAATCGTTTATTAAGTCATTCCTTAGTTTTGTGTAAAATACCAACACAAAAAATAATGCTTAATCAGCACCCGTAATTCATTTTTTTTTTCGCTAAAATTCACGAAGTCGTCTGTTTTCAATGACTGTCAAACTAAAAATTAATAGCCCAGCTTTTTCAAAATGGTACAGCAATATTTTAATCGGTAACAGTTGGCGGAAGCAATTTATTTTGTATTTACAGTGACTGCCTTATCAAACAGCCCTCGTATGTATGTAAATGTTTAGTACACAAAATCTATAGGGCATAAATTGGAAGGAAGTAGATACCTAAACTACACTTACAGTGGGCAGAGTGGCAGCAGATATCTCTGGGCAAAACGATTATAAGGCGGATCTTAATGTTTTCCTATTCAGACCTACAGTATTAAGCTACATTCAAACGGCTGAGGGTTTTTACGAGAGTATTTTGTTTCCCCTGTCGAGGAAGGACCCCATCAAGGAAAGACTTTTTAGACTCTCTAACTCTCTGACATGCACTCCTACATGCTCGCTTATACTGGCCTGGGTATCCTCAATACATACCCAATGTGTCAAATATTCAGTACAAGGTTTGCGGTTCATTAAGGCATCAATTCGACACCGTTCGCAAGAATAAAATATTTTTTGCAATTCCTTATGCAAGATTTTGCTTAAGGACCTCTAAATGAAGTCTTATAAAGTACAGTTATTCCAACTCCAATGCGATTTCGCCCAATGAGCTGAAGATCGGTGGCATCATTGTTCCGTGTTTCTTTGAAAACGAGGGAGAAGCTACCGTTACCGTCAATACTGATCTTTACCATGCCAGGCTTGGATCCTATTTGTTTACAATGTTGAAGATAGTAATATGGACGATATGTGGTTTCAACAGAACGACGCCACACAGCCAACGTTATGATCGATCCTTTGCGCAATGAGTGAAAATTGGATAATTATTCGAAACGCTGATGCCAACTGAGAGCCCGTTGCTGCAGTTTGACTCCATTGAACTATTTTTTGTGGGTTAAGTTGTAGGAATAAGTTGTAGTCGCCATTGCAGCCATAGAAGTCCACACAATCGAGAAAGTATTGAAAAAAGGTAGAACAGAAGCCCATTGAATCAGCCCCAGTAGATGTATTTTTTTTAATAATTTTAAAACGCAAATTTTTTATGGCGCATGATGAACATTTATATGTCGTCTATCAGACTTGTTGTGTAGTGCTAATTCGACTAAAGCCTCAGATTGGTTGGTAGTAGTGGTTTTTGGAGAAAGATTTTACAGAAAATTTATCATACTAAGGATATTTATGACAGTGGATATTGCAGACTGTAGAACAGTTAACTGTACGCTATGTGTGACGACATTGATAAAATCCAACGAACTAAAATCCGGAGATTTAACTGACTAGGCCATGTCGTACGGATGTATTTGTACCAAAACAGAGAAAAACCTTCATTCCATCGAAAAGATCGAGTACAACAAGGACCTGTCTTTATTTATTGTTTCCAATTCCTAGGAGGTACCTATGCCAATCTAGAAGTTGGAAAAGTAATCGGCAAATCAACAAATTCGTCTACTTGTCAAAGACTGTGTGCCGTGATAAATTCCATTAAAAAAAAACTGTGGACCACCGACCTTTTACACCTGAAGCTATGTTATTTAGGGGCTACAGCTAATAACTATAAAGAACTCAAAATTTAAAAACTTATTCAATAACAAGTGGAGTGAAGAAAATGACACGAGTATTTAGATTAGTATTTTTACCTTAGTTAGGGCTAATTAGATTGATTTTAAACCCGATAATTCTGTGGTATTCTATAGCTATTTGCTAATTTCTAGAAAAAAGGTAACACAAAAACCGATGGGCGTAATCCCGATTTTAAAAGCAATTTCAGCATATTCTCCCCTTAAAGATAACTTATGCTTTTAGCTTATTAGGGTTAGAAAAGTTCACCGAACTCTTTGTTTCACCTAATCTCTTTCACTCTTAGCCAACTAGAGTTAATCCCTTCGCGTTTCCCCATTATTAGTAGTTAGCTTTTATTATATTCTATTTATAAATTATGTATATATGTAATGCTAAACGCTAATCTCTCTATTTCCGCATCCACTTACATACATTTTCAGGTCGTAAAAATGATGATTGTGGTTGTGTTGATATTTGCCATTTGTTGGTTACCGTTTCACGCATACTTCATTATAACAGCCTGCTATCCAGCATTGACAGAGACACCTTTCATTCAGGAAGTCTATTTGGGCATCTACTGGCTGGCCATGAGTAACTCCATGTATAATCCTATTATTTACTGTTGGATGAACTCAAGGTAGGTCGACATATAAGCATAAGTGCATAAATGAGCAATTTTAAATGAAAAGTGTGTAAGTCTTTTTTTTTTTTTTTAATAAAAGTAATAGTTTTAAACAATGCTTTAGAGAAAAAATAAATTAAATTAAAATAAGAAATGAACTTATTTGAGCTAAAAAAAATTAATTACGGTAATTGTAAAGTAATTTCTATTAAACGAACCGAACATTATATTAATTATTAATAGAATTAAATTATATTAACAATGATATAGGTTATCAAAATTCTTATCTTTATTTTTTATTTTTATAAATTTTATAACAAAGTTTGATGATTTGGCCCCACAAGTGAAGCATCGCTTAATTTATATATTTCTTTTTTTTTATTATGCTTACTTTTGATATATATATATAGTCCGTTACATATTTCCATATGAAAATAAAGAACTTACTGCATTTTTATTTATAAAAGCTCATTTAATAATAAAGAAATATATGTATATTAATCTACACATTTTCACACGAAAGTATAGTTAAGAGGTTTTGCAACGTTGCAATTTTTAACTCTAAAGCTTCTTTAGTTTTGTTAAATATATATATATAGGGTTTCCCAATAAGAGTGATATGATTTCTTAAAAAAAAACACACTGTAATTGTTAAGGAAATGTTTTTTACTTAATATGAAATACAATCGATACAATTAAGTTCTGAATGTAACATCATTCAAATTACTTCACGATTTCTTTTGAAGGAACGAATTCGATTAACCAAATTTTTAAATTTTTTTACACCAAATCAAGTCGTATGTCATAAATAGCACGTTCAATATTGACTTTTAAAGCTTGGTTTATTGCTAAAGACCAATGCTTCAAATGACGTCTAATAGTGTTGAATCACAACTTGTTGGAGGCCATTCAATGTCACAATTTCTTGAAAAAATCGAATCTGCAAACCTTTCTCGCAAATATTTCGTTGTTGTACGTGCTGTGTGATACGTAGCCCAATCTTGTTGGAACCAAATGTTGTTAAGATCAACTTCTTCCAACTATGGCCATAAAAAGTTTTATATCATCAATCTAGACCACTGTCCATTGACAGTAACGGTGCTACCAGCTTCATTTCGAAAGAAGTACGGACTGATGTTTCCACCAGACCAAAAACCACACCAAACTGTCAATTTAGGTGAATTGGTGGATTTTCTTCGCACCAGAATCGACAGTTTTCTTTATTTACCACACCACTCAGATGAAAGTGAGCCTCATCGGAGAATATGATTTTCTTAAAAAAAATTGTGTTCATCGAATTCGTTCCTGCAAAAGAAGTCGTGGAGGCCATTTGAATGAACGTAATTGTATCGATTCTACTTTGCATTAAATAAAAAACATTTCTTTAACAATTAGTGTTTTTTTTTTTTCAAGAAATCACATCACTCTTATTGGAAAATGCTATATATATGTGTATCTATAAATTTGCTAGATTTAGCCCCTGAATTCGTCCGTTTGCATTTTTTAAATGATTTTGATAAGTTTTCTTTTATATAAAATATTAGCGAACCCCGGCGTGCTTTGCGACACCTATAAAAAAAATCAAGAAAATCTAATGTAAACTACCAGCTTTGTATGAAGAAATGTGAAAAAAAAAATTTTCATTGAAAAATTTTTATTCTTGAACAAGATTTTTTTTTAATTTTTTTTTAATTTTTTTTTTCATTTTCATTTTTTACTCCTTTTTTCTCATTCTTTCACATCCACATTCAATTTAATGTACGCGTATTTTGGATTTTTACATATATTTGTTGTTATTGCATGTGTTTTGTATGGGTAGCAGTCAATGTTCACTAAAATGGTCATATCTCTGGAACGGCTGCGCCAATCTTATGAAAACTTCATATTAATCTTTTCCTAAAATCCCTTTATGACTCCTTAAAATTTCATTTTACCATCTTGTAGAGATTTAATTTTTTTTTACTCTGGGGCATGCTACATGGAACTTACCATATGAGTAGGAGTTTTCACATAAAACTTGCTCACCTTGCTCGACAGATGAAAATCTCACTACAAAGCACAACATAAAAAATCTAAATTTACTAACATAAGATAAATTGTAGCGTAATTGACATTCTTCTGTAAGGTTTATGTAAACTGTACTGCATTGGAGAATTGAGGAAGCGCAAAAAAGTTGAACATTTGGCAATATTTTACTTCACCTAAGAAAAATTAACTGCAAATTAGTCAACTTAGAAGCTTGATTAAAAAAATCATTTAATTAGATTTATAAATTTTCAGCGATTAGTAAGCGGAGTAAGATTTTGGCGGGAATCCTATTGCAAATGACGCAAAGCGAACAACAAAAACTGTTTTTGAACGGACTCACTTTTATCAGAATGGACTTTATAATTAAGGTTCCAAACAACCGAACCGTACTCCAATATTAGTCTTACTAATGACGTAAAAAGTAATTTCGTAATATAAGGGTTTTTAAATTCTTTAGATCACCGCTTTAACAAAGGCAAGGGCACCTTTAGCTTTCAATACAGTTGTATTAATATGAAGATTGAAGTTGAGTTTAGTATCCATTGTTACACCCAAATCAACAAAATTGCATGCTTGCCCTAGACTATAGTTGTTTATAGTCTATATATTCTCATTTAAATAAAATGATTTTACATTTGTTAAGGTTAAATTATTCAAATCGGTTTGTAAAAATATTCTTTCATTAATTGAAGTATATGTTTGAAAAAGATTTATGTCATCAACATATAATAAAACCTTTGAATATTTTATAACTGAAGACAAATCGTTAATAAATAACAAGAACATAATCGGTTGATACATCAATTATGTCAGAAAAGGTACCGTTAAATAGTACTTTTTGAGTCCTGTTACAAAGATTGGAAGATATCCAAAAAGATCTAGTTTTTTAATAAGTATTATATGATTTACTCTGTCGAATGCCTTACTGAAGTCAGAGTATATGACATCAGTATTCTTGTTTTCCCTGAATCCATTTGAAACGTGAGTAACAAATTCCAGTAAATTAGTAAGAGTAAATTTGCCTTTGCAAAACTCATGCTGGGAATTGAAAATTAAAAGAAATATGGAAAAAATTAATTTGGCAGTAATTATGGATTAAAAAAGTTTAGGTATAGCTTAAAGCTGGAAGATATCCCTTCACAATATTCCATCAGGAACATCCCGAAAAAAAAGGACATCACTCGATACTGAAATGCATTTTCTAATAGATATGACCTTATTCATTGGTAAGAAAGCTTTCATTACTTGATATCACTTCGGCTAAGCAATTGATATCAGATCTTTGAAGCGGTGCAAGCCTGTATTGCTGTAGGTTATTTTCCATATGCCAATAAATTTTATTCTATTGTCATTATGGATTTCAATAAAATTTATTGTTTCAAACATACTAACTTACAAAAGTGCATGGTACAAAAATATCAGTTTTTCGAATAAATCGGTCTTTTGCATACTTCATTCTTTTAAGTTGGACCAAATATCTATCGCATATTATATAAAATTGATCAAATCGGTGCAACAGTTTCGGAGTAGAAAATCCTTTTTTATCGGATATCTACGTCATGTACAAAACAAAACCTTTCAGGTCTCTATGATGAGCAGTTTAGGCTACACCTTGGTCCTTCATTCATTCCGAACAAAAAGCTTTATATATATATGTACTCGTACTAAGTATATAGATCTGAATAAAACTGCCAATATACAAGTAATTATCGGTCGTATATGTACTATAGTGGTCCGATCTGGCCGTTTACAATTGTAAATATAAGTGTACCAATGCATCTGCCTACCAAGTTTGGTTGAAATATCTCAAAAACTGAGGGACTAGCTTGCGCTCAAGCAAACAGACAGACGGGCATTTCATGGCATGAAATGTATAATAAAATATATTTATCTTTTTAGTTATGTTTTTCTTCTGTGCGACTCAATCTCGTTGTGTGCAATATTTAATTCAATATCTCAAGTAGTTTAGTTTAAAAAAAATGAATGTAGAGATACCAAAGTTGCATCATTTTTTCCAATATTATTTCGTTTTTACACGAAACGAAATACTATCGCTAGCGTTGAATCGTTAACATAGAATGTTAAACGTTTAAATTTAAGTGTGCTGTTGATCCCATAACAAGAAAACATTTTAAAATTAACGATAACAACAAGGTTGACCCGTTTTAACAATGTCATTTCGTTACAATAACATGGCGCCAAAGCGAAAGAAAATAAATTCGTTAACCAAACGAAATGGTATCGTCTCGTTAGTTGAGCATCTCTACTTACTTCTTTGGCGCATTTTTTACTGAAAAGAATTGTATTACTAAACGTGCCGTCAGACATAGCAATCAATTAATTTCAAATGGCATACCAAAATGTGTATTTCGAAATTCAGCCTAAAAATATGAAACATGAAAGTTTAATTTAATTTTTGGAAATCAGTCTGAATGCCAATTTTGCAAATTTAAATTTCTCTGACAATACTGAAATTCTTTGACAACAATTTCAAGATAAATAATTAATTTCAGAAATCAAATTGCAATTTTTATTTTCGCAAATATAAGAAATTAAATTGCAGAAATTAATTTCAAGGTGGTCACAAGTCGAATTATAAATTTTTGACAGCACAATCTACCGTTATGTGCACTCTCATAAGTATGTACTGAATTATTTATTGATTTACAGCTTTGAAGGACATCACAAAATCCCTATTCGTGCTAAAAAGCCCAAAGTAATTGAAGGATTAGTTCAAATGACAAAATTAATGTCCCTGTCACAATATGTATGTACATAAGCATTTTTACATACATTTTCATATATAAATACGGATGTGTTATCTAAATATATATATCGCACGTAAAGCTTGTTTGGATTTTAAACTCATACTTTTATTCGTGCAGTTAACATTTTGCCATTCCAAGCATACGTCCATATTACTCACGTGAACTTTACACCGAACCAAGTCTGTATATCCGCAATATTGTGGCCATTTTATTGTTGTGGGATGAGCACGAACATTATGACCACAATGAGAAATGTACACACGCTCAATTTGGCTCTAAAAGCCATTGCTTTTTAATAGAAATATGGATGTGTAGGAGTGGCGTTTGAGTTTTATTTAAACAGAAAATAGTTGTCATCTAGTTAATGGAATGTACCAACTTTAAAAGTGACTTTAAAATATCAAGCTACTTATTTTCAATTTTTTCCATCACATCGAAAATAAACTTCACCTGAAGCAGATTATATTCAAGAGAATCTTTAAGTTTTCAATTTTGGTTCGGAAGCATCCCATTTTTTAACCGTGAGCTTCTATAGCTTCTATTAGGCAGTGTTCTGTTATTATTCTAGTAGTGATACTGATGTGATTACGTCATCTATTATGGACCTTTTTGGTGAATTCCTCGTCCACCTAGCAGTTTTCCGGTATGTTTATTACGAGGTTGGTGGGTTTGAGTGTAGTAGATTGACTAGTTAATCAGCCTTCCGTGATTGCGGTAAGCTCTGCATGGAGAAATCTGCAGTGGTCCAGTATTCTTAGGCTCAATTTGAGTGAATGTGATGGAGAGTGGATCTCACGTCTTTGCATTGCCTTTTGAGTCTTCTGCAAAGATGCTCCTTGACATAAGACATTTAGATTTTCCCATTCGCTGCTCTCAGAGATCCTTGTAGAGATTATCAAAACAGAGTTTATAGATTGCGTAGTCCAATTCTCTCGGAATTTATAGTGGTGTATGTTACCCGGCCGTGCCCTGTATTTTGGTTTCTCCAAAGTTGAGTTGCTTTCAGTTTAACTGCGTTTCAGCTCGCTTGAAGTTTGCCTTAGAGAACTTGTGGAGGAAAATTTAGAAGAGTTTCTAGCGTCGTCATGGAGGTCGATGAAAGAGCTCCCGTTAAAAGCACAGCTGCGTACTGCTCTCCAGTCTGCTACTAAAAGTTATTTTATTGAGTGTCACCCAACAATCGGCAACGCCGTAGAAAAGAATGGGTCTAACTGCCGCTGTATATATCCAGTGGACAATATTGAGTCTTAGACTGAATTTTTTCCTTATTCTATCTGTCATATTTTAGCTCAAGTTAATTGTGCTATCCAATATTGGTCCAAAATATTCAATATCCGTGGAGGGTGTGATCTCCGTGTCTGTTTAAATCAAAGTTGTTTGCACTCCTGAAGAAGAGTATCATTTCGGTTTTTGTTGGGTTGGTGCTCAGCCTGCAAGTCTTACACCATCTTCATATCTGTAGTACATTTTGTAGAAGATCTCATAGAGTAGAGAGGGAAGTATTTTCCCGTCGCTGTGAGGATGATGTTCTTCGCGTACGTTAATACTCCATAGCCAATGCTCCTCAGCTGCCGTAGCAGCTTGTTTACGGCAAGAATCTGCAACAGTAGGAGGAGGACTCTTTCACGCTGATGCAAGCAAATATTATCTTGTTCCTCGATGTAGAGAAAAACACCGAGTATGAATTTCTTGAAAGCGACGGACGGAAGTCCCTTTAGTGATGTAAGCAAAGAGTTTTAGAAGAAACAAAGTAAAGCTGATTGACCTGACGTCCTTTGAAGGCAAATAATTGATCGTTCCTAATTTTAGTATAAAGATTAACTTTTCCTTGGGCCAAAGGTGGGGAATGTAACCCTTGCTTTGAAAGGCTTTGTAGATTTGCATATCAGTGGGGAAAAGTTGTAATTCAGCGGGAAGGACGCCATCTTTGAATGGCTATTTTATTGCTGATATCCGATGTATGCTGAATAACTTTACAATGGGATTCAATTCGGTTGTCAGGTGATCAATAGGATATCCAGCATTTCGCCGCAAGATATTCATATTTTGGCTTTCGGATAAAATTGGGGTTAGCAGAGATCTTAGAAAGAAGCTTTCTTAGTATATTAGTTCTGAATGTGCATTGATGTCACTTTATAAGGCTGTCCAAGATTCTCTTTATGTTTTCCTGAAAGCTTTTTTGAAAGTTTTTGGGCACTCTCTCCGAGGACGTCAACCAGCAGAGCAGCGACTTCTTCTCAATTAAGGAAGCAGAGAACAATACATGCCAACAAATTTTATTCCTTATTACGTTTTAGGTTGTCGTCGTAAAAATCATAGGGTTTCGTTTCATTGAATATTTTTTAATGTAGCGGTTAGCAAACTCGGTTAACAAGCTCGTTGCACCAAGGCGCTGTAATTGAAACATAATTATATGGCAAGCCATTTGCATCACAGGCTGAGGCTCCACTCGATTTCTACCAACATACCCAAACATAACTTTAACCCATTACTCCAACTGGATCACAAAATTTGTTTCAGTAATGTATATATATATTTTTTTTTGTTGAGGAAGGAGCTTTTTCCTTCTAAACCGACTAAATAATTTTACTCAAAATCTGTACGGTTGTATTTCTGCTGCTTCAATTGTATTTATTTTAGCAAAGCATTACGGCTTCCCGATTTCTACTGAATAATAATCAAGCATATAAATAAAAAAATAGCTCGTTTATATGGCTATACTAATAGACCGTTGACTTCGTATAAAATTCAAGAGTATCCCTTCCACATCGTTTCATGAATCATCGAATACGAGAAATCTAATGGAAAACATGGCGTAACGCATATTTTTACGTATTTATGTAATTCATTTGAAATAATACTGTCTACAAAATTTATATTTCCTCCGTTTATTAGTTTAAATTTAAATACCCTTTAAATAATGAAATAAAATTCATTGAAGTAAGCACACTAAAACTTTTACAATAAAAACACTTAAACTTTGAATGTGGCACACAAAAATAAATGCGCCACAGAAAAATCAGGTATTCACAAAAACTTTTTGTGGCAAAGTTTAGATTAAAGTAGTTGGGAAAATTAGCAACAACTGCTGGCAAATGTAAATTTTGAATGTACTCGTAGTAACCCTACCCTGCAGAGAAATTCTTAAACGGTATGTAAACCTTTTAGTCATAAGCTGGTATTTTAAGTATGGAATTATACCAGTTTCTATTTGTTGACAAATATATGCGGCTGATGGTTGTCACTGTCAGACATGAGATTCAAAGTTCGAATCTCGTGGTTGGCACAATTTTATTTTTTCTCCAAATTAAAAAGTCAACATGCTTAAATGAACTAGTATTTAACTAGTACAAAGCTGATGCATAAGTTAACAATTGACAATTTATAGCCGCTTGCGTGGGAAAATTATAACAGATGCATCAGCTTGTGTGAAAATGCAAACTAGTCGCAATCAAGTTCACAACTAGAATAGTTGTTCGTAGCAAAGTTATATCCAGAGTATTTTTTTATGTTTGCGCATTTTGAGTTTACTCAATATAATTCATCATCTACCTTCTAACTCAACACGAGTTCATTTATCTAATTCATCAACTTTTAAGCAAAATTAGAGCAATAAAAAAGAGAGTAAAACAAAAAACAAAATAAGTTTATTTCAGAGCAAAATTCTCTGCTGACGTTTGTACGCATTTGCACAAAACTGTTTAGAAATAAATTGTTGGAAATGTAAGGTGGCTAAGTGGTTAGTGCACTGCATCATTGTGATTTGGATGGTCATAACAAAATATTTGTTATATATATACATTGGGGTGGTCCAACAGATTATTTTCTTTAAACATTAGAAAGGTTCGGTTATGAAAATCTTTTCGAATTCATTAAGTTCTCTAAGCAATGTGTCTCTGAAATATTTTTATCGGCTGAGCAGTTGTTATAAATAGCTTAAGGTATAAATCCTATAATAAAATTACTCAATAGATGTCACTGTGGTCAAGATATTTTTCTAATCTTACAATTATATAGAGATAAATGGTGATCCAAGTAGAGGTAATTTTTTCAAAAGCCTTTTTTTGACAAATCCTGCTTGAGTCGTGACAAGCTGTCATGTTATTTTTGTTCAGTATTGTTTGGCATTTCATCGTGGAAAAACTTACGCCTGAATACGAAAATTCACGTTCTGTAAAGAATGTGTTTCGCGCGCTTTGCTCAACTTATGGTTAACATAATCGGTTTGTAGGCCGGTGGAATCATCGGTCCATATTTCTTCAAAATTTATGCCGATGAGAACGTAACAGTCAATGGCGACCGTTATGGCGCCATGATAACCGACTATTTGATGCCTGAAAGTAAAACTCCTGATTCCCGCGACATTTAGTTTCAACAAGACAGCCTCACTTCCCACACATCGCATCAATCAATGGATTTATTGAGATAACACTTCGGTGAGCAGATAATTTCACGTTTTGGGCCAGTCGATTGGCCACCAAATCGTGTGATATCACACCGTTAGACTTTTTCATGTGGGGATATGTAAAGTCTAAAATCTATACGAACAATCCCGCTTCGATTCAGGCGTGTCATTCGTCAGTTACCATTCGAAATGCTCGAGCGATGAACCATCTGAGACGTAGCCGCGGCCAACCTTTGATAGAGATAATCTTCAAAAAATAAATACCAAAGAATGTTCTTTCGAATGATAATAATTTGAATTAAATTTGAATTTTCTGCGTTTTTTTTTTTAAGTAGGGGACCTCGAAATGGAACACCTTTTACCAATGCGTTCCTGAATGGTTGAACAATTTTACGAAAGTGCTCTTAAGAATCTTGGAATGATTCTTTATAATCATCAGTGCAGTTTTTGAATTTTTAGCATGCGCTTTTTGGCAGCTTCAAATCCTGGCCTTCCATCTGCATAGGTGCCAAAAATAAACAAAAATATGTTTCATTGAGAAACTGCTTCAACCATCTGCTCTTAAACTTCCAAACAGATTGCAACCCTCCGCAAAAACTCTCATTTCGTTTTTTCTCTATATTGATATCCGTACTGTGAAGTAAAGTTGATGCTATCGATCATTTAAGTTAAAACTTTTAACAATATTTTTGCATTAAACCTTTTTTAGATATCTTTAACTGATCGATATTCATATTGTATCATTTGTTATCTTAACAATTTGATTGTATTTAAAATTTTAAGAATGTGGCATCTCTGAAACACTTTTCCCACTGTAAGCCTCTAAAACTCACATTAGCTTATGCCGTATATATAGCATTTTATGTAACTTATCAATTTAATTGTATTTAAATTTCCAAACAAGTGGCAACTCCCTTTATAATTTCTTTACATTTAACCTTTTAAATCTCTTTATTGCCATACCCATATAGTAATGTATAAGTGTAATGTATCTTATCAATTCTTTTAAATTAAAATTTGTAAACAGGTGGCAACATTGTTCAAAAACATTTTGTCATTAAATCTATTCAGTCTGATATAAAAATAGTAAGCGGCCTGTAAAATCCCCAAGATAATGTGCAATAGCAGCAAGGGAATTACCTATTTCTTGCTTACACGGAATGAATGCAGAGCAGTTGTCGATCTAATGATAGACTACAACCATCTGGCATCACATGCAAGCAGAATTAGTTTTAGTAGCAGCGACACATGTAAGAAATGCGAGGAGGAAGACATGAGTGAGATGTTAGAACACCTCTTGTGTTTCTATCCGCCCTTAGTTAAAACTCGACATAGATATCTCAGGGCTTTGGGAGGCTTAGAAATTGGATATTAAGGCTCTCTTGAAGTTCGCGAAAACCCTTGACGTCCGATATGATGACTACTTTAGATCGCAATAAAACGGACTTTCATCTGGCACTGCAAAGAACCGACGGATCAATGTGAGGCGCATCAGCCGGCCAGTGTAACTTAACCTCACCTCGTCAGTAATAAATCAAACCTAAATTATAATATTTCATTTCTTTTATCACATTTTTCAACTTAAAATCCGAGATAGGTGGTAACTCTGTTGAATTGTAAATCTATATCATTCTTGAGCCCACTTGAACACACACACAATATACATATGCGTGCCTATGTATGTATAATATATATATAAGGCGCATTATAACCGCTGAAGTAATTTTTGGCTAAGCTAGTCCAGTTAACGGTTTGCGTCCTGATGTTTTTTTTCTAACAAATAGAAGGACGTACAGTTTATTTTGAAAGTCTGCCAGAGATACACAATTAGAAAAAAAATTTAAATAATTTCCCGTAATTTTGGTTAGTGGTTGGATCAGGCAAGAATATTAGTGTTATCACATCTGAATTTTTTCAAATGGCAAACATCACTTTAGCCATCTGCTTAAGAGCTCAACCATGCTATAGGAATTTGGTTTGGTTATGGAAGGAGCCACATACCCCTATCCTAAATTCGAACTACTTATTAATGTGAACTGGCTAAAAAGAGCCCTACCGACATCTCTCAACACTTGAACAATAGGGGGGTTTTCTATGTCAGGAAATGCATACTATGCAAATATTTCCTATGGATTTTTGCTAGAGAGCGGGAGCGTGCATGCTTAGGTTTGGATATTGGATATTTTTCCCATGGCATATTATTTTTGCATGTGTTTTGTTGTTGTATAATTGCACGGATATGAAAACTTTGCTATCCGCGCACTATAGCATGCATTTCCTAGAAAGGGAGAATCCCACTAATGAAAAAAATACAATTAATTTTTCTAAAGCCAAAAAAAGTCATATTGGATTTACGGACGGTCCTAATGCAAATCCGCAAGCACGAAAATGTCTGGGTGTACACCAAAGCGTCAATACAAATGCTTTGCGTGCTTGTGTAATGACATTTATTTACAGCTACGATTTTTCACGGAATTTATTTTAACACATCACAACGCAAACACCCACAACGTTTGTTGCTGCTATTGCTGTTGCTGTTACTTCTACCCATTGATTTTTGCAATAAATGCAAAAGATATATAAAAAAAAAAGTGAACGAGTGAAAGACTGACGGATGTGCGTTCGCATTCAAAGGCATCTCATTGCCGCCGTGCTATGTCAATCTGTCAGATAACAGCCACTCAAGCGCATTGTCGATTGGCTGAGCTTGAACGTTTGAGCGTTTGTACATTCTGTATTTAGTGGCAAAATTCGTACTTCCGCTGCATTGCACAGCAGCCACAAGGCAGCAACTTGAATTAATTGCGGCAGAACTGTCAGCTGCAGTTTGCACTAAACGCTGATACAACCACGTCTTACTGCGACATAAGTGGCAGTATACTCCTGCGCTCGGATTTGCACTTTGTTGTGGCAATTATTTGGCATGACGATTGCACAGGCACTTAAAGCATATACATATTTACGCAGGTTCTACACAGCGAACACTTACTAGACGCTTGACATAAATCTTTAGTAGTTGAAACACATGCACACACCTTGCCTTGTAACGTAATTACATATATTTACATATTATTGAATTTGTATTTTTCCTTCTTTCTCTCTCCCTCATCATCTTCTTCCTTTAATGCCAGATTTCGTTACGGCTTCAAGCGTTTCTTCCGTTGGTGTCCATTTGTTAAATTGGGTGCTGAAACTCTAAATCGTCGCGATAATATGACATCGCGCTATTCGTGCTCCGGTTCGCCAGATCATAATCGCATCAAAAGAAATGGTAAGTACAGTAAAAACAAAAAAATAAGTGTCTGTATTCAGTTATGCCGAAATCTTTATACCTTTCATGAGCATATCAAATTTATTGTATAGCATTTTAGGACTAAATTTTAGTTCGGAAAAATTGGTTGTTGGTAAGGTGCTATATATGTATATGTATGATATAGCCTTCCGATCTGGCCGGTTTCGATAAATGATGAATAGTGTATAAAAATACATATGTGTATGCATTTTGATTGAAATATCTCAACTCAACTCAACTGGGGAACTAGGAACCTACCTCGGACTAAAATTAACATACCATTTCATGTTCATGAAAGGTATTAAAATAAATAATTTTAAATATGTTATACATTTATGGCTCCACTACATATCTATTTCATATATATTTGCTGTTGTTACGTCGTTGTTAATTGATAATTTTTTCAATTATTGTGTTTGCTTCATCAAACATCTTCCTCTATTATGCATACATATTTTATTTAAATATTTTTGTCTAATTTTTTTGCCGTTTCGCCATTGTTGTTGGCTCGGTATTAACTTCATTTCACTCTAAGTTGTCCATTTCCCAGTCAATTCATCTTTTTATGTGTCTCTTGCAGATACGCAGCGTTCATTTTTGTACACATGCCCAAATTCGCCGAAAAGTCGTCGGGTGGCATCACATTATGGTGAGTAAAACAATACTATTTGCTTGTAAACAAATACAATAAAATTTAAAGTTATACACGCGTTGGACCTGCGATAATCTCCTGGTAGCCACTATATAGACAGGCGGATTGCGCAAAGCGCTTAAGCTTGCAGACAAAGCTGTGCATATTGATGTAGGTAGTTGCAATCATAACGCAGTCTGCTGTTTACAACGTTCAGCTAGCGACCAGAAAAGCATTCAAGTTGCTCAGGAAACACTCTTTCATCATCCAACTAACTTGGTAACTTCTTGCGAGTATACCGAATCCGGACCTAAAACCTACGAACGGGTCTTTTCTAAGATATGGTGTATGGTAAATAAGCGATCTATGGGAGATTTGTCAGACCTGAAGCCTCATCGATATGGTCTACGGTTTGTTGACGGTGGTCTTTGGACTTTCCCACAGTACTTATACGCTATATTGATAAGACCTAACCCAATATAGTTGGTGCAGATTGTGGGGTTCACACATTTGTATATTAGGTAGAGAAAACATAGAGCACAGCTTTAGGACTTATTCATATTCGGTTAATTGAACATCTTCTCCATCTCGTTATGATATGGGAAAACAAGTTCACAATTTTCTGGTGTTTCACTTTCACTGTCTTTTAGCAGACTGGGGAAGTGTTCACTTGCTAAACTCAGTATAATTTGGGCATCAGTCGCTAGATCACCTCTTCGGGTTTTACATGCATATGCTTCGACCTTGAAGCCTTATGTAATTTGCCGCATTTTTTTATAGAATTTTCCACCAATACCACTGTCGCCTAGGTTCTCGGGGTCTTCATACTCACACATTTCGGCCTCTTCCCTTTACTTTCTATAAATCTGTCCCGTTCCGCTTTTCAAGGTATCTCTCCCAGACAGCGCTTCTTACGATCACTCGAAATGTTTGCAAGGTAGTTTTTATTCTCCAGTGCCGTTTGACACACCTCAGCGCCCCAGATCTTCTCTCGATCTTGTCGAAAACCAATAGCTTGAAATGCCGAGTTGCTGATAACTGCTTTACTGCAACAAGACAATGGTTCGAGTCGATCGTTACTATTCGGAACGTACGCATGGTACGATGAGCCTCAAACTATTGGGGAATGTTTCCTCGAGAAGGCTGAATTTTTCGATTGTTGTGTTGAAGATACCTTATTTGCCTATCCTGGTATAAGATAGTCTCTTTCACCACGAACCTGACCAAATTTTCGCTCCTTTATGTGACTGCTGTAGAAGATGTCAGAAAGATCTTCTCGTATCCGACCTTGGCCCGACCAGCGTACAAATCTGAAGGACGTTCATAAGGGATTATAATTTAATTACATCATTATAAGTCACCTTGTTTCCGTGTATTAAAAATTTATTACTTTTGTTTCGTATTAATTTACAAGACCAAAAAGCATCATCTGTCGTTTATGTCAATTCTCCATTAACATCTTCTACCCAAAGAAAGCAAGTAACACTTGCTACTCATCTCCACCTCCTGCACAGAATACAGCCTCGCTTTAATCCCGCAATATATTCGAATACACTTACATTTACATAAGTAAGTAAAGTTTTCTCGACTGGCTGACTTCTAAGAATATGATGGCTGTACAATAAAACCAGCTGCATTGTATCTATATACATATGTACGTATGTATGTATATATGTATATTATGTTTATATTATATCTGCTGTTGATAGACAGCAACATGTCGCAAGCGAATTTAAAACACCAAAACACTACTCTGGCTGAGTAATGTTGAAACGAGTCCATTGTCCATTCATGTCCTTTGCATTTATCTTGTTGATGTACGTAACCAATATTAGTCTGGCACTAATGCTTTTTTCCTTTTGTCCTTACTTTCCACTAAACATTTTTAACTAATAGTTGCTGATGTGGTAAGAGCAACATATCTGGTTGACTACAAATTGCTGTATTTAGTGGTAAACCAGCGGACCCTATAGGAACCGTTTTGGGTGCTACTTGCCTTGATGATTTCTAACATATTCAAGGTTCATCAGTAGTAGTATTTTCTTCCATTGTGGAGTTTTTATTAATAACAGTTGAACATTAACTGTTTTTCTTTTAAAATCCACCTTCCGGCGTTAATGGCGTCGTTATATGACGAAGATATGAAAAGCTTTTGGTCAGTAATCAGGTCTCATCATATTGTTTCCAAAACAGTGCAGAATAATGGATACCGGTTTACTCAAATAGCTCACACAAGTGAGAAAGTTTTTGGGTTCTGTAATGAAATCCCGACACATAAAAACCTAGACACGACCAAATTCAGGTCAAACATATTCCAGACATAACCAAATTTCAACAAATTATAATCCAGACAAAAAAAACTTTGGTAAAAAATTCGGACAAAATATAAAAATAGTTTTAAAAAATCGTTCGATTTTTAAAATTACTTTTATACTTTATCGGGTTTTTGTGAAAGAAATTAGCGGAGTGAAAGAAAACCGTGTCTGATCTGTTTAACAGCTTTATTCAGAGTGCCGTTTTACAAAAGTGGTGTGATATTCTAAGCGGTTCTCTATATATATAATAAGTACATAAACCTTATGTAAAGCTAAGCTTAGATAAATCTGCGGTTGGTTTGTAGAGTTGCGTTCAGATTTCAACAAACGCCCCTTCAAACCAAGCGCATCGAATAATAGTAATTACATTTCAATTTCAAAATTTCATTTTTAACAAATAACAAGCATTAATATGTTTCTGCTTCCCCAAAACTTTGGTTAATACGTCTGCTGCATTATCATCCGTAGGAACATATTCAACCTCAATTTGTTTCGCTTCATGCTTTTCACGGATGTAGTGGTACCGTATGTCAATATGCTTACTTCTCTTTTGTACTAGTGGATTTTTCACCATGAACAGCGCGCTCTGGTTATCACATAAAATTGAAGTAGGACATTTGACGGCTCTTTCAAAACCCATTTCTGACAACAGTACACGAAGGAATGCAGTTTCCTTAGTCCCTTGACATAATGCGACATATTCAGCTTCCATGGAACTTAGTGCCACAACTGATTGTTTTCGAGACTCCCAAGGCTATAGCTGCACCAGCCATTAAAATAACATAGCCTGTAAACGACTTTCTGTCAATGCTATTACTTCCCCAATCAGCATCTGTAAAACATGTAAAATTTGTATATTTAGCAGAAAAAGCTAATTTACCAACTGGATTCTTCTGCAGGTATCTGAGCACGTATTTCGCAGCATTCAAGTGCTCTGTATGTGGGTGTGAGTTAAACTGGGACAACTTTGACACCACATGTGCAATATCCGGTCTGGAAATGACCGCCAAGTACATCAGTCCACCCAATAAACTTTGATAAGCCTTGGTCAACAAATTATCACACTGCTTGGCACATTTTTGTAACACCGTACCAGGAGCCCATGGGGTTGCTGCAGGTTTGCAATCTACCATACCCCATTGTTGAAGAATTTGTTCAACATACCGCTTCTGATGAATTGTAATGTCGCCTCGATCACCATCTCGTTCTATCTCCATTCCCAAATAAAATGAAATTGGGCCACGATCAACCGCCTCCACGTATTCATTTAATTTGTCCAGGATTTCGCTCATTTCTTTCTTACTTGAGCATGCGAGTATCATATCATCGACATATAAACCAATTATGTTAACGTTTTTACCATTTCTGCGTATATACACAGATGTATCTGATTTACATCTTTTAAAACCAATTCTCAATAATATTTCAGTAACTTTCCGATTCCATTCTCGTCCAGCTTGTTTAAGACCATACAAAGCCTTTTTAAGCTTGCAAACTTTATTAGAATTTTCCGAATCTTTAAACATAGATGGTTGTAACATGTAAACCGTTTCTTCTAATTCACCATTCAAATACGCAGCAACAATGTCTACATGGTTAACCAACAATTTGTGTTTTGCTGCTAAAGCTAAAATCAAGCGAATAGTTGAATGACGTACAACAGGTGCAAAGGTTTCACGGTAATCTACATTATATTTTTGCGAACAACCTAATGCAACCAATCTGGCCTTGTGTTTTTCAATAGAACCGTCTGGTCTTCGTTTAATTGAAAAAACCCACTTGCATCCAATTACGTTTTTGTTTAGAGGTTTATCCACCAATTCCCATGTTCCATTTCGCATCAGTGTTTCATATTCTATGTTCATCGCCTTTTTCCAATGTTTCGACTCTGGCGAAGATAATGCTTCATTTACCGAATTTGGATTCTCAATAATGGAATTCAGCATTTCCAGCCCACTCTCCATGCAATACACTTTTTTCGGTCTTCCTACGCCGCCCGAACGTACAAATCTCGGTCGTCCGCGTTTTCGTTTGTTATCAACAACAACTTCTTCATATTCGGAACTAGTTTCACTTTCTCCTTCTTTCTCATTTTCTTCTTGATATATTTCATTATACTCTTCGCTTCTACTTTCTTCGGCTGATTCATTTTCTATATAAAATGGTCCTTCGCGATCATTATCGATTGAATTAATTTCGAAAGACTTTTCAAAAAATATAACATCGCGAGCAATGGTAATTTTATTTGTTTGCACATTTACTAACCTGTAACCTTTTGTTACATCATGGTAGCCAACAAATTTCAATTTAACACCCTTCGGCAAAAATTTACTACCTCGTGGCCTAGGACCTTTCTGAAGCACTACCGCATCGCAACCAAACGTGCGAAAATGTGAAACTGATGGCTTTCGTCCATGCCATTTTTCATAAGGTGTTGTTGCTCCTAAAACATTCGTAGGACATCTGTTCCTAATGTAAACCGCCGTACTTACAGCTTCCGCCCACAGTGTCTGAGGTAATTTAGACTCATTTATCATACACCGTGCCATTTCAACTATAGTCCTGTTGGCTCGTTCAGCCACACCGTTTTTGGTGAGGACTATATGCAACCGTCGTTTGATGCCGAATACCTCTTTCAGCAAAATAATTTTCAAATTGTGAATTTACGAATTCGCGTCCGTTGTCGCTCCGAACCGATTTTATTTTGCGGCCTGTCTGCTTTTCCGCGCTCGCAGCAAAAAGTTTAAACATATTAAACGCTTCTGATTTTCGTTTAATAATGTAAATGCTAGTCATCTATGAAAGTGATGAAGTACGACGTCGATGATTGTTTTTGGCACCAACTCTAACACATTTTTCGTATAAACGTTATTATAATTCGTATATTTAAATGCAAGTAAACAGTCGATTGTTTTTGGAATTTTCGCATTTATTCCATTCACCATATTTACTTGTTTAAGTCACTTACGACCGAAACGTCTATGCCAGTCATTTGCACTATCAATAACAGCATTTACAGTTTCTTTAATTTTATTTAATAAAATATTTGCGACGTATATACCGTTTTCTAATCTTGCTGTCATTTTCACTTCGTTACTACCGTTCCGTATTACAGCGTCATTCTCTTTAAAAGTAACCATATTACCGCACTCAACAGCTTTACTTATTGAAAAAAAGTTAGAATGGAGATCAGGAACATACCATACGTCCCGCAAATTAATATTGGAATATTTTATACGAATTTTAACGTTGCCTTTCCCGTGTGCATAAATTACAGCACCTGATGCTAACATTATTTCATGTCTTTTACGAATGAGAGATGTAAAGGAATCAATATCATTACACATATGCGAAGTCGCACCACTATCAATTATCCAATCTTGCCTTATGCTCCCCTTCTTCTCAAATAATGACCACGCTTTATCGTTCGTTGCTGAATTAGTGCATTGAGAGCGAATATGTCCTCTCATACCGCATTTATAACACTTTATATTGTTGTTGTACTTTCCAAATTCTTGGTTCTTAGTTTTTGCACTGCTACCGCTGCTGCCGCCGTTCTCACGTTCGCCGCCTACGCTACTGCTTTTCCCAGCTTCTCTGCCGCGCCAAACGCCTCTGCTGCTATCACTTCTTCTGCTACTAACGGCTTTTACACGAAACTTCGCTTCATTCGCTGAGAATATACCTTCTCCGTTTTCGAATTTATCTCCATGTCTTTGTTCTTCTTCTAAAATTTTCGCAATTAAATTGTCCAATTTTGGCAAAGTATCTCTACTTTCCATTGCGACAATGAAACTCTCCATTTCATCTGGTAACGAGCAAAGAAGTAGGATTGATAAAAAATCATTATCCATTGTTATGCCAACTTCTTTTAAGTCCTCTATCACGCAACAAAATTCTTTCAATTGGTCAGAAAACTTGCAATTCCCTCTGAATTTAAATCGAATTAGTTTTTAAATAAATTTACTTTTCTACTTGCTGTGTCCGCTTTGTACAAAGCACCTAACGTTTCCCAAGCACATTTCGCACTTAAACAATTTTTTATGTGTATTAGCTCACTTGGCTTAACACTCAACGTTATAGTAGCAAGTGCCTTTTGGTCGTAAGCGATCCATGTTGATTTTTCAGGCTCCGTCTCTGGTGATTTCTCCAATACAGCATTCCACAAGTCCAAGGTGATGAGTAGACTTTTAACTTGTATACACCAAGTTGCGTAATTATCGCCGCAAAGTTTCTCAATATTGGCTATAGCATTCGCCATCGTTAACGCCTTGTTTTTAATACCGGACAAACAATTAAACCGAATTAACATTTATCGGAACCGTCTAGAACACCAGATCGATATCTGGGCCCATAACCTTTGTGAAAGAAATTAGCGGAGTGAAAGAAAACCGTGTCTGATCTGTTTAACAGCTTTATTCAGAGTGCCGTTTTACAAAAGTGGTGTGATATTCTAAGCGGTTCTCTATATATATAATAAGTACATAAACCTTATGTAAAGCTAAGCTTAGATAAATCTGCGGTTGGTTTGTAGAGTTGCATTCAGATTTCAACAGTTTTTATGTCTCGATTGTTTTACATTCAAAAGTTACGCATAAAAGATACGTTATAGAATAAATATTTAATTAATAAAGATAAATATTTTAACAAAGTAACCAAGAATGGATTTTATATTGATGATTTTAATTTTTTAAATTTATGGAAAAATTCGAATAAAAGCGAGTAGTAACTTATTTGGTGCTATCTGGGTAAAAAATTGTTGGGATTTTACTTTGTCGGGATATTGTTTTATCTGTATTTTGTCTGGTCGGAGTTTCATTATTTCTATTTTCTGTCACATTTTTATTTCGAATTTTGTACTTTAATATTGCCCTGATTCTTGACGGGTAAAAGGAAGCAATGAGAAGCGCTGTGGAAGTGCAAGTGAGGCGGTAGCATCAGAAAACATCGATAATTCCATAAAATTCTTTTGAAGAATCGCAGCTTAATTGCCTGAGTTATTTGATAAATGTGGCAAATTAAAATTTTTGCATCGATATTTGAGAATGGATGAAACATGGATGCATCAATTCACTACGGAATCAAAACGTATGTCATCTGAGAAAGCAACTGGTGAACTCTTTCCAAAACCCAAAATCACAACAATCGGGTCGAAGTGTTATTGCCTATGTATTTTAGGATATGCACATATATATATTTCGCGTTTTGTAACCGCTGAGGCGATTTTTGGCCGAACTCCTCCTCCAATTTGTGGTTTTTGCGTCATGATGTTTTTACCAACAAAATGGAGGGACCTACAGTTTACTCTAAGCCGCCCCCGAACGGGCGATGGATTTTTATGAGGAACTTTTTATTTCATGTCAGAAATACACTCTGAGGGCTTGATATTCCCTGCCGAGGGGCAACCGCAATTAGAAAAACGTATTTTCTATAATTTTGGATGTTAGTCTAACCAGGACTCGAACCCTGCCCTTCAGTGTTAACCACTCGGCTACCGCGGTCGCCAATTTGGGATCTACCTGGTGTAATATTGATTGACTATCTAGAGGAGAGAAATACTATTAACAGTGGGTATTTAATGGCGTTATGAAGGCCGAAATTGCAAAGAAACGACCATATATTGCAAAGAAAAAACTTTGTTTCAAAACAATAGCCAAACTATATGAATCTAACTTCGAAATGTTCCAAATTTGGCTTCCAGCGACTTCTGGCTGTTCGTAGATCTCAAAAAAAGTCCTCACTGCTAAGAAATTTCGTTCGAATGAAGAGGTTATTGCTGAAACTGATATTTATTTTAAGGCAACGATAAATCGTTCTACAAAAGTGGTATTCAAATGTTAGAGTAGCGCTGGAATGATTGTGTGGCTCTTGATTGAGATTATGACGGGTGGTCCAGCACAATTTTTGTCAACGTAGCTTGGCAGCCCTCATAAGAACGCTCCAAGTGCTCATAAAAGGCATTTTTGGTTACATCGTCCATCTCCTCCGTCAGGACGTGGGTGCAGTTTCACCTTCCTGGGTTTGAAAGCGTGTGCAGTGTTCGTTATCAAAGTGACGTTACTTATCCGAGGCTTTGTTTTCTTTATGGATAAAAATCCATAGCGCTTGGCCTCGCTACGCGAAAATGTGGATGAATTAGAACGCCCAAATCAGGGAATCCAAAACTTTTTTTTTTTTGAGTAAAGGCTTTGAACTAAATATATATGGTTTTCACCACTAACTTACTTATAGGTTACAATTAAGTTAGAAGGTGGCAGTTGCTCGGTGTTTTTAACATGGCGATGTCCTAGGAAATGTTATATATATGTTGAATATCTACTTCACCAAAATTAAAAATTAAATTGTTTAGAGCGAAATTCGAACCGTGAATCTGAAGCGCGACAGTGACGATCTCTAACCACTCGTGACGATTTAACGAACAACGACAAACTGCGCATTTTTATTGAGCAAATCAAAAAAATGAAGCACAATCAATCGTGGTGTATTAAAACGTAGCACAACACACCAGTGGCATTATGGTGAAAATTAGTATTATCACCGTTACTAGTGAACTATTTCACATTTTCCAACGAACTACGAACTGATATGATTTCATCTTCTAAATACTAGTATTGAAGTAGAACCTTCATCTACATTTGTTGGCTTCATCTTTTCACTGCAGGGTATTTATCTTACAAATAATACAACACATACTCGTATATTCAATCCCTTTTTAACACTTTCTATTAACATTTCTACCACTCATCACTTCACAATTTTCTATTTTTAGGTATGTTACGTAATTCCACAATAGTATCCCATAGAGATGCGATGCGACACTCAGCGCCACTTGGCACCAACAACACAAGCGCATATCATCAACGCTTCAGCATTAGCAATAGTCACGAACTAACCACGTTGACTTCGTTAAGTTCGACGCCGGGTATGGGTCAATATGGATTTATAATGAAAGCTGAGCCCATCAAAGTGGCACTACGAAATGGTAATACACAACAAGTTCCCCCCAAACCACCCTTGCAATTGTGGCCGACGACAACTGAAAGAACCGACGACAGAGACGGGTCTGGATCATCGTCGCTGACAACGCCACCACCACCACCACCACCTCTGCTGGACACTGTCGGTGTTATTGGCGGTAATGGTGTTGCTGGTTGTGTCACTGTTGGTGGTGTTATTGGTGTGATGGATACGACGAATGTGCGTGCCATACCCTGACATACGCGTAGCAACAACAATAGCAACAGCATCAGCAGTGAAGTAAAAGTCATTGAAGAAAGTGAGTTGGCCGGCAGTGGTTTGAATGTGGTTGGGGAGTATAAAAATGCTAACGGTAGTACAAAATCGTATGCTATGTGCAACAGTAACGGTAATAATATTAATAATAACAACAATAACGGTGCAAAAAATCCTACGGAATGTAGTGGCACATTAGACTCAACAACAGCAGCAACAGCGACGACAGTGAAGGCTGCAACCAGAACAGTGACAACCACAAAAAAAACTCCATTGTCGACCAATACGTCGCGAGCCATTTTTGTCTCGGCGTCCACGGACGATAGGACTTGGCTGTAAATTCATTATGTATCCATTCAGCATATGTATACATATACATATGTATGTACAGTAGATGATTCGTTCGTCAGACCTAAGTACAGTGAATAATTAACAGTAAATATACTCATAATGTTCTCGGTGAATTTTGGCTGCGAGGCACTGGTGACTCTGAGTGATGCACAAGTGATGAAAGACAAACCCACTAGTTATACAAATTTAAGTCATTTTTTGAAAGATTACATATTAAAAAGTTTTAAAAAAACGCAGAAAGTTAGGCTAATCATAAACTTTAAATGTAATGGGATAAGTGAGGAATGGGCTCATTAAAGCCTACTATAATAAGAGCAAAACTACAGACAACCACACTGAGAGATTTTAAAAGTGTATATAATTTTTTATTGAGGATTAGGTAATTCAATTCTCAAATTTATAGTTAAATTTTATAACGAATAATAACGAATATAATTTAAATTGATAAAACTTATATAAGCATATAACAGTTAATCATTACGAGTCTCGTAAAAAGTATTTATTCAAAGTCAGCTTTTTCAGAGTAAAGAGGCTCATAAAATAGTTAAAAATTTATTGTATATGTGATTAATCAATCAAATATGCTGATTAATTGTAGCCTGATTAAATAATTATTCAATGATTTCAATTATTATTATGATTAATTTTACATTAAGTTGCATCGTTAGACATAATCTAATTAGTCATAGACCAAATCTGATTATTATGATAAAATATTCTTGTCTACTTACTTGCTCTCATAGCTTAAGAAATATATTAATATTTTTCTTACACTTGATTTTGATGCGAAAAAAAAAACAAATTTCAATTGATTCCCATTTTACTAACACAGCACATCCTCACGGGTTTAAGTTTTGGCAATTGTTACTGAAATGACTTAACAAAAGTAGATTTGTTGGCTCAAAGTCGATTTTGAGCACTTTTTCGATATTTTTACAAGACTGTATCTCGGTTAAGGGGGTATTCTAGTCTAGAGGCCCGAATTTCTAGCGCTTTTGGCAATTGATAAAAATTAAGCATTCGAAATTTTTGGTATCCATTTTTTTATCGTTTGTTTATTTATAATTCAAGAGTAAACAAAATTAATTTAAAAAAAGTTAAATTTCTTCATTGTAGCTATGCATCCTTGAAGTAGAGAGGGGAAAAAAGACCGTGTCCTCATAGCCATGATTTCTACCCTTGTGGTAATCTGGAAAATAAAACAATGATGGATTCTTGATAAGTACGAATGTCGCTATCTCAAGAACCTGCCAAACTGGAAAAAAAATTCATAAAATAGCGGCGGCTCAAAAATAAACGTCGGATTTTTCACTAATTTTTTATAAATATTACAAATTTCAAATTTGCATTTTGCTTCATGTGATAGAGAGATCTGAATAGAACTTGAGATATTGTGGTTAAGGCATCGAAAAAAGTAGTTTCGAGAAAAACGCGTTTAAAGTTCTGCATAAATTCCAAGCCGATATGGATGCCGCATCAGAAAAATACCTGTATCTCCGAAAATAATTTGAATTTTGAAAAATCCTCTTACAGACATTTTTTTTAAATAGTTAAACTTTAAAAATATGAAAAAAATCGAATTTTCCAAAATTCTAGGCTAGAATACACTCTTAATATATTCAGTAAAGTTGTAGATATTTGAATGAGGGGGAAAAATGCAAGGGAAAAAATACATTTATGCCAATTTTTTACCACTTTTCGCTATTTTGGTTAATAATTCGGCTACACATCCGCATATATGTTGTTTTCTTTTATTCTTCACTTTATTTCTAATCAAACTAATGTTTTACAGTTCATTTTTTTAGATATTAAGATATAGTAAATATGAGTTTATGATTGTTGTATATGTATGGAAAGTAATAAAAAAATGTTAATTTTTGACTTTTTTTGCTGTTGCTGTCTGGGGTTCTTCGTGAGTAGTTGTAAATCATCATTATCATCATTATTTGATGAAAGATTCAATGGAATGTCTTCTTCAGTGTGTAATTCCTATCTAGTTGTATTGTCTGTGTCTTCACTTTCTTCATCTTCATCTTCAGAGCGGCTTAATTTACTTGACCACCAACATTTTTCTGCAAGCAGCGCATCCAGTTTTTTCCCTTGAATCGTGTTTCCATTTGGCTTGGTGATCTGGTGAAATCTTTCATCTTGTTCGCCCGTTTCTCGGCGAATTTGTTTCAAAAAGGAATCAAAGTGATAATGAAGAAAAGTAAATAAAGTAAGAAGTCTTTACTTTTCAATTGTGGCTCCTATTGGCAAATGTGATTCTGCGTTGGATTTCTAGACCAAGATAATTGAAATTATCTAAAATTTCAAAGTTATGACTGTCAATAGTGACGTGGGAGGCAAGACCCGAATGCGCTTATCATTTATTTGATGCCAGGAGATATTCCGTCTTGTCCTCGTTCACTACTCAGATTTGGTACATCGTTGTGGGTGGGCTTTAATATGTCACAAAGTATGCCGTATAAGATCTTATGTTACATGCGATCTTGAGGAAGCTGACCCCACTACAATTGTCGCAGAATGTGTGGACCTCCTGCTTGTAGATTAGGCAGAGCACAATTAGATGACATTCGTCGTGCATGCCTTCCGGCGGTCATATTCTGCAAAGAAGCTGACGAATGCAGATAGAACGTCTGGTCTGGTGTTTTGTATTATCGCTGTTATGTTTCCTCCATAAATTCAGTATACTCTGGGCATAAGTCGTTAGATCACCTCTTTGTGTCCTATATGAGTATGTTCCAATCTTGAAATATTCTATATGTCTACAAATGCTTATCGTTTCCATCTTCAATTCTAGGAGTCTCTCTCATACACCGCCAATAGTTTAGTTTTAAGCTACCCGTAGGGAACTTGAAATGCCGTTCACAATTCATTTATGCCGATGAGTGCTCTCAAAGAGCCCCTGCTCTTGGGGTTCAAGTCGAGTAGAAAACTGTTTGGCAATCTGTTGTGAATTCACATCGAAGCTTCCTGCGTTCGTTAGCGAGGCCTTTTGCTGTATAGAGTGGTGCATACATTTACTGCTACAGAGTAATGATTCTAGCCGATTTTAGATCTTTGTAGCACACACTCATCTAAAACACTGAAGAAATGTCATCTGTCATGACACAACAGCAAGGTCAAGCAGTCTCAACCAATTTGGGGATGTTTCGTTCTGGTGTCTGAATTATCTGACTATAAGTATTATCCACCCTGGCGTTTTAGTAACGGAGCACAATTTTGATATCGTAACGGTGATAGCGCTCATAAGTGCGTTCTAGGCGCTCATAGAAAGCAACTTTGGTCACATCGTTCTAGTCTTTCGTTGCGGGTAGGCAAAAGTCAGCGATATGTTAAAGAACTTCGCTTTGAAGCAGATTGTGACTAGAAGTTCATTCATCGGGGTGAATAACCCGAATCATTATCTTAGTTTTTCTCCATCATCACGAATTTGACATCAAATTTGCACTACTTTATATGACCGCTGCAGAACATTTCACAAGAATCTATTAGTTTTCGTTCTTGTGGCATCCGTCACAATTTGTGGATAGCCGTGCACGTACACTTTCCCAACTAGGGGCCGGACATTGTTTAAATTTTCAGATCTAGCTAAGTGAAACAATTTTGGTATGCTGAATATAAATTTCTAAAAATAGTTAGGGATTTGGATTAAGCTTGAAAATTTTTTTTTTTTTTTTTTTGTATTTGAACCGATTAGTTTCTTCGAGCATACACAACATTGTAAGAATCTTATTCGAATAGAAAATTATTTTATTGTGATTTATTAAAATTTAATGACTGCTTTTAGTAAAAATAAAATCACAACAAAAATTATAATAAATTTAAGTGTTTACAAGTATTTCCTAAGAAATTGTATTATCAAAGCCATTCTTTTGAAATTGTTTCAGGCTTTAGTAGTAAAATCGAAATAAAAATGTTTTTATTTATTCTGAAATGCTATTTGTTGAATTACTTTTCTCTTAATAGAAATTCAAAAATGTATAAGTGAATAGTCAGTTCTTAAAAATATTCTAAAGCCATGTATTCGAAATTTTCCAAACAAAAAAATTTGGAGACATTTTTGAAATAACGTTTTCTTCAGCTTTTAAATATTTAAATATTTTTTGATTGAATGAAATGAATGGAATAAATTATTTAAAAAAAATCCTCACATGACAGATAAAATTGCAAATTTCATCTGTTTCGAAACTTTGAACTTTTTATCGTAGATTTTTTTTTTTTTTTTTGTTACAACTCCAGTTAGTCAAATGTTCATATTGCTAACATTTTCTGTAGAGCATTTAATTGCCAATCATTTTTTTTGCGAAAAAAAAATTATGAAACTTTAAATGTATTAAAAACAAAGATTTCGTTACGATATGATAATTGTAGTCAAGATAATAGAATTGAGTTCTAGCATGGTATAGTTAATTTAATTGATTTTAGATAATGAAAACAACTTTTAAATAAGGGTCTCCACATTTAATTGTATAAAGAATGTGTTTTTGTTGTAATATAATGAAGTTGTAATATAATGAATAGGCTACGAATATTTGCAACATGGTAATGTAATATACGTACATATGTATGTTGTATTATAATTTTTAAGAAAATTATAAACATAAACAAATAGAACTCAATTTATAGGTTAAAACAACTGAACGTTATAAATTGAAAACAATATAAAAATAGGATATTTATTAAAATAAAATAATATTATATGTACAAGTATATAAAGCACATACACAAAACCGATGAGATGAATATAAAAAAATTATTAATAAATCAAAAGACTATATATTAAGTATTAACTTAGTAAAAAAAATTAATTTTAAAATTTTTTAAATGTTATAAAAACTTGTTATAACAAATTATATGTATATATTTACACTACAGTAGAGCTATATATGAGTTAATTAAATTAAATTTAATTACATGTGTAAATAACCTGCATACATACATAGTTATGCAAATACAATTAAGGATACCATAAATGTGATTGTTGTTGCTGTTGTATGAAAACAAAGAATTTCTACTTTTAAACAGAGAAATTAAATTTTAGAAATATATATTTATGCTTTAGCTACAAAAAGTGAAAAATATATTTATATTTAAATATAAATTAATTAAAACATGTTCACTGGTTATACACCATGCAAAAAATGCGACCAGCCAGTGGTGCATTCGGGATCAATCGCAGAGAAACATGCGAGTACTACTATTTTTCATCTCTTTGTATCGCATTTGTTCGAACATGTTCTATGAAGAGACTAATTGTACCTCTTTATGGTAAAACAGGTATAAAGGTAGATTAATCGTCTCCTATACCCAAACTGTTATAAATATAGATTAGTCCCGTGTACAAAAGTAGATTAGTCGCTTTTTGTTCGCCCTGGTTATGATCCCCTTTAGAATAACAAATAAATCTGCAGTGTTGCAAGTTCATTTATTCCATACAATTACAGTAGTAATTATATTCTTAAGACTGAGTTTACACCCGAATACTTTTGTTGCGGCAACTCTTAACTATTATAGGGGAGAGGACGACGAACAAACGGCACGCTGCTCTCTTTCCGTCGAGGGCGAGAGCAGAGAAGCCGCAACAAAAGTATTTGGGTGTAAACTTAGTCTAAAAGAACTGGAATTTTTATTTATTTATTATACTTTTATCTCGTGAAAAAATGGACACACAGCTCTTGCTCTTTCAAGTTATTCAAATTTATAATAAACATGCTAGGGGTTGCTGCATAGCCTAAGAAACAACAACTTGAATGTATATGTGTTAAAAAATTTTGAAAAATTTAATTTATCAAACGATTTATCAAGGCAATTTTGAAAGGTGTTTCATTTTCCATAAGAATATATAAGTACATAACATATGTAAATGTACTTCTCCTAGCTGTAAGTAAATTTGTCCACGAGAAAAGTATATTCATAAGTGTAAAGTGTGAAAAAAATCGCTTGTAATTTATGTGAAAAATTTATTGTCATAAAGGCAAGGTTTAATATGAATACTCGTATTAAAAACTTTTGTCTTATATCTTCTTTTAGCCTACAAATTTAAAAATTAGGGTGCGATGTTAGAAAAAAAATCAACTTTGTAAAAAATGGACACCTTACATACATAATGTTTGGACTGCAAATACCCGAACTGTTGCCAAGGTTTCTATACAAGTATAGTTAGGTAAAAGTAGAATATGAGCAGATTTTAAATTTATTCGAAACAGTTAAGTAAGCGTGCATACTCTTCCTTAAATTTTGTGTTGATGGCGTCGTTGCAGCATCGATGTTTCTTGAACTGTCTGAAGCCATTCTTTGCAGCAGGCCTCACGACATCCCAGTAAATCTTCGATATCTACAATTACAGCTGTACCTGTCGCACTGGTAGCGCTGGAGCAACATGCAATACCCTGTAAACATTTGTGGACCATATGGTCCATTGGAGTACATACAAATATACTCCTCTGTGGGAATTATTGAATCAATTCATGTATCCATATAAGCTTAGCGCGGCACGATCATCCTTCGTGTGTTAACGATCGCTATCTCTACAAGAATTTACTATTTCGCAATAAGTTCTATACTCGCATACAGAAAATGTGTGGAAATGAAACTGAGTCAGTTTCGTTTCGTTGGTGAGCTCTGCTAGTACACAAATACGTAGAACAAATATATATATATATAATCTTTTACAAACTTTTCACCAAATCAGATGGTATTCGAAACTAAAGAGTATGCTCGAAAGTAATTTTTCGCATATACATTAAAATATAATCCCCTGTATTAACACTACGACAACCATCTGTAATTGTATTCGGGCAATTATCTGCAGTCGAAAAGATATCATCGTCAGCCGAAGACGAGTAAGAATCATGGCCACGACGATAAAATTGACCTATTTTAATGAAATATAGAGTCTACACAAATTAAATCTTTACAAAAAAACTTCACAAACCCACCATATACACCCACATATCGAGCACAAAACACAAGCCTCGACACTGGCCAATATCGCAGTCCATAAACGACTGCTAAATGTACCCAGATAATAACAGCTGTGCAACACATCAGCCGTAAGAGCACCAAAAATAATGTGACGCGATAAGGCATGCGTCTAAAGCTTTTTATGGCTATCAATAGTAGTATCGACTGGATTAAAATTTGTTAGTGAAATCAGTTTGGCTGAGATGAACATTAAAAAGTGCAGAGCACCACGCCTATAGTAACCTAGAATGGCAAAATAATTTAAATTAAAAGCTGTGTTGATATATATTGCATAAACCTACCAATTCCACTTCGACGTTATATGGCATGGCAATAACGAATGCGGCCGAATTTTCCGTATAGAAAGCCAAAAACTCTTATTGAACGAAATAATCCGAATCGAAACTACAAAATATAATTGAAAAGCTGAGCCAAAATTCCAACAGCACATTGTCGAATATATGCCAAAATATATACATTTGAGATTATATATATCTGGCGCTTTGTAACAACTGAAGCGATTTTCGGCCGAGCTCCTCCTCCAATTTGTGATTTTGCGTCTTTATGTTTTTACCAAGAAATGAAGGGACCTACAGTTTATTCTAGTCCACCCCGGAACGGCCGATGGATTTTTATGAGGAGCCTTTATTTTATGTCAGAAATACACTCGGAGGTATTCCCTGCCGAGGGGCGGCAGCAATTAGAAAAATTTATTTTCTATATTTCTGGATGTTGGTCGAGCCTGGGCTCGAACCCTGGTCCTCCGAATGGCAGTACGCAATGCTAACCACTCGGCCATCGCGGCCATATGAGATTAGTTGCGTCTAATTAAAGCTCAACTGAATCCGAAAACGATTAATCACGGATTACTCTCTTCAGAGATTAGTCGTACATTTTTTAGCAGGGTATGTACACACATATATGTTACAGATCTGTATGTATTGCAAGAATATCTATTTATGTGTGTAAATATAAAAAAGAATTTGTTAAAATAAAATTCTACACCAAAGTATTTCTACGTAATGAAGATTAGATATAAAATTGTTGTTAAAACTGTAAGAAAATTATAATTATTGATGTTGCACTGAATATACATATACAGATATGTATGTATATATATTTAATAAGTATTCGCTGTTATCAAACAAATTAAAGATATATACACACACATGCACGCTTGCTACTAATTTAAGAAAAAAGGTTTTACTTAATATTTAAAATATTTTCACAAAATTTGAAAAAAAAAACGAATTTAAAAAAATTTATAAAATATTTTTCTATCAAAAAAACAGCAGCAGCAATTTTATTTAATATTTTTAAATTTAACCTTTTTAAGCACCAACTAATTGTATTCCACAATTTCTTATAATTCTATAATTTTTATTTTACTGAAATAAAATTTGAAAAAATACACGAAAACTCAACTGTCTAAATGCGCGCTGTTGTTGTTTTATTTGTCGTATATTTCTGGTATCGCGCAACACTTAAGGGCGCAAAGCAAAGTCAATTGTTATTGAATTTATTTAGGTAATGCATATATATATATATATATATATATATATATATATATATATATATATATATATATATATATATATATATATATTTGGCGCTTTGTAACCGCTGAAGCGATTTTCGGCCGAGCTCCTCCTCCAATTTGTGGTTTTTGCGTCATGATGTTTTTACCAACAAAATGGAGGGACCTACAGTTTATTCTAAGCCGCCTCCGAACGGCTGATGGATTTTTATGAGGAGCTTATATTTCATGTCAGAAATACACTCGGAGGGCTTTACATTCCCTGCCGAGGGGCGACAGCAATTAAAAAAATTTATTTTCTATAATTTTGGATGTTACTCAAACCTGGACTCGAACCCAGGCCTTCCGAATGGCAGTACGCAATGCTAACCACTCGGCTATCGCGGCCGCCCTATTAAGTTCTTTTTGACACTTTTGAAATTGTTGTTGTTAAAAAAAATATCAATGCATACCAAGCAGAAAAAGATAAGTTTAAAGTGAATTCTTGTTGTTGGCAGTGCTTATTGGAAGATAAATAAATTCATGCAAATCTTAACGTGGTAGACAATGCATTCCTCGGAAATTCCAGACTTGTTTGCTGTAGAAGAAATGGGGGCTTAACTAGAAACTACGAATACACAGAATGTTTAATTAGGTCCTTTCATTTGTAGGAAAGACATTAACACACACAACACAAATCGGAGGAGGAGTTCGGAAGAGAATAGTTTCAACGGTTATAAGCCGAAATGTCGGATGTCAAAAAGCAGCAATCACAACCGACAACCAAGCAATTTGCTGTTACTCATGCAGAGATTAAAGTGGTGATCTGGTGACCGGTGCGCAGAGTTTACTGTCCTTATGGAAAGACACCATTACAATTACCTGTTTGGCAATGAAAACGAAACATGCGGAGAGGAGGAACCCGAAACAACAATCGATTTCGATGGAGTAAATATTTCATTTTCCGACTATGATGTAGTCCGCCTGTATAACTACAAAGCCTTAGAAGCTGATAATCTACTGGCTGAGCTACTCAGAGATGGTGAAGAAAAACTGACTATGTGCACTCATCAGCTTCTTTGCCAAATTTAAGCGTATGAGTGCAGGCCCTACGATTAAAACTTAATTGTGCTCAGTCTAATTAATAAAAATCGGCATTACAAAATCTGCACCAGCTAAAATAGGATGTGTCTCTCCAATATCGCAGCCACCGTCATCGAACAGATTTCAGCTTATCAGTTTAGCTTTAGATCTGGTAAATTAACCATTGCAGATTTTTATCATACGTTCAATCCCGGGAAAACGGTGAGAAAAGGATTGACACTAAAGCCATCTTCTAACTTCCCTAGCACGAAAAGAAGCTGCCTATATTAGGTGTGTTTAAAGGCAAAGGTAAATGTTGAAGTCTTTTGGAAAGTATTTATTTATTCAAAGTGATCCCACTCGGATATAATACACTTGAGCCAGCGCTTTTCGGTATAGCGAGCCATCAGCTCTTTCTTCGATTCTGACTTGATCTCATCAATTTTTGCAAACTGCTTTCCTTTCATTGGTTTCTTTAGTTTTGGGACTAGAGAAAAGACTAAGGGAGCCAAATCTGGTGAATACGGTGGTTGAGGCATGATTACGGTTCTGTTTTTGGCCAAAAAATCACGAATAAGCATTGATGTGTGAACTGGTGCATTATGTTGAAGCAGAATTCCGATCGTTTGAGTCGTATTGCTTCACGCAAACGTTGCATAACTTCATTTTAGTATTCCTTATTAACCGTACGACCCTTTGGTGAACAGTGAGTAAATCCTTCACCTTTTCCTTTGAACATACCTCGTATACTGCCTTGCCTGAAAGGTCTCCCCAGTTCGTTCTCTACCAAACGGGTGTTTAGAGAGGGCGACTCCCTATCATGATTATTCTTTAACTTGTTGCTAAAACCGACATAGCCCAATATTCAAGAAGAGCTTGAAAATAGCTGGCTCATCAATAGTTCTGCTTTCTTCAGACTGAATAAGGAATCGAAGTCAAAGGATGTGATAGTGAACAAGGAAAAGTGCAAATATATCCTGTAATTAACAAAAATCAGCTCACTTGTGTATTGGCTTCCACGTCACTGTTGACAGTCATAACATTGAAGTCGCATATAATTTCGACTATTTAGGGAGTAGGCAATCGAAAAGTAAAGTCCTCTCTCGACGAACGAAATTCAAACTCTACAAGTCGCTCATATTCCCGTCTAGCTACTTGGTGCAGAAGCATGGACGAAATCAACATCCGATAAGTTGGCGCTGAGAGTTTTCAAAAGAAATGTTTTTCGAATGATGGGAGACGACATATGAGCGCCAGAAGATGTGAGGCGAAAAGACGAAACGACGAAACGAGTGTTTTTGAATCGGCTAAAATCGCGTAAGTGATGCCCACACTAAAAACCTAGCCTAAACCTAGCCTAGGCTGACCGATTTTTAAGCAAAAGAGAAACCATCTAGTTCTAGAAAATCATAAAACTTCTGTGAGGACCCTCATCAAAACTTATCCATAGGCCATTAAATTAAATAGCCTTTCTATAGAATATATTTATTGTAAATAAATTTTTAGTTCACACTCTGAAAATATTTTCGAAAAACTGTTACTGAAATCACTTTTTATCATTCAAATCATTTTATTAATTAAAAAAGTATTTACTACTCGTAATTACGCCAATTCGGTTAAAATTCATCCTATTTAATATGGCAACGTATTTTTAATAAAAATAAAAATTTAGTCATTATAAAAATGAATATTACGAAAATTGAGTTGCTTTTTTCTGAATAGAACCACACGTGCTCAGACTGCTGTCTATTCAGAATTTAACAAACTCTTGATTCTGACTGACATTTTACGTGGAATTAAATAATATAAATAATATGAACATAATAATATAAATATGTATATGTACATATGCACATACGCATCAAACGTTTTAATTTTCAATTAAAAACTTAATGTGCATTTCACAAAATATTTAATTAAAAATATGGTCACACATAATGTATGATTTTACAACGGGGAAATGAACACTCGTATATATGTACGTGCATGTACATATGTATAATGAATAAAATATATACTACACTAAACTCAATGGCAAACTTATTCAAACTACTACAAAACAACGGATGAAAAAATTAACTAAATTTTGTAAAGGACTTGTTGCTGATTCAGCTTTCCCTCAACACAAACGGACAGTGGTCAGAGAGTAAAAATAAAATTCTATGAATGGTATTAATTCTAAGCTATTATGATCCTTATTGTTTAAGAGATTACAGGAAGCTGATGAACTTATAATAATTTGTACTCAAACTCCTTACATGTTTTTTGATCTATAATTCATTTTCTAACTAGATTTTAGACTTTAATATTTTCAATTACTCACATGCTCTACGTTCTCTTATCTCTTTTTACAATTAGCCTATATTTTGAATTGAATAATACTTCCAAAGGGCCTTAACTTATTGTCTTCTTCAAAGATTGTTCTGGAAAAAGAGATAGTCATGCATATGGGCTATGTCGAGAAATCCCCCTGGAAGGCATATCTTCAAATCTCAACTTAATAATCATCAAAAAAAAGTTCTAAATGCGTCACTACATGGAGCAAGTTTCTGGGGTCTAAGTAGTTAATAGCTTCACATAAAAATTCATCATCAGTGACAGCTTAAAACTGGAAGTCTGACGAAAATAAAGAAACGGGGAAATTACTGTTGTTTAGGGCGACATCCATAAAGAAGGTTAGTCTTTGTTTAGATAGCCAAGCGAGTAATATAGGGTTCTCCAATAAGATTCTGAAAATAACATCATTCAAATGGCCTCCATGACTTCTTTTGCAAGAACGAATTCGATGAACCCAATTTGTGAGCACTTTTTCCACTAAATCAAGTCGTATGTCATGAATAGCACGTTAAATATTGGTTTTTAACACTTGAAGAGAGTCTGGTTTATTGCTAAAGACCAATGACTTGAAATAATCCCACAAGAAGTAGTCTAATGGTGTTAAATCACAACTTCCTGGGCGCCATTCAATATCACAATTTCTTGAAATAATCGAATCTCCAAACCTTTCTCGCAATAATTCGGTTGTTGCACGTGCTGTGTGACATGTAGCCCCGTCTTGTTGGAGCCAGATGTTGTTAAGGTCAACTTCTTCCAATTGTGGCCATAAAAAGTTGGTTCATAAATAAATATAAATTCATAAAAACATCACAAAGCTAATCCTAGATCGTGTGTGGTCTGATTATAAAAAAGTCGGAATATCATCTACATTATCCATAAAAACTGAACATAATAATTAGTTCAAATTTAATTCAGCTTTAAAATCCTAAATCTGCTCATTCATTGAATATTAGACGCAGGTAAGTTTGCCTAATCAACTAATAAAATAAAATTGTAAATTTATGTTGTTCTATATGTCCTTTGGCCCACTGTGCACCCACATGTCAATCTGAAATATCTTAATTAAGTGATTTAAAACGTTATTTGCATGAAGTGAAACTAAATTTTACAGTTACCATTTTTATATTCGTGATGCGCATGCATGCATAGAAAAATAGTTGCTAAAAAAGAAAGTTTTTGAATCTTGTGTGTTTGAGCCAATTATAGCAAGAATGGCAATTAATATTTAAATCAAATGATGAACAATTTGAATAATAAATTAATTTTGAAAATAAATATATTATTCGCTAATAATATTATTTTTTCTTAATACAGTTTTAGACAAAGATTTGCTTAAAGGGTAATACGCAGTTAGAATTTTCAAAAAATCTAAAAAATGTTTCTTGCTTTTTCGGAATGTTCATATACGAGGTCTGTACAAAAAGTAGCGCCACGCACACTTGAAGTTTTCTTCGATTGCAGGGGTCACAGGGTGGTACAGTCAATAAGGATTATTACCTGCAAATTATTCGCAATTCGCGCCAAGCAATCTACCAGAAACGCTCCGGATTGGTGGAAGAACAAAAATTGATTTTTGCACCATGATAACGCTCCTTCTAACACATCGTTGCTTTTTTTTTGCCGAAGGGGGAATCTTCACAGATACCGTCAATCCTAGACGGTTTGCACGATTCATACTGCTCGCTAAGGGTACACCTCTTTCGGGACCACGGCTAGACATATCTTCACTGGACCAGTTTTACCCAGATAGAACTTTTTTACCTATCCTCCGTTATGTCCTCTGTTTTCGTTACTGCGTTGCCCTTCTTTCATTCTCAATTCCTGGAGAGCGGTTTCGGACCAAATTTTCACTTTATTCCACATGATTTTACTTTGTATCATGTGGTGCACAATATATTTTGGAGACACCCATTCTTTAGTAAGGCTCTCTATGTCTGTTCTCTCTACTTCATATTTCGAGCAGGGAGAGAAGATGTGCTGCGCGTTTTCGCTACCGTTACAACAGAAGGAACAATCTGTCCCATCATCGTGACCGTACTTATTGAGGTATTCTCTGAAGCAACCGTGTCCGGTCAGAAATTGCGTCTGGTAGTAACCCGTCTCGCCGTGTTTTCTCTCAACCCAGGCTTGCACGTTACCGATCAGCTTGTACGTCCATCTACCTTTCTCTGCTATGTTCCAGCGCCTCTGCCACTCATATATACTTTTCAGGGATTCTGCGTTCCGCTCTTCTGCTGTGAGACCGCTTCCAATGCTTCTGCATTTATCGTAAACTCTTTTTAGTTCCACGGTCATTATACCTAGTGGCATGATGCCCGCTATGACCCACTTGACATAGTTACAGATCTTGCTTTCTTGGCATAAGTTATATTCTGTATTGCTGGCCCCCATATCGATGCCCCATACATTAGCACCGACTGAATTACTTTAGCCAGGAGTTCTCGCTTGCTCTGGCTTGGTCCGCCAATATTAGCTATCATCCTCGATAGGGCCGCTGTTATTCGCGCCGCTTTTTCACATGCTTTCTCGATGTGCGTCTTGCAGTTTAGCCGCGTGTCTATTATAACGCCTAGGTACTTCAGTGCCTGCCGTCGATATTAAGTAGAGCATTTTATATCCTTTTCCTGCTTCTTATTAGTACTGCTTTAGTTTTTTGTCCTGCTAGTTGGAGCTTTCTTTCTGTGGGCCAGTTTTGGATCATAAGCTCCCTATTTGGCTAAATTCCTTGTTATTGCAATGTCGTCAGCGTATCCGATAACACATCTTTACTTGTGCGCGAGTATTTGTCCAAAAACAGCACAGTCACGGTGACACCAACACTGTATTTCCCAGACTTGATCCTGGAAAAAGATATTTCACTATTTTTCAGCTACTTCTGAAATTTTAAGCGTATATTTCTCAAAAGGGTATGTTAAAAATCAGTGATTTCGATTTCTCAGTACTGAAATTCATGTTCATGAAATGGAACTTTGGTTCGAAGTATTTAAGTACAAGAAATGTGTATCGTACCGTATTTTTCTTATTCCTTCATTTAATACCTTCATTAATCTAACGTTTAAGAAAATTCACAATGTTTTTAGATTCTGATAATTCAAACCGCGGCAATGGTGATCACCACCAAGCTTTCTTTAGAGAGATCGTTCGGAATATCATCTAAGGGTGCGGTGCATATTAAAAAGTTTTCACGATCAACATGATATAGTATTTTTAAAAGTAGACTTTCTTTGAACTACCATCACTTGTAATTGATAAATAAATCTCTTTCTATAAAAAATTTATGTAAATATGTCCGCAAAGGCGGAAAACACCTTAAGTACTTGCTAATACTACGTACTTCACTGCATGAATTAGCTCATATCATTGTAGTTCTGGGGTGAGCAACGGGTCAAGAAAGTGTTAAATTTGTCGGCGGGGTTAAAATCACACCTCTATATGTTCCAAAAATATATGTTATTGTTATAAGAGTTATTTTTTTTAATACTGCATTAAATAAATAAATAAAAACTTAACAATTAATATATACTTAATGAAATTAATGCGAAATTTGGCATTGTTTATCGCCCACTATTTCGTAAATATTAGTTGGTATCGTCCAAACGCCCGCACGGACGCAACTATCCAACCTTAAATCAACTAGTCATAACCGATAGTCATTTTTGATTATTTGATTGTAAAAAATAATTGTTCGTAAAAACATGCGTATTTCCGAAAGGAGTCATCAGCTGTTTTTTTTTGTTTTTTTTTTTTTTTGTAAAGGATGTCATTTGCATAAGAGTAGTAACAAGTTAAGATGTCTACTGAACAAAATACGTCTCTCATCTTAGAACTACTCTAAATATCAATCAATTCCATTGAAAAATCTTCAGCGATTTTATCCACGTCGATACGAATTGCTGATGAAAACATTTCTAAAAAAAACATTTCTTCTCATCTTTGAAGATTTTGAACCATGACTAGATTTTCAATAAGTTGTACATATTTTTACGAGCATGTAACATATTCTTTTTCCCAATTTTAGAAATCTGAAGATGCATAATTTGAGTTTGCGTTCGAAACCAATTTATTTGATTATGCAAATTGTGAATAAACTGTCCTTTCCCTTGGAGTTTCACATTAAGATCCTTAAGATGCTGAATAATATCGATATGAATATTTTCAAAATAAATCAAATCAAATCACTTTATATTCACAACTTTTTGTATTTCTTATATCAGATTTTATAATCTTTTTAACACGGTACCTCTATTAAGCCAACGTACTTCTGAATTGAAAATCAAGTATCCATATTCACTTTCTATATCGTTTAAAAATTCTTTAAGTATCCTATGATTTAATGCCCGTGCTTTTATCTAATTTATTAATTCGATTATTGGTGCAGTGACATTTGAAGAATCAAATTTTTTGCTCATAGATTTTCCTGGTGAATTATGCTATGGTTTAGTCATATTTGTCTCCTTGTAACCTTCATACTATCATTCGATAATCTTTCCAATACACCAGCTTTTTTTCTAGACATTGATCCATACTCATCTATCGTTATGCCAATTATTTTATCATAGGGACTCGAAAATATTTCCAACACAGATTTGAACTCCCCGACCAAACCTTCGCCGATTGTATTTAATTTTATCAAATTTAGATTGCATATTTCTTCAGTAATATTGAAATTTGTTCCAATTTCACGTACGAATATAGGCAATTGAGCTGTGTGGATAACATCATCAAGTGCCAACGAGCAATATTCATACTTGTCAAAGCGTTTCAGTTATATTCTTTGATAGATCTTCAATCTTCCTAGCTATGGTGAATCTTGTTAGATTTATTTTTGAAACAATTTCATCTTTATCTAGAATTGCTATCTCAGCAACGGCGTTCACACATTATTTCATGATCTCATTATCAGCGAAAAGTTGCATTTTTTTCTAATTTTTTTGGTTTTCGACAGTGATCTCTCATGTATCATGTATCATGATGCATTTTTACATTACACTCTTTTAATACTAACACAGTCTCTGACCATATTAAGCATAGAGCTTGTATTCATTAATTTTAAAAAATGTAATAGAAATGTTCATTTACTTTCTTAATAAAAAAATATTACTAGATAATTTTTATATTGCGAACGATCCGTGTCTCAAAACCCTCGGCGGGGCGCACAAAATATGTATTCAGCCAATTGAAAAATTTACTAAAAAACCTTAATTAGACATTTGCAGATTGTTCGGGTTATTTTTCGAAAACATTTCATCATAAAAATGTCATAAAAGCATATATATATATGCCTAGTGAAGTAACTATTTTTCTACAAATCCACTTGTCACACATTCTGTGCGCTTTCAGTTTTCTTGATGTGTGCGCACAAATTTATATACAGAAGATTACTACACTACGAAGTACATACAAATCATAGTCAGCACATAAACATGCTCTTGACACTTGGAACTTAACTAACACTCGGTATTTTTTTGCGCAGAAATTTAGCCACTCCACTATGTACATAGGTATGTATTTATATGATATTACGAGGTGTGTTCAAAGGAAAAGGTGAATTTTGAATTTTTATGAAAAGTACTTATTTATTCATCAGTATCTATTTCGTCCCCTTCAAAGTAATCCCCCTAGGATGTACTTATAATACACTTGTGCCAATGCGCTTTTCGGTATGGCCATCAGCTCTTTCTTCGATTCTGACTTCATCTCATCAATTGTGGCAAAACGCTTTCCTTTCATTGGTTTCTTCAGTTTTGGAAATAGGAAACACTCGCAGGGAGCCAAATCTGGTGAATACAGTGGTTAAGGCATGATTATGGTTTTGTTTTTGGCCAAAAGACCACGAATAAGCATTGATTTGTGAGCTGGTGCATTATCGATTTGTTTTCCACAATTCCGATCGCTTAAGCCGTGTTGCTTCACGCAAACGTTGCATAACTTCCTTGTAGTATGCCATATTAACTGTACTATCTTTTGGCAGGAACTCATGGTGCATCACACCATTGTAATCAAAGAAAACAGTGAGAAAAGCCTTCACATTTGATCGAACTTAGCGTGCCTTTTTCGGTCTTGGCTTATCTGGCAGCTTCCATTGGGATGATTGGGCCTTGGTTTCGACGTCATAACCATATACTCAAGTTTTGTTATCATTTATGATCTGTTACAGCAAACCTGGATCGTTGTTGACGTCATTAAACAACACCTGAGCGATACTAATGCGACATTGCTTTTGCTCAAAATTTAGTATTTTCGGAACAAACTTCGCTGCCACACGTTTCATGCCCAAAACATTCGAGAAAATTGAATGGCATGAGCCGATTGATATGCCAACATCATCTGCAACTCCCCTAATAGTGATTCGACGATCTTCAAGAATAATTTTTTCCACTGTTTCGATGTTTTCTTCACTGGTTGACATGGTCTTACCTCCAATACGCTCATCGTCATCAAAACCTTCGCGGCCTTCTGTAAAGCGCTTGTACCACTTGTAAACACTTTTTTAAGACAAAGTGGACTCACCGAATGCCACAGTCATCATTTCAAATGCCTTGGAGCACTTTACTCCATTTTTAACCTTTCCTTTTGTCAAAAACAAACTGCTAATCGAAATAGGCTCCTAATGGTAGGACATAAATTTCCAGATGTGACAAAAATAAAATATCGATAATCGAATGTACATGGCCCCTCGGAAAATCAAAATTCACTTTTGCCCTTGAACATACCTCATATTTTTATAACGAGATTGATAGATGTTGATTTCAAAATATCAAAACCATATCCTTTTCGCAAGCATTCAGCTTTTCATTTAACAATTTGAAAGAAACATTTACAACGCACACGTCACTGCCATTCACTTTCACCAGTTGATATTTTCGTGCATATTTACACGTACATATATACACGCATTATTACACATCTTTTCAATTTGTTTTCTTTGTATATATTTTCACTAACTGTGCATGAAATTATTTCTTCGACGCTTCGACGCAGGAAACTTTCCGACTTTAATTGCATCCTCAAAGTAAAACGATAGAATACCTTTATACGAGTATGTATATGTATGCATGTATAGGAGTCGCATTTTCTGGGTAACTTAATTCTCTTCCAATAGCAGCAAAAATAATAGTAAAGCATTTATGGGTTTTCATACTATAGTACATATGTACGTATATACAGGAAACTTTTAAAGAAAATTTTACTTACATACAAAATCCTTTATGGAGTTTTTGAGAGACAATTGATAAGTCACTCGGCAGTGGCATGATGTAACATGCTAATTTGATGCGACCTAATGTGATATAATGCAAAAATAAGAAAAATGTTTACAAAATATATCGCATGAGAGTTTGAGATAATTTTCCTCATGTGTGATGATTCACTCCTGTGCGATAATGTGACATGCAATGAAGTAATATAAATATGATATGATGATAAAGTCATATGATGCGTGATAATGAGATATATAGGGTTTTCCAAAAAGAATTATATGATTTCTTTAAAAAAAAAACACAATAATTGTTCAGGAAATTCAAATGTTTTTTCTTTAATGTGAAGTGCAATCGATGCAATTATGTTCTGAATATAACATCATTCAAATGGCCTCTACGACTTCTTTTGCAGGAACGAATTCGATTAACCCAATTTTTGTGCACTTTTTCCACAAAATCAAGTCGTATTTCATGAATAGTACGTTTAGTATTGACTTGAAGAGAGTCTGGTTTATTGCTAAAGACCAATAACTTCAAATAACCCCACAAGAAGTAGTCTAATGGTGTTAAATCACAACTTCTTGGAGACCATTCAATGTCACAATTTCTTAAAATAATCGAATCTCTAAACCTTTCTCGCAATAATTCGGTCATTGCACGTGCTGTGTGACACGTAGCCCCATTTTGTTGGATACCAGAAGTTGCTAAGATCAATTTCTTCCAATTATGGCCATAAAAAGTTGGTTATCATCGATCTTTACCGCTCTCCAGTGACAGTAACTGTGCTACCATTTTCATTTCGAAAGAAGTACGAACCGTTGAGCCCACCTGACCAAATACCACACCAAACTGTCAATTTAGGTGAATGTAATGGTTGTTCATGAATAATTTGTGGATTTTCTTCGCACCAGAATCGACAGTTTTGTTTATTTACCGCACCACTCTGATGAAAGTGAGCCTCCTCGGAGAAGACGAAAAGTTGCAATCGCAGAAGGATTATTTTGATAATAATATTGAATAATTTGTAAACATTGTTCTTGCGCATATCTTGCCCTGATTGTAAACATTATTGAATACAATGAAAAATGATAGACCATGATATATTAAAAATGGCCAAAACGACACTTAAAAATCATATCAAACCTATTGGAAAACCCTTTTATATATGTATGAGCTTTCAAAAAGCAGCTTTTTTGAAAAACTTAAGCTTTCACAAAAAATCTTAATAAGAAAATGTAACTCTTTTTATATAATAACATTGGTCAACAGTGGTTTTGGTGCCAAGAAGCTGTAATGTATTTTTTTCCAATGTAAGAGCTTCTACTAATTACATTAACAGCAAAAATATTGATTTTCAACGTGTAGTTTTCTAGAGGTTTTTTAAAAAAAAATTTATTTGAACAAAAAAACACATATTTACACCAAAAGCAACAATTATTAAAATCTACTGTGCATAAAAACTTTCTTTTACATAACTTTCGTGAAGGAAGACAATCAAGTTGCATCCCCCATCAGTACTCAGCCATCATAGGCTGATCCCATCGGCCTTGGTACCCCTCTTCCATAGTTTCCTGGTGCAAGCGCTCCTCTTGTTCTTCGCTATAGTAACCAAGATTCCCTGGAAACTGATCAACAAGGTGTCTGTGAAGACAATGCACTTTTGTGGACATACCACATCTTAGGTATTTCAAGTTTTCCAGTATGTTGTTCATTTCGTTTCAGAGTAGATACTTGATTTGTGATTTCCCAGAAAGTTTTTATTAACTTCAGCAAAGGAACTCAACTCCACGCAAATTAATCATTGAACTGGAGAAGTCGGCATCTTCTATTTCACACTAAAACACAATCTCTTTTTGTCCACTCTTGATGCTAGTCAAATATATCCATTTCGTTGTCTTAATAGGAGGTTAACCATCTTTAGATCTGTACAAAAACTCCTCTGCAAATTATTTTGCTAGTTTAAGGTCCCTTACTAAATAATTTAACTCAACTTGGGTTGAGGGTTTTGGTTCCCTAAATGCTCTTTCTTAAGTAATAGTCATCGAAGTGATTTTTTTGTTCTCTTCATTACACCCCGAACCTCATGCGACTGCTTTTAGAACTAATATACTATCTCAAGGGCTCAAAGCACATTTTGCAAGCAAGTTGAGGTATCCACGGTACTCCACACAAATGTAACAAAACACTTTTGAATCATTGGTACAACGTTTTTCGCGATGAACGCATGATATTGAAATCAAATAATTCATAGAAATGTTTTGATAAGACTTGAAACCGTGTTATATTTCGGAAGGCCAGCTTCGAGCAACATCCAAAATTGTAGAAAATTAATTTTTCTAATTGCGGACGCCCCAACGGCAGGGAATGTCAAGCCCTCCGAGTGCATTTCCGACATGGAATAAAAATCTGCTCAAAAAACTCCCTCGGCTGCTGGAAGACGGCTTAGAATAAACTGTAGGTCCCTCCATTTGTTGGTAGAAACATCAAGACGCCAAAATTGCAAATTAGAGGAGAAGCTCATCCAAAAATCGCTTTAACCATTACAAAGCGCCAAATATATATTTATAATACAAGGGCGGTTTGATAAGTCAATGACTATTTGAATAAAAAAAATTTTCAGTAAATAAGAGTTTTATTTCTCAACATAGTCTCCGTTTAGCTTTATACATTTGGTTCAGCGTTTTTCCAACTTTTTAATCCTTTCTAGTAATAGGTTCTTACAAGGCCCTCAAAATAGGCGTTTGTTTTTGTGATGACCATTAGACCCGAATCTCCCTTTTTTTCTCCAATAGCGGTCGTTTCAGCTTCAAATCAATATCGAATCTGTCCAAAAGCTCCGAATAATATTTGCCGGTAATCATTTTACCCTTTTCAGGGTAATCGATGTGAAGGACACCTTGTGTATTACAAAAAACTGGCCTTATTGGCCGACAGACCCACCTTGGCTTCCTCTGGTGCGTATTCACCCGGAGAAACCCGCTGTCTGGATTGATCTCTGGTGTGATGTAAGGAGACATCACAAAAATTCGTTTGGATTGCGGTTGAACATCGCCAAACACTCCTTTGAAGTGGATACAATATTCCGCTTATGGTCGTGTGTAAGAAATCACGGCACCCGTCATGCGGATAGCTTTTTCATGTAAAAATATTCATGTAAAATCAGTTGAGATGTCACCTCACGCGCTTTTATTCTTCCATCGTCCAACATCATTCTATGGATTTTAACCTGATTGCAACGACATAAAATGCATACGCCACGTCAATGTAGACAATCATAACATTTAAATTTGATAATTTCCAACATAAACAACAATGTCAGCTTTAAAATCTAATCTGAGTAGGCAATTGAAAAGTAATGTTCTCTCCCGACAAATCAAAATCAAACTCTACAAGTCTCTCATCATTTCCGTCGTACTATATGGTGGAGAAATGTTTACGATGATGGCTTCTGATCAATTAACTTTGGTAGTTTTCGGGAGAAAAATTTTGCTGCGTATGGGCGTCTCACTGACGTCACACTGGCATAATTAAGTAAATTAAAAGAAAGTTGCGGCGTTAGTTAGATACTTTCGTCCATATAGGTGACTACACTCCTGTTTTGAAAATTTTCAAAGCATTACCCGTCGGCAGTGGAAGACCTCCACTCCGTTGGAAAGATCAGATACCTAGAGATGGGATTTCTACATTCTACCGCCTAAGAATTAAAAACTGAGGTATGATAGCCTCAATATGGTGAGGCTGACAAATTGAATGCCACTGGCATATAAGTTCCTCCCGTTAGCCATGCAAAAACAACCACCATGCCATATTCCACATATTTGTTCACAAAATTATTCTTTTTGACGGTACATCTTGAGATTTAAAGTGCAAAGTAGACTCTGACAAGGCTGCTGCTGGCATGCTCCAGATTTTCCATTCCTTTTTCGTTAATTAAAAACCTACTCGGAGCTCAGAAGGCTTAACCAATAGAGACTTTCTCTAATGAGATTGCAAAACACACATAAGGAAATGTGCCGCCCCGAGCGAACTCTTCAAATACATTTTCTGTAAAGCCGTTAATTGAGTTGTACCCCCCATAATCCCATTAAATAATAACATATAATTAAACGAACTGAACAAATACCACAATATATATATACATACATACATACATGTCCACAAATAATGATGCATTAACGGTTTTGCGCTGATGCAACTTTGCAACGTTAAAGTTTTTATGTGTCAGTTGCGAAATCCGATTCAGATAGCTGATATACTAAACTCAACTGAACTGAACAGAATTGCTTTACCCCTGACCAATGCCCATAGCTCACGGGGCTCACCATAATTTGATAATGAAGGCGCAGTCAGTTGTTGATCAACTTTTTCGAGGAATAAAATTACATTATGAAACCCAATATGATGACGTGTAATATTTAATGAGCAAGTAAGTATACTAAATGGGCTAATATGTACATATGTATATATGTATGAGCTCATACGTAACTGTATGACTGCTCGTGGTATTGTCTGCCTATTGAAATGAAATATTGATATCAATTTAAATTGCAATTAGTGGATTGAATTGGCAAAAGAACGCCAGCAACTTTGCAATACATTACTCCTCCGCGCACAATCACATGCACATACACATCCTTACACATACAAAACTCTGTACATACATACGTACCGATGTGAGTATACATGAATGCATCCAGTAATTCCAATTAAAGCATCGAAGCCTTTGCCCAACCAACTTGTTAAGAGCAGCTCAACACAAGTAGCATAGGCAAAGTCTTCAGCCTGCGGTTGTAGCGTGTGTTTCTGATTGCAAAGTACAGGAGTCCAAGTGTAAAGTTGCAAAAGTAAGAAAAGTGTGGAAAGGACGCAAGGCACAACCTGGCAAATGCAGCGCCTACTTTGTATGCAGAGTAGCTAGTTGAGAAGCAGTAAGCAGCATCCAGTTTGCGTGCAGTCGAAAAGGGAAAAACAAGTAGATAAAAGTAACTGTTATGGCAATTTCTACGTGCTTTGTAACGTTATATGGTACAGTTTATCTGTTGCATAACAATAGGGCCGTATACTCTTAGCAGAAAGCCTGCATTTGTTCTGGCATTCACCTCAGCGCATGCAAATGACAGAAACTCTTTTGTGCTGCACCATTGCTTTGGGCGCGTGGTATGTGGTATGTTGTTGATTAAGACTTCCGCTTCACGCTTCCGCTTCAATTCATCAGATGTGTGTGTGATTAAAGCTACTTTGAGGTTTTTGAAATGTATATGTATTCGATATCTGTTATGCTTTTACCGCGTGTGTGGAGTCACGCAGTAAGGTGGGGAGGTGTATGTAAATAAAGAGTTTAGATGATAAGTCATACTATGTCTTTGGTATACTTGCAGTGAATTATCCTAAAATGTTCAGCTCTTTTTTATCTCTAAATCGGTACAATTGGCATTTATTGGAGATCACAAGTAAGCGTACCATGCATGTCTGATGATTGGTTCTATGCAATTCAACTATCAAACTCATCGTACGATAATTGTATGTCTAAGAAATCCATCATCGAAGGAAAGTGCGCGTCACTCACAGCCTCTTCATTGACTTTTTGGCTATATTAAGCACCTTGGACGTTCCTCTAGACGTTCCAATGTTGTTGTTGTTGCTGTAGCCGCAGAAAATTCTCCAAATGGGGCTTCGGGGAACATTGCGGGAGTGGCAGTCCTTGGCCGGATAAAAATCCGGGTCGTTCCGGTATAAAGACCCGACTGTCCCGGGAACTATGGATTTTAGTCGGCTCTTACGACATGCATGCCTTACCGCGGGTAAATTCTTGAACCCCTAACCCGTAGAGGGTGACGATCCGATGTCTGCGGTCGTGATAGATGATGTGGTCATGGGTTCAAATCATGGTCATATCAACATCTAAAATTAAAGAAAAAATTTATTTTGCGATCGCTGTCGACAAGTTAACCCGTTTGTTTGTATTTCCCCTCATAAAAATATATTAGCCGTTCGTTGACGTCTAAAAATTGTAAAATACTACTTTTGTAGAAAAGACATTAAGACGCACATCCCAAATCGGAGAAAAATTTCGGCCGAGTATCGCTTCAATAGGTATACGCATCACCTCTTCGCCGATTTTAAAGCAGCCTTCGACAGCACGAAAAGGAGTTGCCTCTACGCCACTTTGTCTGAATTTGGTATACCCACAAATCTTATGCGGCTGTGTAAACTAACCATAAGTAACACCCAAAGCTCCGTGATAATCGGGAAGGACCTCTTTGGTAGCAAACGAGGTTTCAAACAAGATGACTCCTTATCGTGTGACTTCGTGCTTACTCCAAGCTGAATAAAGAAGCGAAGCGTATGAGCCTGGCGTGAACGAGGGCAAGACGAAAAATCTCCTGTCATTAAAGAAACAGTCACAGCCGGTAGAATCAACAGCTACGCTGGCTAGGTCATGTGGTCCAGATGTATGAGAACACTCCAACTTTGAAACTTTTCAATGCAATACCCGCTGTTGGCTGAAGGGGAGGAGGAAGACCTCCATTCCATTGGAAAGATCAGATGGAGTTCGGCCCGTCCAATTTGTACCAAACAGCGAAAAGACTCGGCTATAAACACGTAATTTGTGTATACGCCAGTAAAGAAGAAGAAGTATACGTGTTTCATGCCGGTGATACCAATTTTTTCGTTTTGGAGTCGTAACCAACAAACACTATCAGAATTTTTATATACGAACTTAGCTATTTTATTACCCCCCGCGGTAAGGCATGCCTGTCGTAAGAGGCGGCTAAAATTCAATACTTCCCGTGTCAGTCGAGTCTTTGTACCGGAACGACCCGAATTTTATTCCGGCCCAGGACTGTCACTCCCGCATCATTAAAACAACAACAACCATTTTTATTATTTAAAAATCATTTAATTGGTTTTTTTTTTATTCCTAACAATTAAAATTCCGAAAGTGTCTCTTTAAATTGTATTTTTAATCACTAAACTCATAATGCTATACCTTTCCAATAATACCCGTGAATTTCACTAAGGGTTATACTCATCACATTCACTCCCACTTTGCCCTTTTGTTTACATCCTTGCTTTATTGTATTTTGTTTTCACTTTGATTTTCTAAATAAACAACCGGCTTCTCGCCAACCAATCAACTCTTAGCAGTTGTGACACTCAATCAGCTGATAACTAACGTCAAAACTAAAAATTTGCAGTCAGTAATCTATCGGTATTCAATACAAAATTCCTAACTATTGTGCAATTTAGGTGTGCATAATTCACGAAAAATCCAAAAAATATGTTTTAAAAATAAATTGAAAGTTACAAAGAAGCGAAAACAGCTAAAAGTGTTCATAAGTGATCGGGTACAGCAGTAACACACGCTGGTGAAGATGTTTCGCATCGAATCTTATGTTACGCCCATTATTATGGAATACGTGGCAAAGTATGTTAAGAACATACGACCCGAGGATATGCAACTCTCCTTGTGGGAGGGTGAGGCCACATTGCAAAACCTCGATTTGCGGCTGGATGTATTAGAAGAAGAATTGCAATTGCCCTGCGAATTCTTATCGGGGCACGTACATGAAATGACCATTCGCGTACCCTGGACTAAGATCACTTCCGAACCGATACGTATAATAATTAATACAATTGAATTTGTGCTCAAATTACGACGTAATAAGTCCGATGATGGTGGTTCGTCAGCTAGTTCATCGCCGCAACGTAAAAATGCCGACCCTGGTAAAAAGCGCAAGCGTCCACCAGATAACCAGCAACCAGTACAACACAGTCCGGGTTCCGGCATAGTAAATAAAATCATTAACAATATTAATTTGGAGTGTCGGAACATAATTCTAAAATATGTGGAGGATGATATTGTTGTTTCGATGAATGTGCAGCTCTTGCAATTTGGTGCAGCCGATGAACATTGGAAAATCGCAATGACAGATATTCATCCTGTTAAGGTTCTAATGCGCAAATTAGTTAAAGTATCGGATCTCACAATCTGCATAGACAAACGTAACTCAGCAGGCCATATTGAGGTGTGTCAGGAACCAATATTATATAGGTAATAATAAAATAATCTTCTCAAGAATGTAACTCACATTATATGTATTCGGTTTTATTAACAGATGCTCATTTGAAATTCGTATTTTACGTAAATATAATACAAATTCTATGGAAACTACAAGTTTAACACGCATCGGCATCTTCACCAAATCAATGGATATTAATATTGCTTCAATGCAATTTCCAATGATAAGACGCCTTATCGATATAACAACTGAATTTGGGCTTTATAATGCCAAAAGGCTTACTGCTGAACAAGAAGATGTATCAGAAGATTCCGAGAATGAAGTAGCAGCGAGCGATTCTTTTCTGACATGGGCTTGGAATAAACTGCCAGCTTTAACTTATGAGCCGCCGTTAATTGAAGAACCTCCTATAGAAGAGATAGCCGGACATTTGAAGGATATTGGTGTATATTTGGAAGAGTTAAATGTTACGCTGAAAAACTCTGAATTAATAGTAGATAATTTTGTGGGCAGTACGAAGCGCATTAAATACACACCCATTGTTCGCATAACTATAGGTGGTTTATATATGGAAAAGGTGGTGAACGAAGAACAAAATTGGCGCAGTATGAAATCGGGCATTACTTATTTAATAGTTGATCCCTTGGGTTCTTACAAAGCTGATGATATATCCGAAACCGCATTGATCTCAAGTGCTTCTGTAAGAAGATTTTATTATTTAAAATGTTTTACTTAATTTAATTTTCTTTTCTTCAATCTGCAGTTAGAAAAAGCTACCGCTTTTGTGGAAAACAGCCTTTTTGATGAAAAGACCACAACAACTGACCAGAAAGTTTGCATAAACTTTGATGAGTATATGGCACTTTACACGGACGAATATTTATTAAATCGCACACCGATTTTTGCTTTTGATTCCGTCGAATACAAAACAACGAAAATACGAGACCGCGCAAAGCAAGAACTCGATGCATCAACAACAACAACTACAAAGGACACACATCTCGCTTACCGTCTGTTATCCTCCGGCGTGACTTTCCGTTGGAATCAATCATTTCGACAGGTTAAACAAATAATACAAGATTTAATTGATTCTTACGATTATTCCGGCTATCATGTAGACCAATTAGACACAACTGCCCAGTGCAGCAGCAGTAGCAATAAATTACCGCCACCACTAATGGAGGACTACGATGAACTAATGGAGTACATACCGCTTTGCATCTATAAATTTGATTTAAAAAATATAAATTTTGAAATCTATGCCTGCACAGAATCATTAACTACCCAAAAGCATACGCATAACCGTTTGCCAGGTGCCTTGAAACAAGCACTGCCGTACTTCTTGGCACATATAGAACGTTTAGATGGCACCTTATGTCGGCCGTTGAATGTAGATAAGGTTGTACACACCACCTGCCAACTACCAGAAAAGCCGCATATGTTAATTGATGCTTGTCATAATAACTACACGTTCCATATGCAACAATTTTCCTTATCGATGGTGAATAAGATGCGTAAAACTACCATTCGACTCATGCACATACCACAAATAGAGCTGACATATTCTGATCTCATACAGAAACAGCATTGGAAAGAAGACAAACTTTTACCTTTAAGAAAGGTAGAAGTGTCTTGTGAACTAATCAATGTGGACTTCAATAAGCGCAACTTGATAATTGCTGCACGTCTAATGAATTGTGTACTCAGTTATAGGCCATATTTATTGTGGAAAATTGCGAATCAAGCAATGCAAATAGTCAAAAATGAGCTAGAGCCAACATTGCATAATGAGTTCAGAGATTTGCGTATAGATTTTAAATGCTTTCAGAGTTATACAACGGCATATTTTGAGCTCTACAGTTTGGTCTCGCATGTAGTCACTTATACTGATCAGTGTCATAGAAAAAATCTTTTAATTGACACGGAAAAGGGTAATAAACCAAAAAAATGGTTAAGTGCTAGTATACAGTTGAATCCAGAAGGTGTACAATTAGCGATAAACAAAAAGGAATCACTTATAGCGCTGGCTATCTGGATGGAACCAATTGCTTTGTACATCGATAGCGTATTGTTGGAATTTTTAAAGTATCAAGAAGAGTACGATCATACTGTCGAACGAGGTAAGTGTTTTTAAGTTTGATTTAAAGTAAATTTTGAAGAAAGATGACCCATTTTCAACCATTTTTCAAGAGCCATCGAGTGAAGTCGAATTACAAAGTCAACAGTATCAGACCCACGCTCCAGCACAAACACATACTTCTAATGCCAGCCAACCACTTCGCGTGCATACAAATATAACTACCAGTGGTGGACCACCTCTCATCCGTCGCTCTTCACGTAATTCCCTACCTACACGCAAAATATCACATCCTGAGGAAACAATACACTTCAGCTCTGAACGTGATGAAAAAATGGATTTGGAGACTGTAAGCGCCACCCCACCAACAACAGCCACTGAGGCAAAACCCACTTCATTATGGCAACAAATCAAATCTGTAGTTGTCTGCTTGGAATTGGGTCATATTAGACTTCATATAGCCGAAAAGCTTAAATGGTGTGATAAAAAGGAAAATATCCAATGCGTGTACACACTAATACAAATACCCAAAATTGCTATGCGTTCAACGAACGCCGAAAATTTATCACGCACAAATCTCCAGGAGAAGTTTACCATATTCACCGCGCCGAAGGACACCATTAATTGGGTGATTGCACTCTATGGTCTGAATGTGAAAAGATATAACTGCATCGATATGGATACAGTATTGCCGGATGTGTATACAACAATTACAATTGTTGTTACACACAAGAAGCAATTGGAAGAACATGAAAACACCATATCACACAATAGCTCGTTGAAAGAAACTCCAAATGAGGTTACAATCGAAGCTGCGAGTCCAGCGTCACAAAAGGAAGCGAGCTCGTCGCCTGTGCCAGCACTTGGCAACAATAATTTGGATAGAAGCTTACCGATAACACAAGCACAAACCACATCAGCAGAAGTGGATGCAATAACCGTACATATAGACACAATGCCTATACATTTTAATGTATCAGAAGCAAAGGTTTGTATATTAAAATTTTAATTTACTTCAAATTCTAATTGAAATTAAACATACATAAATTCCCAGTGTTCGGCACTACATTTCCATTTAGGTATTTTGGGTAAAGTCATAAAGCTCATAGGTCCAATGGCACAACTCAGCGCGAGCACACAAATGTCAACTTCCTCACCGCCTATACAAATCGTAACAGCATCTGAGGAAAATGCAGTAATTAAGCAATTTTTAGAATTAGAAACCAGTTCATCTGTGTCTTCGGGACTCGTAGAAAACAGTAAGTAATTTAAAAATTATTTTCAAAAATTTATGAAACCACTTCTTCACTTCTTGCTTCCATAGAAGCGTCAACAACTTACACCACATCATTCTTTTGTCAATGGTCCATTGCCAAAATTATTTGTGAATTGACGGCTCAAGAGCGCAAGAGTAAAATGGTGTTAGAACTCGAAGACTTACTTTCAACTGTGGACAAAAGGGAGGATTTCACCAAATTTACAGGCAAAGTTGGACAATGCAATCTCTTGTACTACATCCCAGACAAAAAAGAGGATTGGGTAGCTCAACCGAGTTTACGTCTTAAAATGCTCGGCGATATTACGAATATGCCATATTTAAATATTGTTTACACTTCTGTGGGCTTGAAAAGTTTCTATTCGCGTATTGGTGTAAAACCAAAATATGATGCTAATCGCTCTATAGCCGAAGTTATAATCACAATACAAGCAATGGAAATAATTGTAGATTTGGATAGTCTAAAGGAATTTGTAGGCTCGTTAGGCGTGCTCTTTGCCGCAAATGAATGCACAGATAACTGCTCAGAAGAGCGCCCATTAAAACAAGTTCAAACTAATCCACCAACTGCTGCCGATCTGCCACTCATACACTTGGATAGTAAAGGTTTTACTCTGTATACGCCTTTAGCGACGAAGCGTGAGTGTTGTACTGTGCTAATATGGAAGGTAAGTATATTCAGTTAAAAATCCAACTATTCCTAGCAAATGCTCTCCCCATGATTACCTTCTAATTTTTTAAATATTCAGATCGAATCCATAAAATTGACACCGAATTTGGAGAACCCACTACAACGCAATCCCATACGACCAGACGTATATGGTAAAGCTGCCCAATTAGGTTTTTTAAACACCCCCGGTTCGTTGGTGGAAGATCGTCAATATGAGTTGGTACTGCAAAATCTATCCTTATCCACAGCTCAGTGGACGGATATTTTGGATCATATGGCGCAACAAGCAAAAACGTTTCAGCACACAAATCCAGCTGTCGAATGGAACACACAAACTCGTGAAACAGCACCACATATTACACACATTTTCACAGGATTCATTTTTATTGGCATCTTTGCACCATGTATCGCCTATAATAATGTATTAATTTGTGGGCAAGCAATTGAATTCAATTGCGCATCAGACTTCGTCGCTGCAATCAATACAGATCAGCTTTATGCAATGAGTTTTATGGCATATCGTGTAAATGAATTACTGGAGTAAGTATTTAATAAAAGAATTATGTCAAATACGTTATAATTAAATTAATTTTTTCTTCCATTACAGTTTTGCCGAACGAAGCTCACCCCTAAGGAAATCAAACATGTCATTGTCATCAAATTCATATTCTATTCAACAGAAATCTGGGAGCGTATTACCGAAACCCAGCAGCAGCTTACAATGTGGCGAGCTTCTAATTGCACCTATAAGTAAAACCGCACGCTCTCCAGCGGCCGCTTTTGAACCGATTGATGAGAACACAGAGCAAAATGTAAAAACCGATTCAGGCATACAATCGCAACAATCACGCGGTGATCGTCAATCCGTATTTGCCACTCCCACCGATGCGCTTGTGCGTAAATTCCCACGAACTGTATCATTCCTTGCCGGTACATTCACGATAAAATTATACGAAGTCAATGGTGCCATGGCAAAAAATACCGATGGACCGCAAGTGAAATGTACTGACAAAGTGCTGTGTTTGGTGCCATTATTAACATTAACAGCCTCACAGCCGAGCTTTATGTACACGCAAAATATTTATGATAATATTACCCAGATGTCATTATATAATTTGAATATACATTCCATGCCCTCAGCAGTATTGGATGCTGAAGACACAAACCTATTTCCAATTGAATTCATCGATACGAGGCCTGGAGAATTAGGTCCCACCGGCATACCACCGCCGCTTATTACTGTACGCAAACATATAACCAAGCAAAAGCTTGTTGAAACCGATGTGGAGATAGCAAGGCCAATTATTATTACACTACAGGAACAACAAACTGTTGTTTTGTTGAAAAACTCGCTCATCTTATACCAAACGATACTGCATAGTGGCTATCTGAATCCACGAGCGTTGCGCATTGTACAAAAAGCTTCAAAAATTACGCTTATGCGTAATCATTTCTACGATTGTGATCGCTTGCATGTGAAGTTAGATAAGTTAGTTATGCTGATGAAACACGAGAGTGACTACGAAGGCAAATTGGTCTGCGCTGATATGCATTTCAATGCAACTTTTCTACAACGACCCGAAAAAGCTGTGCTTAAAGCTGCCATTGGCTCATTACACCTACAAATGGGTGAAAGAATATACCTGCATCCAGTTGCATTGCGTTCGACATTCGCATTTGTAAGCGAGCCATGGTACGATTTGCCGTTGGTGAGTGGCACCGTTAAGCTCGATATTTTGGATCTCGACATAGATGTCAACGGATTAAAGCAGCTTCAACGTATACAGATTGGTGTAGAAAAATTATTGGTACGTCTTAATGAAGAGTGGAAGGAGTTCTTACGCAACCGACCACCAATGGGGGAGCCTGCAGAAATGCCCACAGAAAAGTTAGTGGCGTTGAATACATCTGCTTTGAAAGGACTTATCAGTTCAAATGTTAGCAAGAAGAAACTAACACGCGAGGAATTCTATCAGGACGATTTGAGGTACTACTGAACTACTCCCTTCAGTATTTTTACCATACACTTAGATAGAAGATTAGAACAATGCGTCAGGACGGTGCTACTATCGGACAATGAGGAAACCTTATTACTGCCGGAGTTTGGGAAGGCCTGATGGTTATCGGAAGAATCTCGAGGTCCCAACTTCAAACTCAGTAATTGTTTAGCTATTACATTTAAAAGCTCCCTCCACTACCGAGGGTATCTGCTTTATCTCATATACTGATTACTATGCAATATTGGTGTCTGACTATGATATTGATAACCTTTGTTCAAACTTAAGCAGCTAACCCTTTTCCACTTCACCTCGCGACACATACAGTTGCAATCTGCGAAATACACGGCGACCCTCTTCATTAGCTGAACTAACGAATTCCTGACCCAATCGATAAAAAGTTATTAGGAGTGACATTTGATAATCAGTCATGAGAACCCAACTACCACCCATAGTAGACAAAGAGCACCAGCTCCCTCGCGAAACCCGTTTAATACTGACACAATTACCGTATGAATATTGTAGCTCAGCTTTCTTATTCTGACGCGACCCGGCATACTTAACGTTTAACCTCTTTGTATGTCCACTAAAACCAACTCATCTAACAAATCTTTTCCTCTGGTCCGAACCCGTCGAAACAGCTCTTTTCTTGGATCTCCCAGTAGATAATATCGACTAGCTTTACCTGCTTCTAAGCAGGGTTACTTCATGTAGATTTATGTATATATATATATATTTGGCGCTATGTAACCGCTGAAACGATTTTTGGCCGAGCACCTCCTTCACTTTGTGGTTTCACATCTTGATGTTTTTACCAACAAATGGAGAGGCCTACAGTTTATTCTAAGCCACCTCCGAACGGCCGTTGAATTTTTATTAGAAAAAATTATTTTCTATAATTTTGGATGTTGGTCGAATCCGGGCCTCCCGAGTAGCAGTACGCATGCTAACCACTCGGCTATCGCGTCAGCTTTCCTATGTGCAGTATTCCAGAAGCCTGGAATAGAATAAAATCACCGTGGTAAGCCCCTGCTCCCGACATCATAGAACGATAAAATCGACCGAGCTCTTGAAGTCACCGAAATCGAATGACATCTATGCTCAAGAGAAGAGTAAAAAAGATAAATTATTCTAGTTGCCCCTTATTTACTTCGGAAGGAGTTTCCAACCAGAAGAGGTTATCATTAGTATGTAAAGCATTAATATTCTAGCAATGTAGATGTCGGGACCTCGTCGAATCGTATTCATATACTTATACTCGCAATTTAGCCCTTGAGACCCTTTTATGGTGTATAAAAAAGGTAAAACTGAATTAAATTTGGAATTGTAATCAAGATGATCTTAAGCAGCCGTGAAAGGAAGTCGATAGTGTCCGTTTCTCAATGTATTCGAACCTATGCTGGATATCTCGGGATCTGATCTGAATGTGTAGAACCAGCTTCAGGATCCAGATATTTCGCATCCTTCGATCATAACGACGGTATTAAAACTAAACGTTTTTTTTTCGCAGAGCTGGCGCTTTTCAATTCGTGGAGATGGCTACGGACTCCTTCCTACCATTGCCATATCAAATTCAGATAATTAAGAAGAATTACGGTATTATTTGTTGGCGTTATCCACAGCCAAGAAAAATGTGTAAGATACACGTCTTTCCTGTGCCAATGGCGGTAAGTATTATTACAAACGCAAACAGAGAGCATAGCTTACCTTTCTTTTTCGTTTCAACCTTACTTAACTACCAATAGGTTCAAAAGCCTATTAACATACGTTGCCAAATGGAGTACTTCAGTGAGTCTCATGAATGCTTCCTGCACTTTAGCGAATTTTGGCTCTCCGAAACCGCTTCAAAAGACATAGTATTACCGGAGCGGGAGATTTGTGCCAATATTTGGCGTGTGGTCATTATGCAATCTTTGGTGGCTGTCAATGGTGAATGCTTTGAGCAGAGTGAGGAAGATGAGGACAAGGCATGTATAGCAATATATATATAATATAGAATTTTTTTCATTTATTATTGATATTTTTTTCTTTTCAACTCAGATTCCAAGCTTAAAAATTGAGGAGCTCTTCAAACTGGAAAAGAACGATGAGGACTTTATTTTACATCCAAAAGTCTTAGTGGGTTGCATGCGAATCGACACAGCCTTCCAATCAGTGTGTGTACCCAAGTTCCAAGTGCTCCTCTCCTGCACCTCGCTTCAGGTGAAGTTCCTTAATCAAGCTAATGATGAATATAAACTGCCGCCAGCACTTGCTGAGTACACGCTAGCACCGTCTAAACAAATCAGTCAGGCATTTTTGGTGGTGTTACTGGAAAACCTAAGCATGCATGCTGCATTCAATTCAACACAGATTTACAGCGTTGACAGCAGTCTGACTTTGAATGTAAAATGTTTAGATTATGGTTTCCTCAATATGCTCACAGTCCTCGAAGATGCAACGTTACAAAGCTATGTAACTGTAAATAAGCCGAAGCGTTTGCTAAACATTAACGCTGTACTTGAAAAATTTCGCATCAATATTGGACCCTCAATACTACACACACTTCTATCGTCGAAGGCACACTGGCAAGAACTCTTCGCCGCAACCACACCCAGTCAGTGTCATGTACTATTACCCAAATGCATTGTTGTTAATCGCATGCACGCGCTTGTGGTCTTTGGTCAAACCGGCACTACAGAGCGCATACAATTACAACCGTTGGAATGTAGTTTATATAGTTTTGGCAACGACGGCAATAGTCAGGAGTTGTCTTTCTTCATTGCTGATAATAAAACACGCATTACGGATGCATCGCAATCAGTGCCAATTCCTTTCAAATTCGATCGCGAGCGGCTGTTGCAAAGTATACGCATTGGCGATAAATGTCTGATAATTGAAATGCAAAAACTGTCAGCCACACAAGTTATAGTCTTCCTGAAGGGGCAAATTGAGTTGATATCCATGGTGCCACAGGAGTTACGTGTAGAGCTACGCTTCGATGAGACAAAAGCAGATGAAGATAAGCGACAGTTAGAGTATTTAGTTAAAAAAGAAGGTTATTCATCATTTTACGCAGCGGTGCAGCGTGCATCAAATGCAACCATGAGGTATGTATGTATGAGGGGTATGTATTTACTTGAAGCTCTGAAATACATGGACGTCATGAACCACTTACCTATAGAACAAGCCTGTATAAAAACTCGCCGGCATTAATGGACATACATACGTCGCTGAAGGGAGACTACGAAGAGCCTGATAAAATGTTGTTTATTCCATTCAAACCCTTTTGCCCTTTTTTCGTGGGGTTGAAATCGGTTTAAACATTTCACCCATACACAAAAAGCACACTGATAATAAAAACTCTTGGCCCAACCGAAAATAGGGTAACATGAAAGAGTCGTCCCATTACCAAAGATGTCCTAGTAGCTCTAGACTTATCGAAGCAGAGTTCCCTCTACCTTTACTATTTAATTTGTAGATTTATAAAATTGCAGCTTCTCGGTTTTTGTTGGAAAAAGCCTGTTTAAATAAGACCTGTCTTTACATATTGGCTCTAGTATTACCAATCGTTACTCGGTTTCATGGCGCTAGCGCTAGTCGTGATTAGTAGAGAGTGTTTCCATGAGGAAGAGCGTGAGCTCGAATTCTGGTCAGACCAGCTCTGAAATTCTAGTAAGAAACCTAATTCCTTGCCGCGCAAGGAATGTAGATCTCTCCCGCTGTATCTCTGACATGACTTAAAAGTTCCAAGGAGTTTCAATGTTCAAAGTTTTATTTTGCCAACGCGCAAAGTACCATAAATCTTCCGCAAAACTTTCCACTCAAAAACTCCTAAAGCGACTCATCGGATGTCGGCATCGTCCAAGCTTCTACACCACATGTCCGGACGGGAATGATGGGCGACTTGTAGAGTTTGGTTTTGGTTCGACGAGAGAGGACTTTACTTTTCATTGGCCTACTCAGTCGAAAGTAGCACCTTTTGGCAAGAGCAATTCTGAGTTGGATTTCAAGGCTGACATTGTCGGTGTTGTTAATGCTGATTACTAGGTAGACGTTTTCAAAGTTATGACTGTCAACAGTGACAGTATTTGTTTGATGGCAGGAGATATTTCGTCTTCTCCTCGTTCACAACTAGACCCATTCACTCTTGTAAAAGATTGTATTATTTTCTCCAGCGTCAAACTGACGAAATCATACGATAAATAGCCGCCCTGCCTGAAACCTCGTTTGGTATAGGACGTCTCGGAGAGGTTCTTCCCAATTCTGACTGCTTTTGTGGTATTCTCCAGCGTCAGTTTGTATAGCCGTATAAATTTTGTGAGGATATCAAATTTAGACATAGCGGCGTAGAGGCAGTTCCTTATCGTGCTGTTAAAGGCAGCTTTAAAATCGATAAAAAGGTGGGGTGCATCGATTATTTTCTCTCGGGTCTTATCCAAGGTTTGGCGCATGGTGAATATCTGGTCAATGGTGAGTTTGCCAGGTCTAAAGCCACTCTGATAAGTTCCAATAGGTTTGTTGACGGTGGGCTTTAATCTTTCCCACAATAAGAGCAGACCTTGGGGTCGGTCTTTTTTCTTTTTTTTTCTTTTTTTTACCATATTCTGCAAAGATCCCTACATGAGTGTCCTCCGGTCTTGAAAACTTCTTACGTTTTACAACTCTTCGATCTAGCACTCCAAGAAGGCACAGCCCTTTGTAATGCGTAGCAATCAGCCAGTGTAACTTAACCTAACCTACACCAAATTTACTCTTTACCTTTTCTAATCAGATTCATAGCTCTTGTCTATGATATTCTGGAATATTGCAATTTAGAAGGTTGGAGTTATGTGAGATAAGTGATTGTTATCTGACAACCAAATCATTTAACAGCGCCGAATTTTTGCTTCAAGATTATCATAATAAGGAACAATTGTTTTGTTAAATTTTCGGTTTAAAACAAAAAAAAATTTACAGACTAAAAATGGTAGCTCCAAAGGTTAAAGGACGTACTGGTGATATTCCTTTAAAGCAAAACAAGAAATTGCCGTGGTTAGTAAAAGGTTAGTACTATAAGACACTCAATTCAATATTGATGAACGATAGCATAACCCTGTTTTCCAACTTCCCGCAGTTCCCACGGCAAATAATGAATTCGTTAGTTTCTGGGTGCGCGTTATACGTCAGGATATCACTGATCTATGCAGTGAATCGTTTCAACCACAGCGTATACTCGTCACAATTTGGCCAATATTTGAAATCCAATCGCGATTACCCAGCGCGTTGACCGCCTATGAAAATACAACAGGAAAACAATTTGAAATCGAACCGCGAGGAGGTCGTTTCGTACTGGATGTGCCAGCAACACATTTGACGGAGCACATAGTTGAATTTAAAACAAAGTAACTCCATAACTCGAGTATAGTAATACAAATACTAACAGTTACCACTTATACATTTCTTCCAATTCAGAACTCCGTTAAATTGTGAATGCGATGCAGAACAAACTCTCTCCCTAAAATCAATGCAGTGGAATTCTTTCTTTTGGTACGACGAGAAGGATTGGGGCATTGATGATGCGTTTCACAAGCTGAGAGCAGACTTCGCGCCTTCAACATCAAAATGGCCATTAGATGAAGAAGATGAATTGCGTGTGAATCGCTTAACACATAGCACAGGTGCAGCAAATATAGTGTATGCCACAAAACCGGCAAGAGAGTTTTCCTGTGCCACCTGCCTTGAAGTGACAGCCTGGGCAATATTTATAAACGCCACCGGCTTAGATATCGGTATTTGTATTGGTCAAACGAAAGAACGAACATCTGTCAAGTCTAACTGCCTTGAAATGCTGAGCGTAATTACCACACCTTTCACAATCGACTTGCCCTTAGAGGACGACGGCATAAAGTGGATTTCATCTACGCCAATTTGCTTCAATGGCATCTCGCCAACGGGTGGCTCTCGCGGTATTGTTTTGCTAGACAATGATAGTCTAGATTTTGCTATAGTACACAAAACGGAAATTTTTAAATTAGTTTTGGAGTACAAAATTGAAAACTCGCAACGCGTGTTACGTCTGCGGCCCAAATATGTTGTGGCGAACTTTTCAAATTATAAGCTGGAATTATTGACTTTCGCAATGGATCATAAGGAGAGTGCGTCGCGCCAGACTCTCGAGGAATTTGTTGCGAATTCGAAAAAGATGGATTTGAACAAAGTACAATGGACGGAAAACTGGTGAGTATTAGTAGAAATATTGATGATGATAGCTTTAGAACAGACTGGCTGGTATTCAGTGAGGTTGGTCACATGTAAGTATCGTAGAGATGTTTTTGGCATCATTTTGTTAAACGAAGTTAGAGCTACAGCTTTATCCTCGTGTAGAATATAAAAAGATCAAATCAACCTCCCTCGCTAACACGACTATACAAACCATAGACTAGGATTACCCACTCTATTTTATTGCAAACCTTATCCTCTATCGCTGTCCAGCCCTCAGTGTGGTCCAGCAAACCTCAAAAACCTTGTGGGTACCATAAAACTCAATAAATAGTTTAAGCATCTAAAAAGTTGAGAGAAAACTCTTTCCATAGGCCCACCATATGTTAGGTATCTTAAGACCCAGGATACGTAAGCGGTCTTTATCAGGATTCCGTGATTCAGCAACCTCAACAACTAACTTACTAACTCTCTCACATTCATCCGGACCTGTTTAGAACTTTTGGACCCGTAGGGAGTGGTCTACATGATACGTAGTCGCCAGCGCTCAGCTGCGCCCCAAGCCTTCACGGCTGTGCCTTCTGCACCATTACCCACTTTTATTAACCCCCAAAAAAACCAAAAAGCAAAAACCTGGGCTCATGCATCACTCTCTCACCCCTCAAGTTACGAGCGTCCCTCCGAGACATACCCGACTCCAACAATAGAACTGCAGTGGACTCAAGGGAAAGATCGACGAGCCGGAATGGATACAATATAATACGAAAATATCGCCAGCTAGATCATTATGGAGGCTTGGCGTATATTCTATACAACTCCGTACAGTATCCTCTTATCGACGGTGACATCGACCGCAGGGGATCATGGCATAGCTATCCGTTCAGGTGACATCGAGCTCGAAATATTTAATATATAAATTCGTTCAGATAATTGTTGCGCAGTTGGATTCCGTCCTGATATAGATGCGCTACTCATAGGAATGGAGCTAGACGATATTAGTATCAAGGCGCGACTCATTATGCCTTGCCGATCCCTTATCACGAAACTCAGTGCAGAGATTCGACGTTAGGTGAACCAACAAGCGGAACAAATGGGAGAAACACTTAATGTTCTTTAATCACTCCTCTCTGGCAACCAAGTTTTGGGCGACCGTCAAATCATTGTCTAGCCCGAAGGAACGTGATGATCGGGTGGAAATTTCTTACAGTAATCACGCCTCGTCGGAACTAAAGAAGTGCGCAAGCTATTTTAGACAGCTATTCACATTGCACCCTTCGGTTGACAAAATGAAAAGACAAGTGACCCACCATCTGCGAAGCCGAAAACATCCAAATCCATCGACCCCAGAATAAGCATGCTTATGCTAAAATATTTGGGTCCATATCTCACCAAGGCCCTCAATTTTTCTTTGACCACTCTAATTATGCCCCATATATGGAAACTGGGTAAAGTGGTCCCGCTACTAAACTCGGGGAAACCTGCAAACAAGAGAGAGTCCTTTAGCGAAGACATTTGAGGCCTTGCTGTTTCCGTCATTCACACACCATCGGAGCCCAGCAACGCAAAGTGCACAGCACCATAACCGCACTTACTCGTAATACCATAAACATCCACATAGTTCACGGCCTTAACCAAAATTGACCACTCACGCCAACTTTAGCACTGGACCTACCAAGAGCTTTTGACACAGTCGTACATTGAGGACTCCTCATTATCGTCGGGGTTGAAGAAGAGAACCATGAACTACGTGAATAGTCGGCAATAATCGGTTGACTTTCTAAGTCAAACTTCAAAGCTACGTAAAATTAACAGAGCGTTTCCCAGGGTGGTGTACCCTCCCCGATGCAGTTTAATTTTTATATTTCGAGACTACCACTAGAGAACGTCTCCTTGATCTCATATGCCGATGATTGTTCGACATTGGCGTCTGCCCAGGATATTAATAACCCTTGTTCGAAAGTAAACTGATATCTCGCCGACCTTTCCCACTTTTTCACTACATGACATCTATAATTACAACCAGCGAAATCTTCGACCACCCTATTCACCAGCTGAACGGCTCGAACTCTACATGAAAGTCGATGACGTAAAAATTCCGACGACAAACAACCCAAAATTACTAGGGGTCACATTTGGCAGCCTGCAATCCTTCACTGAACATGCGACTGCAATTGCCACTATTGTACATAGCAGCAATAACATCTTCAAATCGTTGGCCGGCGGCACCTGGGGTAAAGACAAATAAACGTTGCTTGCAACACACAAATCAATTGGCGGGCCGGTCGTAAACTACGCTATACGGATGTGGACTATCGAGACGCAATTGAAGAAGCTGGAAGCTTGTCAGAACACTACTACCCTAAGGACCGGGACAGGAAACCACCTGATGTCACCGGTGCATCACTTCCACAGTGAAACATCTATGCCCCTAGTTGAGGAGCTGATGCTGTGCAAGCAATATTGTTGGGGAGGGAATATTAGACTACCGTTACTCCGTACAGAAGTATAGGTAAGAACCACTGGATAGGGGGTCGTACCTTCAGGTTTGAAACGCCATGCACTGGGAGCCCGTTAATAAATTTGTGAACTCTCTTCCTGTGAATGTTCCGAATAACACTGTCACAATTAAGGTCTGGATATTGTAGTCGACTTAAATTTTACCTATATAGACTCGACCCTGATATACCCAACGTATGACCTGCATACAATGGGTACCCATACGAAAGTAACCACCCCTTTGAATGCCCCCTAGAACCGACTCATCTAACCCTCCCTTTGTTCCGAACCCGTCGAAATAGCAAGCCGCTACAGCAACACAACAACAACAAACTTGCTAAATACCTTTTCCCTGGAAGGTGTGAAACGATTAACTGGAATAAATTCGAGCTATTTACTATTACTCAAGTCAATAACTTGGGAAGCGAGTCAGTCCAGTATGAATCAACTTTATTTATAACTTTGGTTAATGTTCGCAATATTAAAATTCAACTACTCTCCCTACTATCATTATACTTTCTTTCATACATTCTTGTCATCTCCTCTAAATCCAGCATTGGTCAAACTCTAGACCCATTCCACGACTTGAGACCGAACAGAAAAGCAAAACGTTCCAAGGACACGGCCTACGTTTGTTTTGTCAGCGTAAAACTATCCGACAATGATGACTTCTCCATACCAATTTCACTAAGTATACCCTTCACAAGACGCACCTTCGCCCTACAAAATGGAGAGGACTCCGTGCCTTTAGTTGCTACGCTCATCGAAAAGGATCGCATATACTATTTGAATATTTTTGAAGACACCAGTCCAGCGCTGTTGATGACAAATCAAACAGATGTTGCCTTTATTATCGCACAAACAAGCGCCTCGGAAAATAGTAAAGTTTCCAATACCACACCCGAGTACAGTGGACGACACTTTGAATGGTATCAACATGTGCCAGCGTACAGCAAATGTTACTATACTCCACCAGAACTTTATACGAGCTTTCCCGACGTCGAATCGACAACGTGCAATATTACATTAGCGTTATATAAAGGTGGGAGGGTAGAAGGTTTCAAAATTTCTTTATTACTTTATTGATTAAATTTTTTTTAACAGAAAATCCCACGAAGAAGACCTTGAAGTGGTCAAAGCCCATACGTACTGACAGAACGTGGGAGAAATTCCTTTATATACCGAACCATGGTGACGTCAAAGTTATTGTCTGTGATAAACATCGAGTCACGCGTATTTTTGTGTACTACATAGCTCAGGTTGGCTCATTAATTTATACGAAAAAATTTTACTCCTTAACTCTCATCCATATAGCTCGAGTTCTCTGTAAAAGATCTCCGCTCTCGCCTATTGACACCGAAAGCTGCCGCCGATGCAGGTAGTTTTAACTCATCGCTCTTATCGATCTCACCCAGCACTGTCATTCACGACCCAATAACCATGCGCAACACACCGGATAAGTGTAGACACTTTTCTAACGAATGTAATACGAAGACTCAACTGAAAGTACGTTGCTTCATCAAAGAATTCATAGTGAGCTTGCACACGGATGGCAAATCCAGTGACTCGGCAAAATCTGAAATTGTTGGTTTGTATGCCGATGATGCGCTCATCGCTTTTGACGACGACGATGATGACAGAGAGTTGCACCTGTTGTTGCCAAATCTTCAATTGGATAATCAAAATTACGTCTGCGGCCAATATGATTTCCCTGTGTTGTTGTGCTCACAGGAGTTATACGAACGGAAACCAATCGTGCCACCTGTGCATTTTCTGGATCGCACCTATCAAAATCTACGCAATCGTCCGTTAATGGCGCATTTTGAAATCGGATTTTTTGAGGATGAAATGAAATTACATTCTATTAGATGTACCTTCAGTCCAATGCGTATCTACATCGAGGACTCGTATCTTAATTTTTTGCTTGATGCTGTTGTGGATTGCACGCCCTCTAATTGTGCTTATCATGCGGAACGACCGAGCACGCTCATTACTTTAGCGAGTGGTGAATATCTTTTGCCGCGAGTGATTGTTGGGCAAGCACTATGTATTGCGGAGCCCTTGCAGATACGTCAATTTCAGATCGAACCCCTAAGTGTACTGCTCTCCGTGCATACGTCTATACGGCTATACATAGCGCTTGATCATTCGCCACTCTCATTTTCTATCTACAACCGCGAGCATATACTGACAATGCCATTACGTTTCGGCCAATCGCTCAGCATGCATTATCTATCGGGTGCAATTTTCGGCGCCGGCTGGGTAGTGGGCTCGCTAGAAATACTTGGCAGCCCGAGTGGTTTGGCTCGCTCGTTTACCACAGGCCTACGCGACTTCGTCTCCATGCCGGTAGAGGGACTCTTCCGTGGACCATGGGGTTTCATTGTCGGCATCACGCAAGGCTCGGCATCACTTTTACGCAACGTCACTGCCGGTACCTTAAATTCCGTGTCAAAATTGGCTGCTTCCGTGGCACGAAATCTCGATCGTTTAACCTTAGATCAGGAACACATCGAACGCACAGAAGCGTTACGTCGCCGTCGGCCGCACGGCTTCACAGAGGGTCTGACACAAGGTGTCACCGGCTTAGGCATAAGCATTTTAGGTGCAGTTGGTGGTCTGGCACGCCACACACTAGAGGCACGCACACCTACAGAAGTGATGACCGGCGTTGGTAAGGGGCTTGTAGGCGCTGTTACAAAGCCTCTTAGTGGCGCTGCTGAATTGCTAGCGCTTACCGGTCAGGGTGTGCTGCACACTGTGGGCTTCAATACAATGCCGGAATTGCGAGTACCCGCTATCTGTGCAAATATTATAACGGAACCATCGGCATATCGCATTTGGAAATTGTTACCAGGCACTTTGAAATCGGATCAGATTCTATTTAATCATGAGGTGACTTTGCTAACGCAAGATCAATTACGCCGGGGTTATGCTCTCCTCACATCGAGTGTGTTTGCTCTCATGGAGATGCAAAGTTTCAGTTTAATATGCGTATTCCCTATTGACAAAGTGGAAATGACGAGTGATACAATAGATAAAACGCTGTATTATATACACTTGATTAGGGATAAGGAGGGTGCTGATGAGGTAAAGTAGCTGAGTTTGTTTTGAATAATTTTAACATAATAAATAACGTTTCTATCTTTGTGCAGGAAAACTATACAAATCAACGCATTATCACTTATATACATTCCTCAACGTCATTGAAAAATGTGCCTGCAGCAGCCGCAGGTTCGTTAAGTGATCTATTTCAAAGTCATGAGCAAGAGTTGCAGTCAAGCAGCCGCAAGCAAATGGACTGGGCGTTTTATATCAACGAAACACTCGGCGAGCATATCATTAAATATTTAAGAGTAATGAACAGAAATTGTTGATTGGAAAAGGAGCAGTTTCATTAGAAGCTATAGGCACACATCCAAATTACGTTAAGAATTTTGCATTAACGTTAAAAGATATTTTTTTATGCACGGCATTAAGATTTTTTTATGAATTTGTATGTACATAGCCAAATGTATTTAGAGTTAGGGAACGATTTCAAAGAAAATTTTAAGTCAGATAATAAATAAAACTAGAAAAATAAGTGTTTTTTTAACGCAGTTATGTATATTATTTAATGTTGTTGTTGTTGTAGCAGTTCGTTTACCCCTCCTAGCGTCAGGTGGGTCTAGTCCAAGTCATCGATGTGGAGAGGAGTGTTAGAAGAGTCGATTTTAGTTAACATACTAAGAAGTGGTTAATGTCGTGCAGGGACTCATTAGGCATGCAGGGCATACGTTGGGTATGTCGTGGGGGTCGAGTCTGGATAGATGGAAATTAAGTCGACTACAATATCCAGAACCTAATTGAAACAGTTTAACTCGGGTCTCTCGGAGCAGCTCTAGCTCTTTTTTGGCAATAGGTGGCATTTGGATTCCGAGAACTCCATTTACGGGAAGAGAATTCGCAAAGGTGTTAATGTAATCTCCGTAAATGATTTTTAAAGCCTGTTTGTACCCCAACCTATGAAGTGGTTTTTGTCTATACTGCTGTACGGAGTCGCGGTAGTCCAGTGCTCCCTGTTAAGATGATCACGACGGTAGCATCTTAACAGGCATTGCTTACACTCGCCCTGCGTCTCGCTAATCCCCGGCGTCCAAATCGGTGCAGTGTAGCTTACGACCGGCCAGTCAATTGCCTTGTATATTGCAAGCAACGTTTCTTTGTTTTTACTCCAAGTACTGCCGGTTAGCGATTTTAGTATTTTGTCGCAGCTCTCGAGTTTCAGATAGAGCTCGAGACGGCACTCCTCCGTCCAGTTGGTGATTGCCGATCACTCACGTAGTTTATGGTCCTCTTCTTCAACCCCGGCGGTAAAGAGGATTTCTTAATGTCCAATAGTAGCACAGCGTCATTGACCGTGTCGAATGCTTTCGATATAGATAAAAGTAATCATAAATAGATCTGGATTGAAAAAAATAATATTTTAAAACATAATATATTTATCTAAGTATGAAATCAGTCCGAAATAACCAAGTAACCAAATATAGAAAATGAATTCTAGGTAGATATGTTCAACAATTTCATTACAAATCAGTGTCAATTTGAAATTTTAAATTTTCCTAGCGGGCCAACTGTGTCGCACCTATGGTGAATTAAAATGTGGTAAACATGTATTTTGACATTTTGCATTTTCGTAATTTTGTGACAAATTTTATATCTTTTTCATTTTTTGGGAAGATTTCAAAACAGCGACAAAGTTTGTACCAATTTTAATTCAGAGCTATAATGACAGCAAGTGTTACAGATCGTGGTGGACAGCGTGGAGTGAGCCGTGTCCTGGTTAAGTTGGAGAATTCAATAGAGTCTGGAAACTACTATGAGGCCCACCAAATGTATCGCACATTGTACTTTCGATATACTGGTCAAAGAAAGTACGCCGACTGCTTGGAATTGTTGTGGAATGGTGCTTTGAAGTTGGTTTCGAAACAACAGGAAACCAGTGGCGCAGATTTAGCTCTCCTTCTTATTGACACACTGGAGAAACGAAGTAGTGGCGATGCTGACACTAACAACGATGGCGAGTTATGGATTGAACGTTTGGGCATGATAATTGGACGTCTGAGTCCAACCACTGTTGAGCGTGAATCATTAATCGTAAGTTTCAACGAAAAATTTAGGCAATTTTTTTGTTAATATTGTAAACTTATTGCACTTTCAGAATCGTGCAATAAAATGGAGCAGCGATATGTCCGGCAACACATTAGGACACCCCAATATGCATAAAGCCATCGCTCAAGTGTTTTGGGCTGAAACAAATATTGAGCAATCACGTCATCACTTTTTACTCAGCCGTGATGGAAATCTTTGTGGACGCATACTGATTAAGATTCACAAAAGCAAAGGTTATGAGAGTGAAGTAGATTTATTTGTTGTACAAGCTGTTCTTCAACAGCTGTGTTTAAAAGATCGAAAGGCTGCTGAGGACACATTTAAATCTTATACCGCAAATCATCCTAGCATAAGGCGTAAAGAAGCACCTTTCAAACAACCATTGCTTAATTTCATACATTTTTTGTTCCGTTCTATTGATACTGGTCGACATGATGCTTTTCGCACTCTTTGCGACCTATATAAACCGTCTTTGAATAGAGATCCTTCTTTCGAGAAATATTTGGTGAAAATTGGAATGCATTTCTTCGGTGTTGCGCCACCACCGACTTTGAATAGTGGTGGCCTAATGGGTGGCATGTTCGGTGACTTATTTACACGTTTGTTCCAAGGATTTGACGATGATGACGACGACGGTGGAAACATGCTGCATTTAAGACCTAATACCAATACGAGAGATCACGCTGGGGGAGCAAGTTCTGCCGATTTAGACTAAACTTCAGTAGATCTAATTTTATGTTTGATCGTAAAAGTTTATGTTATTTTTTATTTTGTAATAATTACTGATCAATAAATTATTAAAATTTTAATATTCGACTATTACTTACTCAATTCAAATTAAAAAAAAATGGCATGTTTTTAATTTCAGTTTTATAATTCTTAGAATGGACTAATGCAACTTATATTTAAAAAATCATAACATTCCATATATAGAATTCGGAGTGCACTCAATGCGTATTTCGTATGTAGTTGCAAATAAGGACTAAATAAATTATCAATTACCATGGTGTATTTGAAAAGCGTCCAACCTCTTGATTGTGTCTGGCGTTGTTGGACTTCCATTAGCTGAACTAGTAAGCTGAAAAATTCAACAAACGATAAATACAATAATAAACTATCCATTTCCTTTCTGGGACATAAACCCACCTTCACAAAATCTTGTGCACTCCGAATTCTGGACAGCTTACAATTTGAAACAACTATACTAATTATAGTAATAAATACTTGCTAAAGCTAAAAGTATAAAAAATAAACAAATTTTAATAACAATTAATTTTGCAATAAATCTCCATTAAAACAATTATTGGAATTCCAACTACAAGTTGGACAAAATTCTAATGAAACCTTCCCTTGCCTTATATGCAAACAAATGCCGGCATCGGTATTTGCAGTGGTCGGTGTTGGTATTTGTCCTTTTCCCGCATAACTATGTTCTGCACCAACTGTTGTTAATTTCGTCAAATCTTTCCTTCCAAAGTCTTCATCTAATAGATCGGACCACGTGTCATTGAATGCAGGGGAAGACATAAAATCTGAGGAAAAATTTTCAAAAATGTTAAACAACTCTATAGGGTCATCGTGTTGATAAAATTCTTCATTGAATCCTACGCTACCATTATCTGAATTTTCCGATGTTGATGCAGCATTCCACACAGCATTTTCCGCACTGTCCGATTGCTGCAATATACTCGGTGATTGACATAAATGCTGACTACAAGTAGAATGTCCAGGTGAACTTAGCATTGGAGAATTCGCAATAGGTGACTGCTGCTGTACATGCATTCGAACATTCAGAGCTTTAATAAGATTCTCTATTTCTTTGTGATTTGCTATAACGCTCTGAAAATACCTTTTTTCACGTTGAAGCTGTCCAACCGCTTTCATTTGTTGCTTTAACGCCTTTTTAAGTTGCTTATTGGACGCTCGCACATGCTCCAATTCCTTTTCCATGGCTTCTAAATGTGCCTTCTTCTTTCGACGATTTTCTCTGGCCAAAAGTGCATTCCTGTTGTGCACATTTGGATTGGGACGCCTAGTTGGCATTCGCCCTTCACGAGTAGTATTCGCACCGCTTTTTGCGGCCGATATTGTACTTTCTTCACTATCGGTAGCTGAATTCGAGTCTGTCGAGTCATATTGGCCATTATGATGCAATATCTGCTTGATTTCTTCCATTACAGCAATGTGCCAAACACGTAGTTGAAAAATTTTACAAACGGGAATCTTGTTTAGTATTTTGATGACCAAAAAAATTTTCGCTGCTACTTTACCTTTTTATATGTATATTTTTTTAATTATTCAACCAAAATTACACCTATATTACGTTTAGCAAACGATTAGAAAATTATGGAAAATGGTGGCGTAATTGAACGGAAAATTAAAAAAAAAACACCCATGGTTGCATTAAGGGTTTTACAGAGTTGTATTCGTAGGCATCAGAAAAAAGTTAAAACGCTTATGTGATAATCTTGAGTTTTCATTAATGATTCATATAATTTTTTTACGAGCTAGAATTTTTTTGGTAATTGTGGAGAATCGCGGCTTTTGTTTAAAACGACCCAAATTGATGGGTTTTTTTTGCAAAATAGGTGTATTTGAGGCTTTTTATTTCATTAAAAGTGGCAGAAAGCAGAATTTTGCAATGGTTTAAAAGTTATGACCATTTAAAGTTGCACTTTTACATACGGCTAGTCCACCTGTATATTGCTAACAAGCAAGCTATAAACGCTTGGCTAAAGCGATAGCGCCGCGCTTTAAAAAAATAATCCTGGGCCGGACCAACACTGCCTTCGCCTTGCACAGTATTTTCACGCAAAACTTTTTATTTATATGATTTATATATTTTGTTTGCATTATTATTGTTTTAAATATATTTTACGCAGTACGGCATTCTCGTTTTAGCCAAGCATTTTTTGCTTGTGTGTAAGCAATATACAGGTGGTCTCCCTGTAAATGTATAAAAAGGCAACTTTAAATGTTAATAACTTTTAAACCATTGTAAAATTCTGCTTTGCGCCACTTTTAATGAAATAAATAGCCTCAAATACACCTATTTTGCAAAAAACCCCACCAATTTGGACCATTTAAAAACAAAAGCCGCGATTCTCCACAATTACCTTTTTTTTTGAAAGAATTTGCACATATAAGGCAACTTTAAGAGAATGTTATTACTTAGATATACTCGCTCATTAACGTAACCGGATATACGAATTGGTCAAGTGATCGTTATAATAGTACTGTTTAATCAATATGGCAGCGTTTTGCCGAATATTTTTCAAAAGTGAAGTGAAAAACAAAGAAGGAGCGAAGTTATAAAAAGAAATAATAGGGAAAACTTGGACATTGCTGCAAGCGCTGGTTGGATAAAAATCCACAGTAGCAACAGTTATCACAACATTTTGAATACTTTGGGAATTTCCAATCCATAGGGGTATCAATATTTATAGATTGCAGCCAACTTTGAGTGAACTTGCACACAATAAGGTTCCACCTCCACTCCAGGAAGTGGGGAGTGTAGTGAAAATATAAAATGTATACCCGCGATACAGAATTGCGCCGACTGCAGTCCAACGATGTAAACAAGCTGGCAGAGACATTGGGTTTCGATGGTGGGCGTAAGCTGATGGAGACTATACCTAAGCATTGGTCAAATCAAAGTACAGTCAATGTGGAAGAGAATGGGCAGAGAGATAGCCACAGATGGAATGACACTAGGGTGGTTGAATTAAAATACAAACCTGAACAAGTGTGGCTAATAGAAGAAGCGACCAGGCAAACTAGTGGTTGTTACTTTGCTGAGATATTAATTCAAGAATGGAGTACAAGCGGGCGAAAACACGAACGTCCAACGGTTGGTCTTCTGTTGCAGTTACTGATAAAGGCTGACCTGTGGAATGCTGCTGACTTTGTGGCAATACATTTTCTCAATGGCAAGTAAAATATTTAATATCACAAGTATAAATATCCTCGAAGAGAACATTGTTTATTACATTTTAGTTTATAAAAGAAAGTTTTCTGCTATGGTATGTTTTCAATATGCTACAGAAACTAATCACACACATACATATACATATGTCTAGGCAAATAAAAATTCCCCGCAAACAAATTTTAAATTTTTCCAAAGGAAAGTAATAGGAAAAACCAAATTCTACAGAAAGGAAAAAATTACTATCGCATAGCATACAATAAACAAATAGTATATCTCTATATTCTAAGCTAATTTATAGTTTCTCATTTGGAGTAAGCTATTCAACCACTGTTATCAATTATTACCTATATACCTACATATGTATGCATGTACATATAACCAAAGGCATGAATCAATTGATTCATGAACACATGCTTGTACAGAGAAGTGTTTACTTGACATGTGATATATGTATATGAGCATTTATGATATTAATTGCATTTTTTATTTTTCAATCAACAGAACCTGCACCTGAACGACCGTTGAAAGGACCGGGTGCAAAAGTCGACATATCAATCCCAACAGAATGTTTCGGCAGTGTGGAAGATTTCGTAAACGACTCTTTTGGGTACCCAAACACAGAAACAATCAATGCTAATTTTGTGGACAGATTGGTGGACAACAATCAGGATTATTACGAGAAAACTTCACCATTCAGCAAGGACATAACTAATACAGCACCAAAACCACCACCAAGAACACGCTCTGCACGACAACAAAATACATTGCAACTCCAAAATCAGGAACAAGATTTACAACCACAAACACTAACAATCCAAACCAAAAACGAAGCAGCTGCTGCGGAAGTTAATGATCGCATTAAAAGGAATCAAAGAGATGAAATTGTGCAAACATTAAAAGAGAAAACTATTTTCAGCTTACCTTCAGACGAAAATACATCTGCACATAATATACCCGAGTTAAGCGATTTGCTTTTAATTGACAGCAATCTTCAATCAAATAAAAAGCCAACGGGTAGGCACAACGAGATCCCTATGCTCTCTTTGCTGTGTTCTAATACCGCCGAAGTGTCAGGTAAGATGCCTAGTATGCAAAACACTTCTTCAACATCGAATGCTGCAAAGTGTCTAGGTCTCCATGGAACCATGATATCTGGCAATCCAACCAATACACCAATTACTGCTACAACTTCGAATGTTGCATCTCCTTTAACGTCGGCATCATCGGCTTTGGCTGCTAGTTTGCCACTGCTCACTGAACTTAATATGGGCTCAGTAAGTGGTGGATTTGTGAATTCTGCAATGCAAGGAGCAAGCTCAAGAAGATGTTCTAATCCAAATCAATTGCAACAGCAAACTACTTCTTCGCCTTCGCCAAATATTTTAAGTGACGGTAGTCAATGCAGTAGTTTAAGTAATGATAGTTTTGACGATGACGATGATGATGAAAACGACCTTAACGGTGTTATCATGTCAGATACGGGTAATGTTGATATTGAATTAGCGGATGGAAATTCCGGTGATCAGAGCCTGCCAAACTTAAGTGTTTTCGGGCGACAAAGTCCAAACAATGACTCGAGTTTGACGACAGTAACGTGTACCAGTGGTGAAAATAGCTTTGAGCTGAGTTTGAATGAATCGAGTTCAACCTCTACAACCGATCCCACTGCGCAAAGAAAATAAATAGTATTCTAGTTTCTTGCATGGGTATTATAAAACAATAGATTAGATTGCAACTGCATTCCAAACATAAAAGAAAATTTCGAGGCATGTTCTGCTTTCTTATTAAATTGGTTGCTTATGTATTCAAGTATAAAAAACATAACTGTTGTAATTAAAATTAATATATCGTTATGATATTTTAAGACAATTTTGAATTATGGTTCTGAATTTTAAGTGACAATGGAATTTATCATTGGATAAATCCCAAATGTATAAATGTATTAATGTAAATCATTCGCCTATTCTTTTTAAAAGAAAGAACATTTCATTATATTTAAGAAAAAATTATATATGGATTATTATAATTTTTTTTTTTGTTATTCAGGTGCAATTAGAGATTAAAACTACTCAACTTTTTACAATTTTAATTAGTTGTGTTGAATTGTACGTTAAGTTAACGGAACTCATATTTGTACACTATCGGAAATATTAAACTAATTACGATAAACGAAATAAAGTAAGTTAAATAAAGTAACCATTAAAGAATGCAATAATTACAAATAAAAAAATCTTAAAACATAGAATGTTTTATTAGTTATTTTCAATGTTTCCTAATAAATGTCTTCTAAAATTTCTAAAGGCACTGGGGACATACGAAGAATTATAACGAGCCCTGGAAACACGATGAAACTAAGGTAAGGTGCAACAGTGGTGTACAATTTAATCTAAACTATCTTCCTAATAAAGTTGACTTTTAGATTGTCAATATTGTTACGATCTTGCTGAATCAACCTCGATGATTTCTCAAATCCTTCGGGTACCACCACTGGATTGTTAAATAAAAGTCACAACATATGTTCGCAGTTTCTTATTTTATAAAGAATTTATTAAATGTCCTTTTATTACTCAGTAACTCACAATTCAATTACAATTACACTTCACTGCTTACAATTACAACTTTCACAATGTACTGTTTCTTATTACTTCATTGTAATGTAATCACCAACGCGTTTACTTTACGACCGATTTCCTTACTGGCTCTGGACTTGTGTGTAGCCCTTATATAGCACTCTTTTGTTCGCAGCCAACCGCCTGGAATAATCGAGTCATTCTCGATAACGAATGTTCTCGAATTACACTTTAGAACATGCCAGCTATCGGCTTCTCTCTTTCATCTGACATTCGCTTCGCATTTTCGCCACACTGCCCTCCACCTATCCAAACGCAGCCAGTCTCTCTAGGTGGACTACTTTCATCTTGCTTCCTGGTCTCCCAACATTCTAGATTCGATACACTGCGTCATTTAGCCGCTTGATTACCTTATATGGACCATCCCAAACGAATTGAAGTTCTGGGGACAGACCCCTCTTCCATTGTGGACTGCACAGCATCACCGAATCTCTTCTTTGGAAGCCTTCAGAGTTCATCGCTTTGTCATACCTGGCCTTCAATTTGTAATGGCTTCGTGATTTTGGCCCTTTGGTTGCTATACACTCCTTGCAGTTAGCAATCCACTCAGCGATCGATTGACGACAACCAACCCAACGGAACCGCTGCTTGATCTTTTCCAGCTTTTTGTAATGCCTAGGTGCCCTCCACTAGGACCATTATGAAATTCGTTAAGAACATCAGGAATTCTTAACCTCGGAACTACTATAAGCTTTCGAGAGCACTGGGCATCTTCACTTTCCCATACTCTATGCAAACAGCCAGATATCAACTTTAAACTGTTCCATTGCGTCCAGTATGCCTTAGCGATTGGACTTTCCGCTGTCATTTGTTCTTTACTTGGCCGTCTGTTCACCTCCAATCCGTGCATTACCAATTCCAAGTCCGGATCTTCTTGCTGACATTTCCTTAAGTGACTTGCCTCCCACTCTTCTGCTGATGTAACTGTCATTAGCCGGACGTCTATTATGTCTTCCTTACCCTCTGCTTTTGAGCAATGCTTACATTCCAAACTACATGGTCGACGGGACATAGCGTCAGCATTTCCGTGCGTATTACCCTTGCGGTGCTCGATGGTGAAGTCATAACTTTGCAGCCTCTCAATCCACCGTGCAAGCTGCCCTTCGGGATTCTTGAACTGTAGTAGCCACTTCACCGCTGCATGATCCGTTCTAACGCGGAAATGTTGACCAATCCACCAAAGCTAATAGTTCTCTCCGCGTTACGCAGTAGTTCCGCTCCGGTTTTCCAATAGTCCGGCTATAGTAGGCAACTATCTTCTCCTGCCCATCAATCACTTGCGAAAGTACACCTCCTATGCCATAACCACTAGCATCTGTGTCCAGAATAAATGTTGCACCTGGAACCGGGTACGCTAGCATAGGTGCAGTGCATAGTCGTTCTTTTAAAGCTTGGAAAGCATCCTCTTGTTCAGTTTTCCACTCGAAAGATTTATTTTTCCTTGTGAGTTCATGGAGACTATGAGCTACGCTGGCGAAATTCGGAACAAAGCGACGATTGTAAGTACACAGCCCAAGGAAACTTCTTAATTCATGCAAATTTTTGGGTCTCGGCCAATCCTTCACTGCTTCTATATTTTCCTTCGCAGTACACACGCCCTTCGTGGTTACTTGATGACCTAAGTAATTCACCTCCTTCTTGAATAAAGAGCACTTCTTAGGACTTAGTTTAAGACCAGCGCCAGCTATTCTCTGGAAAACTTCTTCCAAATTACTCAGATGTTCGTCGAAGCTCTTTCCCAATACGATTATGTCATCCAGATACACCAAACAGGTCTTCCAGTGTAGTCCTTTGAGCACATGGTCCATTAATCTATCAAAAGTGGCAGGAGCGTTGCATAACCCAAATGGCATTACCGTAAATTGCCATAGACCGTTGCCAACACTAAAGGCTGTCTTCTCTTTATCTTCTTCACTCACTTCTACTTGCCAATACCCGCTCTTAAGGTCAAGTGTTGAGAACCATTCTGTGCCAGTTAACGAGTCTAGTGTATCATCGATCCTGGGCAAAGGTTAGCTGTCTCTCTTTGTTACATCGTTTAATCTCCGATAGTCTATGCAGAAGCCATCTTTCTTCTTCACAAGTACTACCGGAGAGCTCCATGGACTTGCCGATGGTTCGATAACATTGCTTTCGCTCATTTCCTTAATTATTTGGCTAGTGGAACGCTTCGAGGAGCTTGACGAATTGGTCTTGCGTCACCAGTATCAATGCTATGCTTCACTACGTTGGTCCTGCCTGGTTTGTTTCCATCCTTGTCGAATATGTTGGAGTATTTGCGGATCATCTTACTGGCCTGGTGCTTGTACTTGTCTTCCAACTCTTGCGTCCATGCATTGATATCTTCCTCCATCTTCTTGCTGCCAATAGAGTCGATTCCAGATGAATCATTGCTGTTAATAATGGCTTCTACCTCTTGACATTGCCCTAATACAGTTCCACTAGGAATTTTTACTGATGATCTGAAGTCATTCAATACTCTCACTGGGATGCGTCGATTCTTTTGTGTCTTAGCCAGGGTTTTTCCAATAAGTAAGTCCGGTGTAGAATTTTGTGCTGCTTCGACAACCCACAATTTGTTTGTCCCACAATCTCCATTAATTTTCGCCCAAACAACTGCTTCTGACTTTGGTGGAATCAGTTCACTGCCTTCTAAGACCACTTGTTTGCTGCTGTATGTGGAATCATAGCCAATTCTTAGTGGTACTTCCATGTTCTTATACTCCATAACCTTGTTATTCAAGTCGATCTTGATACCTTGCTCCATCAAGAAGTCCACTCCTATGATTACCTCATCTACGATCTGCGCGACTATAAAGCTGTGTAACACCGTCACATTCCCGATTGCTACCTCACATGTTACTTCTCCCACTACTCGGGTATCCTCACCAGTCGCCGTTTTCAATATTGCTCCAGGTAATGGTCTTACTTCTTTAGCGATCAGGTCAGTTCGAATGATGGAGTGTGATGCGCCCGTATCCACTGTTAATATTCGCGCTCGTCCATCCACATATCCACCAATAGTAATGTTTTCCTACCAATTTGCGAGACGGAGATTATGGGGCATTCAATTGCAGGAGCCAGCATACGCCCTTTTAGACTGGCTCGTTTTAGTTTAACGACTGAGAAGTTGATGGTTTATCTTCGTCAGCCTTCCGTTTTCGCTGTCCTTCTTGTATGCTGGAACCCGTTTTCCATTCGCGTGCGAAGTGACCAGGCTTTCCACATTTAAAGCACTTCCCAGCCTGATTCTTGCCACCAGAACGATTCATTCCTTCTAACGACTTCAGAGTTCTCAATATTTCGGTCATCACATCTGCTGTTTCAACCTCCACTTTATTGACTTTGTATGCTGGTCTGCTTATGAGTGCCGCCGATTCACGTGTTTCAGCATACGCCACTGTTTCAGCGAATGTTAACTTTGGATTCGCATATGTCTCTCACTTGGTGTAAACGTCTTTTATGCCGCTGATGAATTTTTGTATTTTCACCCTTTCGAGATGCTCACCCGATGCGTCTCCGATGGCTAAATGAGCCAATCTCTCAATTTCCGAAGCATATTCCTGTAGAGATTCGTTGGGTTTTTGGTCGCGCTTTTCTAACTCCATCTGGTAAATTTGTCTTCTGTGTTCGCTACCATAGCGTCTTTCCAGGGCTCGCATCAATCCGTCGAAATCATTTCTCTCATAATCAGGTATAGTTTGCAAAAGTTCTGCCGCAAGTCCTTCCAACGCAACGAATAGTGCAGCAGATTTTTCCTCTATGCTCCAGTTATTTGTTTCAGCCCTCTTCTCAAACTGGAGCTTAAAGACTTGGAATGGGATTTTACCTTCAAAGGATGGTGTTTTTACTTTGGGAGCGTTCACTGAAGTGGGTGGACGATTTAACTGCAAATCCCGGAAACGACCTTCCAATGTGTTGATTTTGGCTTCAATTAACTCTTCTATTTTTTCTTGCCGACCTTCCATTTTGTTCACTTTGGTCTCAATTAACTCCTCTATCTTGTCTTGTCGCTCCTCGATTTGATTCTGTCTTTCCTTAAGTTCTGTATTTTCTATCAACAGATTTTGCTGTATTTGTGCGATTGTTCCTTCTAATCCATCCAACTTTCCTGAGATGCTGGCTTTCATTGCAGACATGTTTTGTGAAATCTCTGAAATTTCAGCCAACTTTTGTGAACTACGGGCATCCTGTGCATCCAGCTTTTGTGACATGTTGTCATTGATTTGTGAAATTGCAGTCAACAACATGTTCATGTCCATACCGGTAGATGAGCCAGGGGCATTTTCTTGAATCTTACTTGATGGCTGCTCCAACCCCTTCGCAGAATCAATAGCCTCTTCTTTGTCAATGTCCTTCAAGGATACATCTTCATCCTCGCGACAGAATTCGTATTGGCCCAAGTCGATGCCTTCGACTTCCATTGCCTCTCGCAGTCTCTATTGCAGCTCTGCCTTATTTCCTGTTGTAGACAATCCTCGCTTTGCCAACTCCTTCTTGAGAGGGGGTATCATAAAATCCTGAAGCTTCACCATTTTTCAAGTATTATCCTTTGGGATTTATTTAACAATCCCACTTCTGACACCAATTGTTACGATCTTGCTGAACCAACCTCGATGATTTCCCAAATCCTTCGGGTACGATCTCTGGATTGTTAATTAAAATCGCCAACTTAATTTGCAGTCTCTTCATTTATAAAGACTTATTTAATGTCCTTTTATTATTCAGTAATTCACAATTCAATTTACAATTTAATTTTCTATTTACAATCACTTGTATACAACTTTCACAATGTACTGTTTATATTACTTCAATGTAATGTAATCTGCAACGCTTTTACTTCACGACTGATTACTTTTGAAGTCGTGTGTCGTCCTTATATATTTGTTTGCTGCTTGAAAACGAACCCTGGAATAATCGCGTCTTTACGATAATCGTCTCGTTTACGCTCTAGAACATGCCAGCTGTCGGCTCCTCTCTTTCATCTGTCATTCGCTTCGCATTTTCGCCACAATATAGTACACAGAAATACATCACTGTAGTGTTAAATTCTGGAAATGAAGAACTAGAAAAACAAAACAAAAAAGATAGAATTGACACATCACATAGAATTTTCAATAACAAAAAGAAGCTGAATATAAATATACAGAAAATTATAACTGAAATAAAATTTGCAAAACACGAGATTAAGAATTATATTTTGTGCTATTCCTTTTAAGTTGTTTTCACAATTTTTCACCAAATGGACGAGTCTGAACTGCTCTTCAATTTGTTCTACCTATTATTATGCATGTGCATTATATACCCACCCGAAGAGTTCCAGCGACTCGGATTAAGCATCGAACAAATTTTTATGAAACTATTAGGAGATGAAAATATTAATTTTGTGCAATATCATCAAAAGCGTACATCGTTAAATTTATTTGTGCACAGTTGTCTACCCTCATTATATTTTCTTATACACAAATTAAAGTTTTCGGTATTTGCCGTTCGGGAACCACCAGAGGATATAGAATTGGATCCTGATTTTCCAATGCCACAAGAAGCTGTAGCATTCAAGACACTCACCTGGAAAGTTGCACAACGTTTTAGTCTAATGGCGGTCTTGGCAGTGCCGGCTTTAATCTTCAATTGGCGGCAACAAAATTGGCGTCGCCATCCGATAAGCCAAACTTTATTGAAATTCTCTAATGTACCAGATAATTTTCAAGCGGTAGCAAGTGATATAAGTACCGAGTTTCGCAGGTAACGGTATTAGAATACAATAATGGACATGAATTTATAGATGCATATATATGTACTATTCATATATTGAAAAAAAAAAACTATTTTTTTAAAGACTCGACATCTATAAAAAGAAGCTGAACTCAATATCTACTGTTATTGCAACGGAAAATTGGATAATTAAAACTTCACTTTATAATGTACATTTTGCTCATCAAAGTGACACATCACTCATTGTTGCCAAGGTATTTACGCAATTATTCTTATGTTTTTAATGATACTTCAATAAATCCAGTTATATTGTGATAGTTGTTGATACCAGTTTCTGAAGGAAAAGTTTGACAAATTTGTTCAAATGAGTGTTTAGTAAAGTGCTATAAAATATGCAGCTGGTAAGCAAAGATTTTATTATTGTACTCATCTCTTCTTTCTTAATACGATGGGCAGGGAGTGTCAATACCTCAGAGTGTAGTATTTCTGACATGAAACCAATATTTCCCATACAAATATACTGACTGTTCGCAAGGAGCTTAAAATTGTAGATTGTTTGAAAACTGCTTAAGTTAAGTAAAGCTACAATGCTTTATTCATATGCTTTAATAAACTGGATTGTCATTCTCTTCAAATCTCTTAATAGCGAGATTTATTTAGCATATCTTCATATTTAATTTTAAGAGTTTTATTGTCATACTAAAACAGTTTCAAATGTATTATTTTTTAAATGCTAAGAGCTGGAATTTATTTCATCCCCGTAGACTGAGACATATAATGTTTCCCAGGATACAAACGATACTCTACAAATGGTTAGCATAAAAGTAAAACCCAATCGGCAAGGAGTGGCAGATTTTCATATACGCATCAATGCCTTAGATTTTCGGAATTTGGAAGAGCGTATCAGCCGACCAATTGTTATACCAGAAAATATTCAATTTCATCGTAATGTAATCGATCGCTTTATAGACGTTTTCAAAGAACAAGTAGCGAAAAATCCAATCTACAATGCCGATCGCATAACGGAAAGGTGTTTCGCTTGCATGATTGCTGAGCCAAATATAAAAATTCACAAGCAATGTGATGATGTCGATCGTGAGGGACGACCACTATCAGCAGATAATACCTGTACAAATTGCTATTGCCGACCAATGTGGTGTGTGGAATGTTTGGCTCGTTGGTTTGCTGCACGTCAGAGTGAGCACGATCGCGAAGTATGGCTTGAACAGAAGTGCACATGTCCCATGTGTCGTGCCAAATTTTGTCTACTTGACGTAAGTTACATTGAAAGGACGGATATGACGGAAGCGCATGAGCCACAGGCGTGATATCTAGAATAACTAGGTTATTAAAGTTTATGTTTTTTTATTATTAAAGATTGATAAAAATTGTCAATTACGCCAAAAGAAGTCACGAATCTGCTAATCTTTTTTAATCAAGTTTATATTTTATTTGGTCGATAATATTTCTTACATTTACATTTTAGAGAACACACTTATACATTTTTCTTTCGATAAACATGAAAAATACTCATAAATTTAATAATTCTCTAAAGACGAATTGCTTAATGTCTAATAAGTTTGTAACTATCACGTTTTAATACTTTACGATACATAATTTTAATACATATAATTATATATGTATATTACTTGAAATTAAAATACAAAGTGAATAAAAGTAAGATTAGTGCAAACATACATTTATTACTAAATTATTGATTGGAAAATTTTATTGAAATCTCGGATGATAAATGGATAAATGTAAAATGTATATATTCGGCAAGCATTAAGCTTTTTTTTTATATAACTGTTATTGTATACGAAAACATTTTGCATTTAAATCAGTTAATATATCGAAAAAAAAAATAATTTCGTGATTAGTGTCTTGATAATGCTGTTAGAGGAATGCAATACTATTAATGAAGGCTTTCTATTACAACAAAATTTTGGCACACATTTAAGTAAAAAAGAAATACAAAAAATGAAATAAAAAAAATTTAAAGAGGAAAATGAAAAAAACCGACTACTTCATTATAGAGTTAATGCTTTTTTATGAATACTTAATTTACCTATATATAGCGTTGTATTAAATCTTATTGTATTGAGCTCTTTTTTTATTTTTTATTTCATTTTGAGTTATTTTAAATTTAATTTTTCTACGCAAAAAATACAATAAAAAGTTATATAAACTAAACTCAAATACAAAAACAGCGTTTTCACATGCCTTTCACAATTAATCTTACTTATTATTATAAAAAAAACGTACTAAACATAATCTGCGTAATATATGTATGTAGGTGGCATCTATAAATTCGTTTCATAGTAACTTTTGTAGCTCTCTGTCTTTTCACGCATTGCCGCATTTCTTGAACCAGAGCTGGCGGATGCTGATGACATGGACTGCGATGAGAATAGTTTACTTGACATTGATGAAGACTGGCGATAAGCGCTCTGAAATGGAAAGAAATATTATTATTAGATAATTGTTTCAAATTTGTATGCATAATATTTGTTATATATATATATATATATATATATATATATATATATATAACACTACTTTTTTTAATATAATTTCAAATTCATCGAAAAATATGCATATATTGATGAGACGCAGAATGGCTTTAATTATTTTGGTTCAAATAAAATAAAAAATAAATTTTTTTTTAACTTTTCGTGAAGAGTAAAAATTATCCCAACTTAGGTCCAAGGCATCTATATGTATGTAAGTAGAATACGGTGAAAATATATGTATATATGTACATACATATGTACATAGATAGCCACAAATAAAAAATTTTGTAAGCTTTTCCAGTAAAGTTTTATGTTTAACTGTCAGTTAAGGCTATTATGGAGTTAACAAACTTAAAAACATTGTAGAAATAAGTAAAAAGTTTGTTTGCATTTGTTATCAATTTTTTGTTATTGCCTTTTTATTATTACACCCCAGACTGTTTAAATCCATGCAATATGCGTTTCTATTCGTACAAACATACTGACTGTATTAAATTCAAATTATGAGGACACACAATGAGTGATTCACACTCCCCAATATTTTATTATACCTCAGGTTCTTTGTTCTTCCTTACGTTATTTATGTATTTCGTAAACAAATATTGCTAAATAAACAATTAATTGTACATTACTCTTTGGAAGTTACGCAACCACATAATTGTTTGCACTTGAAAAGAGGTTACTTTGGTTGCAAAAATAAATGCCCAAATATATATACACATGTGTATATATGTATGTATTTATTATACCTTTCCTGTCCAAGATATGGTATATAAACTTTGGTCCGAGGTATGCAAGTACCAAAAAGGAGAAGAGCTATGCCCATCAAAATTTATACCGATCGTTTCAGTATGACGAGCTGAGTTGATTTTACCATGTCTGGTCCCTCAATTTTTGAGATGTTACAACTAAATTTGGTAGGCAGATGCGCTTTTACGTTTAAGAGATCATTTTTCGGAACTGGTAAGATCGAAACACTAGCACATTTTTAGATTTGAAATTTTGGGCCATAAATCCTACAAAAAAGCATGTAGGGGCGTGAAATATATTATTATACACACATTAATGAATTGCACATTGATTCTTCAAATCATCGAAATCGGAAAACTATATCACATAGAAGGAGCTTTAGACTTGTCAGAACACCGCCCTTTGGACAGTGACGGGAAACCTCCTGATGGCGCCGGAGCACCACTTACTCATCATAACATCTATGCTCTGAGTTAAGGAGCATAATGTTATGCTGTGTACGCAATATCTGCTAAGATGCTATCGTCGGGATCATCCTAACAGACACTTATTTGAAGCTGAACCACCACCTAGGCACTTCAGGAAGGGAGTATTTGACTATCGTGACGTCGTACAGCAATACAGACAAGACCCGCTGGACAGGACGGTGTACAGACAGGCGATAAACACCATTCACCGAGAGTCCATTAACACCTTTGTGTACACTCTTCCCGTGAAAGGTGTTATCGGAGTCCAATCACCACATATAGCAGAACAAGAGCTTAAGCTGCTTTGAGAGACCCGTGTAACCATGGCACAATTAAGGTCTGGATATTGTAGATGGCTTAACTCCTATCTATCCAGACTCGACCCTGACATACGCAACACATGTCCCGCATGCAACGAATCCCTGCACGACACTAACCACCTCTTTGCATGCCTACTTAACCAGAATTCGTCGAAACAGCACGTTTCCTGGACCTACCGTAAGATGACATCGATGACTAAGACTGAACCTGCCTGACCCTAGACGGGGTTGCAAAGCCGCTACAACAACAACAACAACAAAATAGCCTCCTTATAACCGATGTGTTTAGATATGAGGCTTTGCGTCAAAGAAAGCATCGAGGAGCGTGAAATTTTGTATTCTACAGGCATGAACTCAATCTAATATTGACACTGAAAAATATCGAAATCGAATTTTACAATTTGCAATAAATTTGAAAAGTACATGAATGGTATAAAGACTTCGGCATTTTCGAAGGCAGCCCTTTTCTTTCTTGTTTTTTATTTAAATGGTTTATATGTATAAGTTAACCACAGCAACAGCAGTTAAGCTGATACTTTTGTTTTTACAGTTCAGAACAAAATTCCAAAGAATTATTCGGCCACCTGAATAAACAATGCATCTTAGAAGATGCGCTTTAAATTCTATATAAGTCCAACTCGCCTTCCCACCCCTTTTTTTCAACTGTTCAGGCTAAGTGTAATAAGACTAAAATGAGTCTACCCACGCTTTCTGCATTGTTGAATTTTGTAGGGACAGCCTGCAGCTGTCAGCTAGAGAATAAGAATTAGAATAAGAGAACTAATTTGAGAGAACTATAATAAGAAAGGCACTTGCCAACAATGTATAAGAAACACTTGAAATAATAATAAAGATTGAGTTTGATTTGAACCACGAAGCGGGGTAAACCACTTTCTTATATAAACGGGTGCAAAAATACGCACCCGCCTCTGTGCGACAAAGAATGCACGTCAACAAACACAAGGAAGGTTTGATATCGAAAAGCTGCAATCACAGCAGACAGCCGGCAGGTTTTCTAATCGGCTTGCACACCTGCTCACTCAGAGCACTCATCAGCGACTCTCTATAAGGGAGCTGTGGAACGAAATAGCAAATTCCTTGCGTACCGCTGCTTCGGAAACAATTGGTTTTCAACAATACCAGAAAAACAGCTGGTACGATGAGGAATTTCGAACTGAAGTGGAGGGAAAGTGTGCGAAAAGAATAACAAAGCGGCGGGTGCCAATGGCTTATCGGCAGAACTATTCAAATAAGGCGGCGAAGAGCTGACAACGAGCATGCATCAGCTCTGTGATCTGCTCAATCTAAAAAAGGGAGACCCCACGGTCTGCGCCAATTATCGTAGGATAAGTCTCCTTAAACTAAAGACTAAAGCCCACCGTCAACAAACTGATCGGACCTTATCAGTGTGGCTTTAGACCTGGCAAATCCACCATTGACCAGATATTCACCATGCGCCAAATCTTGGAGAAGACTCGAAAGAAAATAATCGATACACACCACCTTTTTATCGATTTTAAAGCTGCCATCGACAGCACGATAAGGAACTGAATCTACACCGCTATGTCTGAATTTGATATCCCAGCAAAGCCGTAACAGTTATGTAAACAGATCCTGGATAATACCAGAAGCGCAGTCAGAATTGGGAAGGACCTCTCCGAGCCATTCGATACCAAACGAGGTTTCAGACAAGGAGATTATTTATCGTGTGATTTCTTTAATTTGATGCGGAGCTAAATAGACCAGGTACAATCTTCTACAAAGGTGTACAATTGTTGGCGTATGCCGATGATATTAATATAATTGGTCATGACAACCGCACCGTAAGTCCTGTGTTCTCTAGGTTAGACAAAGAAGCGAAGCGAATGGGTCTGGCAGTGAACGAGGGCAAGACGAAATATCTCCTGTCATCAAATAAACAGTCATCGCACTCACGACTTGGCTTCCACGCCACTGTTGACAGTCATAACCTCGAAGTCGTAGATAATTTCACCTATCTAGGAACCAGCATTAACAACACCAACAATGTCAGCCTTGAAATCCAACGCAGAATCACTCTTGCCAGCAGGCGCTACTTTGGACTGAGTAGGCAAAGTAAAGTCCTCTCTCGACGAACCAAAACCAAACTCTACAAGTCGCTCATCATTCCCGTCCTGACATGTGGTGCAGTAGCCTGGACGATGTCAACAGCCGATGAGTCGGCTTTAGGAGTTTTCGAGAGAAAAGTTTTGCGTAAGATTAATGGTCCTTTGCGGGTTGGCAACGGCGAATACCGCAGACGATGGAACGATGAGCTGTAAGAGCTATACGACGACATTGACACAGTTCAGCGATTCAACGAATATTAAATGAAGTTATATTTTTTATTTTCTTAATTTGGAAAATGTATAGGGAACTGGATTTGCTAGCGCCATTTCTGTAAATGTGTGTATGTTCATATGTATGTAACTGTAATTTTCACAGCAATCTGACTGATGGACGCGTTGTTCTACGATTTTGATTTTCATAAATTGCGATAACATTTGCTTGCGTTTTTTATTTAAACTGGCTTATTCAAGCGCAAACTAAAAATGCATTATCTGTAGATAATTCGCAATTACCTGCGACTTCAGAGTTCCACTTTTGTTGGTATGTATGTTAAATAAACTTTAAAATGATGGATGACTCTGGGATTCCCAACTACATACATACATCATACACTTTACTTGTTCAAACTAACAGGTGATAAAAGGGAATAAAGCAATATTCTTTGCACCTTTCATTCAAAGAATAAAAAAGATAGTTGGCAATACATATTAAAATATGGTATGATGTACGAGTATAGAAGGCATTCTTCTATATATTTTTTATATTTTTTATTTTTATTTTATATCTTTTTTGCAATATTACCACTTTGATTTATTAAACATTTAAAAAGCATTTCTTCCTATCCACCCTGCAACTCTGTTGGAAATTGTTTGAAGAACAATTGAGTTGGTACTCCTTTCTTATAATATTTGCAGAGTTTCTGAGAAAAAGTTATATATGTGCATACATGTAACATATATACTGATGCCAATCTGTGCATAAAAATGTGTGTATGTGTTTCAGACGCTATCATTTCATCTTATCAGTGACAACCTCGATAAGTTTTTATTAGTGCAAAAATGGAAATAAATAACTTTTTTTTTAGCAACAAACAAAGAAATCGTTGTTTGCCATCCATATTTGCAAATTCTGTGGTTGTTGTTTGCTTTGTTATCAACACTTGCATATTAGCCTTGAATTAATAAAATAAACAAACAATTCTCGTACATACTATTTATCTGTATATTAACCTATTTAAACAATATAGGCTCGTGAAACTTTTGAAATTAATGTTCAAGAAGAGATTGAAAAACCAAAATTCTTACCAATGGATTTACCTAAGCATGGCTACTAGGTTGTTTCGTGCACATGAATAATAATGTAAAATCTTCACAATTTGAAACATTCGCAATATATGATATGTAACTGTTGGACAATTTCCTTTTCTCTCCAATTTCATTTAAGACGCTGTTAGAAGTAGCAATTTTCACGAAATTTTTATTTCGTTCAAGCATTTTGCTGTCAAAAAATTTAAATTTTGAAACAAATTTCTTTAATTTCCGATAATTGCAGAAATAAAAATTGCAGTGTGTGATCGGACTCATTTAACTGCAATTTGATATTTGAAATTAGAATTCCAAATACTCGTGCTGCACTTTTAATGTTTAAATCGTTTGAAAGTGCTGTCAAATAATTTGAGTATTGTCAGCGAAATTGACTTTGGCAAAATTGCCATTCAGACTAATTTCCAGAAGTTAAAGTTTAATTTCATGACATTTTTTATCCTTTGTGTGTTGCCTTGAAATAAAATATCGAAATTTCTCTTTTTGACATGCAAATTGAAATTATTTCATTGTTTCGTCTGACGGCATCTTATGTGTGAAGTCACGAAAATAGAATTTTCGACTTCCGTAAAATAAATACAATTTTGACAATTTAAGCCATTAACATTTAGCGAAGATAAAAGTACATATGTACTTGCTGCTTAAATTAATCGTTTGTGCACATATGTACATTTAAAAAGCCTCAAATGTATTTAACTTGTTTTTAAATTTTATAGGTGAAATGAATGATCAAAAAACATATATTGATAACTTAAAATATATATATATATATTCAAAGATGCCTTCAAAATTTCATATAAAATACTTGTTCGAGAGAATTCAGTATAAATTTAAAATTTTAGTATATAGTAAAATTTTTTTATCATTTAAATCACATAACCGGTCAATTGAAAAGTCTCCGGCCTACCATAGTAAAACACATTTTTTTGGTAAAATTCATTTTTTTATTCTGCTTCAAAATATTCCTCAGTTTCAGCCATCACCTCTTTATTCGACGAAAATTTCGTCTCAGCGATAATTATTTTGAGATCTGAGAACAGGAAATAGTCTCTGGGGGCCAGATCTGGAGAATGCGGTAGATGCAGAAGTGATTCGAAGCCAAATTCATGGATTTTCGCCATCGATTTCACTGACTTGTGACACGGTGCATTATCTTGATGAAACCGTACTTACTTTTTCTTTAAATGCAGCCGTTTTTCGGCGATTTCCTCCTTGAAACGGTCCAATAGTGCTTGACGATCCTTCCTTTTTCAAGGTATATATATATACACGATATTTGGCGCTTTGTAACCACTGAGCGATTTTTGGTCGAACTGCTCCTCCGCAATTAGAAAAATTAATTTTCTTAATTTTGAATGTTGGTCGAAACTGGGTTCGAGCCCAAGCCTTCCGAATTATAGTACGCAATGCTAATCACTCGGCTATCGCGGCCGCCATAATTGAAAGTTATTCCATGCGCATCCCAAAATACGGAAGCCATAACCTTGCCAGCCACGTGTTGCGTTTTTCCACGCTTTAGTGCTGGTTCATCGTGTACAGTCCACTCGGATGACTTTCGATTGGACTTCGGAGTGAAATGATGCAGCTATGTTTCATCCATTGTCACATATCGATGCAACAACTTGGGTTTATTACGTTTGAACATCTCCAAGCATTGCTCCGAATCATCAACTCGTCGTTGTTTTTGGTCAAAATTGAGTTCGCGCGGCACCCACTTTGCACATAATGCCTGGTAGTTTAATTCAATTTCAATTTACCGTAATTCAAAATCTTTTAAGGATTTTTTTGTTAGTTTCGTCGGTAACAATTTCTTTTGGGTGACCTCTGCGTTCACCGTCTTCGGTGCTCATTTCACCACGTATAAACTTAGCATACCAAGCCATGATGGTTAATTTTCCTGGGTCAGTGTCCGGAAACTCGTCATCAAGCCAAGTTTTTGCTTCAACTGTATTTTTCCCCTTCAAAAATATTCGATCAACACGCGAAACTAATTTTTATTCATTTTTTCACAATAACAAAATTTTCTTCACTCAAAATGCTATAATTCAAAAACTAATGATCCGACACCTGTCAAATTTATACACGCAACTAAGAGGACGGGGACTTTCCAGCCTCTTAACAGATTATACGGCTTATGACCAGTGTAGCCAGCATTTTTTTTAACAATCCAGCTAAATGAACCAAAAAAAAAAAAAAAAAACAGCAAAATTTCTGGAAAAAAAAACAGAAAAATAAAAAAAAGGGCAAAGCAAACAACTCAACCGTTTTATTCCTTTAAAAAAATACTCACATACAACAATCACACAATTTCATAAATCTAAAATTTAAAGCTAATTTGTACCCTCATGTCATAGCATATCAGGTACCAACGGTTTCGAAGATAACTAATAACTTTTATTCAAAAAAAAAATACTTTTTATTAAAAAAAATTAATAAATAAAAGAAGGAAAGATAAGTATTTGTATATCACAATTTTCTTCATCTTCCGACGAGTATCTAGGTGCTTTACACCAGCAACTTTCTTAAAATAGCTTTCGAATAGTAATTAAATAAAATTTTCAAAATCAAATTTTGCATTTTGTAATAAATTTAATAGGCTCGAGAAATGTATAAATACTTCGGTATGACCGAAGGCAGCACTTCTTTCTTGTTATTTTTATGTTTAATTCTTTCTATTATTCACCAATTAGCGCAATTTTTGCTAACCATTCCATCATTTTGATAATTGGCAAATTTTTGCCGGAACTGAAAGCCTGCAAAAACTGTTGTAATTTTTAGAATGCAGAAGCATTGTAATAATCGATAATTTTCTTCGAAAACAGCATTGTGTTACCAACTTTGTGAGCATTCGTTTAGAAGTTTTACTTTTCCTCAAACCAAAACATGCTAAAAAAAAAAGTTCGAGAATTTTTTAAAAAATTCTAAAAAAAGCCTAATTCAAGTTTACTAGCTAAAGTGTGAAAAAACATCTGAATCTATAAGAGGCTGAAAAAAATTTGAAATGGTAAGACGGCATATAGAATAAAGCAACTTCACCAGCTGACTTCGAAATATATTTAATAATATAAGGAAGTATAATTCTTGTTCGCGGCCGCGATAGCCGAGTAGTTAGCATTGCGTACTGCCATTCGGAAGGCCTGGTTTCGAGCCCAGATTCGAGCAACATCCAAAATTATAGAAAATAAACTTTTGTAATTGCGGTCGCGCCTCGGCAGGGAATGTCAAGACCTCCGAGCGTATTTCTGACATGAAATAAAAACTCCTCATAAAAATCCATCAGCCATTCGGTGGCGGCTTAGAATAAACTGTGGGTCCCTCCATTTGTTGGCAAAAACATCAAGACGCAAAACCACAAGTTGGAGGAGGAGCTCGACCAAAAATCGCATATATATATATATATATATAATTCTTGTTCAACTATTAAATAACTAATTTAACATATATCTAAATATAAATAATGAAAATACCAAGGCATGTGTGTGATAAAAATTGACAAAATTAAGCGAAAGTGTACAGGAGACATTACAAAACTTAAATATCGTTTGAACTTAACATAAAAAATCAAAATTCAACAGATTTCCAAATGTAATCTCATTGAACGGAATAGCTAAGTGACACTTCTTATGTAAAGTGCAAGATTTCTATGCATGCACAACTGAGAAGTTCGTGTTATTACGTCTACTACGGGCATGGCACAGACCCACTTACCATTAGAGCTTGAAAATTGTTGGTAATCTGATTTTAATTTTATGCCCTAATAAATTCGCCGACTCCAGCAATGCTTTGTTTAATGTCTTCTGTTTATTTATAAACTTAAATCAACTTACTTTTTTATATGGGCATTAATGTAATTGTAATTAAAAAAACTTGCCTCTGAGGATATTTATATATTCAAATAATTTTTGTAAATAAATATATTATTATTGGTGCATTACTTTATATGAGCGTTGAAAAAATGTAGGTTTAAAATTAGTAACATAAGCAAAAAATTTATGTAGGTATAAATTACTTTTGACACAAGTTTTCTTCAATGCTTCTGTACTCTTATATATATATATGTAATATATTGTATATTTGTTAGTAGGATATCCTATTATTTATTATCCTATATTTTTATTCACTTTTAATGTATTTTATTTATCCTGTACATGTATTGGTTCCTTTATTTCAGTATAAAGTTTTAGAAACATGCATTTCGAGCAGTTCGAGCAGCTCGAGCTCGTTCATTGCTCAACTGCTCAAAAGCTTTAAATCTTTGAAAATTTTCGAGCTTTTGCACAATTCGAGCAGGCGAAACAAAAGCTTTAGATTTTATGTGAAGATTTAAAATTTACATAGAGTAGAAAAAAACTAAAAAAAGAAACGCAACATTTTTGTTCACAATGCGCGAAAGAGTTTAAAATGCTGGAGTTCGTGCTCGTAAATATACGAGTAATGAACATGGAAGAAGTGTACCAGTACTTGTCGTTAAAATTCTCGAGTTGTTTGAAACCAAAATCTAGTATAAATCTTATGTCAGCGCTTCAATTAGTTGAAAATTAAATTTCACTATTAATTTAATTTCTGCTTTTCTAACATAAAGTTTGCTGTTTGAATCTTTTGTTTTCTTACTCGAAATCTTTGCGCATTTATTTCTCCTTATAATAGGGATGGTAAATTTTTTGTTCTTTTTGTATATTGAAGAGAACTGCTGAACGAGAAGTCTATGTAAGTGGGGGAAAGTGAGAGTGGCCGGAAAGGTGCGTCGATATGTGATAATGGATGAATTGTGAATCCATCATTCACTCCAGAACCAAAACGATCATCATCTGAGTGGGCAGGAACTGATGAAATACAGCCAAAATGCCTTAGAGTTGGTATGTGCGTGGTATAATATTGTTCGGCTACCTTGAGGAGGAAAATACTATCAACAATACATATACAATAGAGTTATTAATACCTTTGAAGATGTTGCATTAAAAGAAACGACCGCATAAGCCAAAGAAAGAAATTTTGTTTCATCAAGATATGGTGCATTATCTCACCAATCAAAACAAGGGCTCCCACATCTATCATATTCACTAGATTTGGCTTCCAGCAACTGCTGGCTGTTCGCAGATCTAAAAATATTGGTAAGAAATTTCGCTGAAATTGAAGGTTAACGCTAAAAGGGGAGAGATAGAGATAAATCGCTCCACAAAAGTGGTATTGAAATATTAAAGTGGCGCTAAAACGATCGTGTGGCTCTTGAACAATGCGTTTTCCTTCTTAGTCCCAAGACTTTTTAGTACATGTGTTTTACATATTTTCTTCACACAAAAAATAAAGATAAATCTTTTAAGGCAGAAGTCGGTTAGGTAAGAGTGAGTGCTACAAATCGGATGTTGGAAGCTCTTAATCCAGACATGCGTTCAAGAAAAATATTTTCTAAAAATACGAGCCTCATAAAAATGCATTAGGTGCTCGAAGGCAGCTTGGAACGATGTTTGCTCCATTTTTCGTAGGAAGATTATCTAAACGCACTCCAAAAATCAGGTGAGAAGATTCATAGAAAATTGCTGCAAGACAGACACATGACAAAGGGTTCTTACAGTACCGATTTAAAGCAGTCTAACCATTCCATAAAATAAGATTGACAAAAATATATTTTTAACAAAAGTTTTGAAATCAAAAGTCTTCCTTTATCTTGAAAAAAAAATTAATTACGCCGATTAATACCATATATTTTTGTACTGACCGGGCAAAGTCCAAACCAATAAGCAGCGTTTAAAAGACACAAATACGCATTGTCTGGCTAATTCCAGAATTTTCTTTACAAAAAGTGGGAAACCTGATTGTTTTCATCAGTTTGGAGAATTGACTTTTTATACCAGCCTGTGTGTATCCACATATATGTACATACGTATGCATTTATATATAGGCAGTTACGGCACACCTACTTCTTTAGGATGTCGGAAACCGCAATCGGAAGAAGGTTCGTTGATGTTCTGTATTGTGTAAATAATACAGACTGATGATTACGTTCTGGGAAATTTCCCGCATTCATTACATATACATATATATGTATATGGACAATATTTACATACATACTCTGTACATGATGGTAATAAAATGAAACACTTGCGAAACCCTTAACAAATTAATTACGATTCAGGTTTTTTTTTCATTTTGTTTACATTTGTGAAATTTAATGTTTTTGTTGCAATGGAAGAAAGAGGCTTTTTATAGCCATGCATATGAGTATATACCAGCCTATATATGTGTGTATGTATGTTCATTGTGATATGGGTCTCCCTTTGTACAAATTTAAAAGGTTTCACAACAATATCGGTGAACTTCCGTTTCGTATTGTTGTGGGTAGATTACCTTATGAAGTGGAGTACGCATATACAGATATATATATATGTATGTGCATATGTATGTACATATGAATGTATGTAGATAAGTGTATCTTATATATTCTTGTTGAACTCATTCTCGTTTTCAGTTCATTTTCGGTTAAGTGGGCAAAATTAATTTTAGACGCAATATAAATATGGATGTACACATACAAATTTGGTCATTTATTTGCATATGTATGTGTATTATACATATGCGGGTGATCCATTTCGAGGTTCCCTACTTTTTTAAACAAAACAAAAAACGCAGAAAATTCAAATTTATCAGTCGAAAGAACATTTTTTGGCATTTATTTTTTGAAGTTTATCTCTTTAAAATGTTGGCCGCGGCCACGTCTCTGATGGTCCATACGTTGAGTCCAATTTTCGATGACTCGTTAGAGCATTTCGACTGGTAACTGGCGAATGACACGTGTAATGTTTTGCTTCAAGACCTGAATCTAAGCGGGATTGCCCGCATAGACTTTAGACTTTACATATCCCCACAGGAAAAAGTCTAACGATGTGATATCACACGGTCAATCGACCGGCCCAAAACGTGAAATTATCTGCTCACCGAAGTGTTCTCTCAATAAATCCATTGATTGATGTGATGTATTGGAAGTGAAGAGATCGAAGAGCTTCAATTTCAGGCATCAAATAGTCGGTTATCATGGCGCGATAACGGTCGCCATTGACGGTTACGTTCTCACAGGTATCATTTTTGAAGAAATATGGACCGATGACTCCACCGGTTCACAAACCACCCCAAACCGTTGTTTTTTTCTGGATGAAATGGCAGTTCTTGCATCTCTTTAGGTTGCTCTTCGTCCTAAATGAACAATTTTGCTTTTTTACATACCCATTGAGCCAGAAATAGGCCTCATAGCTGAATAAAATTTGGCTAGAAAACGTCGGATCTTCTTGGAATTTTTGAAGAGCCCATAGAGCGAAGCGATGTCGCTTGGGAAGCTCGAGCGGCTTCAGTTATTACACAAGCTGTATTTTGTACGCTTTCAATTTAAGATATCGACGTAAAATGCGCCAAGTCATTCCATTTTCCATACGTCAGTTCGAGTTGCTGCGTGTGGCGCCGAATCGACTCTCCACGGTCGCTATATTTTCTTCACTATATGCTGGACATGATCTATTCGGTCGAATATTATCCAGTAATGAATGCTGGGTCTCAAGATGTGTGAAGGTGTTGCGAATAGTACGTTCAGCAGGCCGATTATGTTGACCATAAGTTGAGCGAAGTGCGCGAACTACATTCTTTACAGAACGTGAATTTTCGTAATAAAGTTGAATGATTTGTAAACGTTGTTCAGGCGTAAGTCTTTCCATGATGAAATGCCAAACAATACTGAACAAAAATAACATGACAGCTTGACACGGCTCACGCGTGATCTGTTAAAAAAAGGTTATTGAAAGAAGTACCTCTACTTGGATCACCCTTTACATATCGTATATACATATAAAATAAAATAATCTGAATTTATCTGATATTTAGTGGGTGGAAGCTTACTCTTACCTTTTCTGAATTTATAACCGACCGCTTGTGTGGGCCAATATGAGTTCATGAGTGCAGATAAATGGAATATACATATGTATGTATGTTTGTATCTGTATGTCATAACGGCCGAAATCAAGTAGTTTTATTATTTAGTAGAAAATTATTGTTATTATTAAAAAAAATTAACTTTTGCATAAAACTTTAAGCTTTAAACCGATCTATTGAAAATTTAAAAAATTGGACATAGGTTATTATAGCTTGCGAGCGCAAATGCAGTTGACAGTACTTAATATAATTTATGGAATAGCACTTATTGCATTTTATATGTGGCTAATCACTAGCAGTTAGCTGATAATATGCAACTATTATACATACAAGTGTTCATCACAATTTTTAGTGTATGCATATGTATTTAAATACATACATATATACAAGTAAATTCATATATTTCCACGCATTTGCAAGATGCAAATAAAAGTAATCGGTGGCTTATTTTTAAGAAGTCAGCGAAATTCTGCTTGGTAAATAAAAGCAAAAAGTAAAATCATACACAGTCACACATACATATATAAGCACGAAAACATATAAATATCGTTTTATCTATATAAATGTATGATTTTCGCTAGGCACGCACACTAGAAAAAAGTGATAAGCGAAAAAAGCAACAAAAACACATTGAAAACAACTACAACAGCATTAATGAAAACAACTATAACAAACGCCAAAAGTTATAACATATAAGTCATAGAATCAAATAGTAAGGTTTTTTTCTTATTATTTTATATCATATATACATATACATAGATAAATGTGGTTAAGCAGTTAGTCAGCCAACCGGAAAACCCAAGCAACTGAACAGCTGACTTGCGACACACTTTGTCGACTTTGCATCGGATGTGGCCACAATTGTTGCAGCAACCTAAGTAAATGTAAATGTTGTTGCATGGGCTCAGAAACCAGAAACAACAAACACCTACTACAACTGCTATGGAAGGTGCGAGAGTAGCAAAAAAAAAAACAATAAGTGAGTGGAGTTACCTATATAAATATTTATATACATACGTATGTATAACTTAGATTAATATGTACATATGTATGTATATTCAAGTCCACAATTGCTTATTAAATGGTTACTCCGTTTGTAAATACATACATATATATGTAGATATTCAAATTAGCTATAAATGTACGTCAATAACTACTTTTCGCCATTTTCTAAATTTTAAAAATTCGAAATGTAATATAAATAATATTTTTTAATAATTTTTTTAGTGCCCTGCTTTATAAATTTATTATTTTTAATGGCAGTTTTGGTTATTTTTTTTTAATTTTATTTTTTTTTAATTTTTTTTTTGTTTTTTTTTTAATCTTATTTAATATTTTTATTTTGTTTTGTTTCATTTATTCTTTTTTTGTTTATTTTATTTTATTTTTTCTTTGCTTTCTTCTTATTTTTTTTTTCTTTTTAATATACTTTATTTTTTAATAGATTTTATTTTAAATTTATTCAATTTTTTATTATGCTATTTTATTTTTTATTTGGTTTTGTATTGTATTTTATTTTTATTTTATTCTATTTAATATTTTAATTTTTTATTTTTTGTTTTATTTAAGTTTTATTTTATTCTATTTTATTTAATTATTTATTTTTTTGTTAAAGTACAATTTTTATTTTTTTATTTTTTTTTTACTTGATAAATTTTTTAATTTTTTTGAATTAATTTCATTTAATTTTTTTTTCGTATTATTTAACTTTTGTAATTTTATATTGTTTTATTTTATTATATTATATTATATTTCATTTAACTTTGTTTTATTTTATTTTATTTTATTTATTTTAAGAAATTTTTTTGTATTACTTTATTTTTTGCTCCATTTTATTTTATATTCTTATTCAATTCTTTATTATACTATTTAATTTTTTATTTTGTTTTGTATTCTATTTTTTATTTTATTTTTTATTTATTGTTTTATTATATTATATTATATTTTATGTTTTTTATTTTATTTTATATTTTTTATTTTTTTTAATATATTTTTCATTTAATTTTTTTATTTTTTTTTGTTTTATTTTATTATTTTGTATTTTATTTTATTTTATTTTATTTAATTTTATTTAATTTAATTTAATTTTATTTACATTATTTTGTTTTATTTTATTTTACATTATTTTATTTTATTTTATTTGGTTTCATATTATTATTTATTTTATTATATATTTTTTATTTTATTCTGTTTTATTTGAATTTAGTTTATTTTAGTTTATTATATATATGTATCTATTTGTTTTATTATTTTCCAAAACATTTCATTTTTATTTTTATTTTTTTATTTGATTTAGTTTTTTCATTTTTTTTTCAAATTATATTTTTTTATTTTATTTTTTTTATTTTGTCGTATTTCATTTTGTAATTTAATATTGTTTTAAATTTTTATATTATATTTTGTTTTACTTTGTTTTATTTCATTCTAGTTTACTTTAATTTGTTTCTTTTATGTTATTTTTTGCTCTATTTTATTTTTGTAATTTCATTTTATTTACTTTATCTTACTTTATTTAATTTTTTTTCATATTTTTATTTATTTATTATTAATTTAATTTTTTTTAATTTTATTCGGTTTTATTTTAATTAAAAATGTTTTTTTTTTGGTTGTAATTTTATATACTTTGTATGTACACACACGTCAGTATATGAAGGTACTTAAGTATATATGTATTTACATTTCATGGCAGTAAATGTACTTTTATATGTATATTTTACGTTGTCCTACCTTATCCGGCTCCTGCTTGTAATGTGGATTCATGGTGGCTGATGCCATGACACGACTATGACCCGTAACGGCAGCAGCGGTGGTAGCAGACGATGTCTTGGACGTTGCCGACATCCCATTGGGCATATTAACCGCATCGAAGAGTTTACCGTCGACAACGTCGCGTTTACGATTTTTCGACTTGAAACGGCCCGAACGTGAGATTGTGAAATTGCGCCACTGATGACTGTATTCACAGCGTGACTCCTCCTCGTTCAGGATGCTGTCCAAGTAGCTAATCGGTTGTTCATGCGCCGTCATTGTCTTGCTATGGATGTGTGGTTTATTTTGTGGACTTACGTATGTGTGTATGTCGGAAAGTTGTTTAAGTACTCGAAAAAGTTGTTTCGCTTTCTTAATCTATTTTTATGACTCAATTTTTTTTTTGCCCTTTTTTTTTTGTTAGTATTTAAAGTCACTGTTAATTATAGTTATTACTTTTTTTTTTAATTAAAAATGTTTCCGTTGTTGGCTAATTTCACGGCTGTTTTCTTTATCATTTATTTAAGTTCACTTTATTACACATAAATTTGTTTATATTTATATTTACTTGTGCATTTCTCTCTTTGCTCTCTAAATGAATGTATGTATGTGTGTTTGTAGTTCATTTATCGTTGTAACATTTACATAAATGTTAAAGATAACAATAGCTCACACTAGCACAAAAACAATAACAATCACACTTGCCTTAGTTTTAATAGAAAAATGTATAACATTTTTTCATTAGTCCGACAACAAAGTAAATGTAGGTTGAGAGTTTGTAGTACGTTCCCAAGTCGATACGTTGTGGTTGCAACAATCAAAACATCAGCACCATCATCACTAGTAATAACATCACCACCAACCTAGTAAGCGTAACAGCAAAAGCAATAACACTGTTGTTGGTTGCTCTTATGCGTTTGTATTGTTTGTTTTTTATTGTTGTTGTTGTTGTTGTTGTTGTTTTACTTTGTATTTACTGTGCAATGATTCAAAGAAGAAGATCAAGATCAAGATCACACGTCGTATTTCTGATGACTTCTGTTGCTTGAGCTTCTGCTTCTGTTGTTGCTTCTTCTACCGCAACTTCTATTTCTTCAAGTTTTTCTTCTTCTTTTACTTGCTATATTATTGTATTCTACTTTGCGAGTTAACGTCTTGTTAATGATTGTATTTTGTAGCCGTAGCCGTTGCCGTTTACCGGTGACATCCAACTGTACGGATGGATGGTTGCGAGTGCACTGTACGCTGCGCTTCTGTGCTCCACACCGTTGTGCGCTGCTGTTGTGTGAATTTTTGTCAAAGTGAGTTGCTTCTCCCCGCGAAGTTCAAAAAATCAAGTCGAATATACCGATACCAGTTAGCGCAAATATACATAAAAGTATACTGGTGTGTATGTATGTATGTGAACAATATTCATACAGACAAGCGCAGAGATATACATACATAAAGTTAGTATGTACATTTGTAAGAAGCACGGTGCCGTGTTGTGTTATGACTGTTTTCCTTTTCCGGGGCCTTCTTAATGTTGTTGCAGCCCTGTAGGAAATAGCAGAGTGAACGCAACATTACTTACACCAATATCATATAGGCACAATAGGCAATTGGCCGGCCGGTCGTAAACTATGTTGCACCGATTTGGACGCCGGGGACTAGCGAGACGCAGTTGAAGAAGCAGGCTTGTCAGAACATCGCCCTTCGGGCCGTGGCGGGAAGCCTCCTGGTGGCGCCGGAGCACCACCTACCCAATGAAACATCTATGCTCCCAGTTAAGGTGCATAATGTTATGCTATCTAAGCAATATCTGCTGGGATGCTACCGTAGGGATCATCCCAACAGACATTTATTGGAAGCTGAATCACCACCACCTAGGCACATCAGGAAATGAATGCTTGACTACCGGGAAGCCGTATAGAAATACAGACAAGACCCGCTGGACAGGACGGTATACATACAGACAGGCCATAAACACCATTCACCGAGAGTCCATTAACACCTTTGTGAAGTCTCTTCCCGTGAATGGTGTTCTCGAAGACTAATCACCACCCATAGCAGAATAAGAGTTCGAGCTGCTTCGGGAGACCCGCGTAACCCTGGCGCAATTAAGATCTGAATACTGTAGCAGGCTTAACTTCTATCTATCCAGACTCGACCCTGACATACATAACACATGTTCCGCGTGCAACGAATCCTCGCACGACACTAACTACCTCTTTGCATGCCCACTTAACCCGACACATCTAACACCCCTCTCCCTCTGGTCCGAAGCCGTCGTAACATCACGTTTCCTGCGCCTCCCGTTAAATGACCTCGATGATTAAAACTAAACTTGCCTGACCCTAAACGGGGTTGCCGCAGCTTAGTTAGCTTAAAAAAATTGTGTGTGACACCTGGCAACCAAGCCATCTTCCGTCCGGACAAATTTGGTAAGATATTAGAGCAATTAAACTAGGTACGGGTAAAGCAATATCTAGACAAAAAAAAATAGAAATCCTATGTGAAGACACTGCGCTAAACAATAAAAAAATCAACAAAAGTTCTTCAACTATCCGTAGCAAGACAAAAAACTACCAAAAAAAAGACCAGAGTAAGCGAGCACTCCTGCCTAAAGTATGTCAGTCAGCAATGGATCATGTGAAAAGAAAGCGAGTTCTGTGTTCGGCTAAGTGCATATGCAAGGGTTATCAGGGCATTCCGTATGGTATCGCATGAGGTGTATGGCATCTTAGTGGCAATCATGCCATCATATACATATAATAGCTATGAAATTCCAATGATTTTTTTCCAGAAAATCGGCAGACGACTCACAACAGAGGAACGGAACGAAGAAAGGCCGAAAGGTATAAATGAGTGGCAGAGACGCTAGGAAACGTTAAAACCTGTGTAGATAGAAGGCGATTTTCGACCGAGCTCTTCCATCAGTTTGTAGTACGTAGTCCTCTATAGATATTGTTCCTATCACTGTTTCTTCATCAATACGATTCAAAACGATTCAGCGGGATTCATGAGGACCTAATGCAACAATGTCGGAAATAATGAAAAATGTGCAATATTTCGTAAGCTCACACGCTTTTCCTACAAGGTTCAGACACTTCATACAAATGAATAAGCATACGAACGTTAAAAAGTTAATGCCAATCTATGTCTGTTTGTAGTTTGCATGAGAAACGATCCAACTCAACACGACCACTACTCCTCCACCAACCACATCGCGTTTGCACATGCATACACACTTTATTTTCTCACACCTTTTTCTCAGGTACATTTACTCCAGCGTGCGTCACAGTCACAAACCATAGCACCTCATCTCCTCCAGCTCCCACCGCTAATTTAACTTTATATCATGTCGCCGTTTACTTGTACTTGTATATACATACATGCATATGTACATAAGTGCGGATGTATGTGAATGTACGAATAATTGTTGTTTTCGTTGTTAGTGCTATCGTCTGGTACTTAAATTGTTGTTAATTTTGCCGTGAACTGCAGACCGAGTGCCGGTATGCTGTGTTACGCGTGTGTGTATGGTTGTGTTTGTACGAGTGTGTGTGTTGAGTGCATCCAGCACCGTCGCGCACAGTGTAATAGCCTAATTAATTATTGATAATATGACTATCATTTATGTGGTACATAGACCAAAGTCATTGGATAGCATATGTATATATAATCATATTGAAACGATCGTGTTGTCGTCACCTACTAATTGACCATTTCGTTGTAAGTTGAGGCGGTAGAAGATCATATACGACACTAAATGTATTTTAATGATTTTAGGTGTGGTAATATTTTTTTTATAACAGCATTTATTATAAAATAAAACTAGCGGGAATATAGTATAGAATTTTTTTTATGTAGACGCAGATAATAAACAGTTTTTATTCTTTTAAATAAAAACTGAAATAAGATCCCCCGAAGTTCATCTTCCTTATATTCTCGAAAATTTATAGATATAGAGTTAAATCGAGGCAAGATTCTGTAGAAGAATGATATTTTAAGAAAGATCGATAATCATGATGTGATTTGTTCGCCAAAACACTTTAGACAGTGTACCAACTTCGAATACTCGATCCCATGCATGTAAATTTTAAATAGAGAGCATTGAAAAGTTTCTAGGGGAACACGTTGCCCGCAACCCACGCGCGTTCGAAAATATGCGTACAAACTTTTAAGCTTTGCCATAAATAAAGGTATTCCTAAGAAGGATGATGAAGTAGGTTGTAACTGAACATTAAATATTGATCGACTTGATATTTATATAAAACGCCAGTCGGCTTATCTGACTTTCACAGCAGACTAAAGTCTAGTTGTATGAGAGGAATGTTTGCTTGTGGACCTTTGCTAGTGTTTTGCCAAATTTTTAGAACTCGCTGGAAATAGACATAAATTCAGATCAAGTTTTCTCTAAAAATTTCTTAAATATTCGATCCAGAGTACACAGAGCAGTCCATAATAGAAAGTTTCTTATATGGAAGTTTTATTCGTGGACCTTTGTCAGCCATTAAAGTTAAATTTTGATATAGAAAATTCCTTGCGTTCAGCTATCCAGTGGCTTCTGCAAAATACTTTTTGATCCAAAATTGTGTCGCGCTCAGCCCTCATATATTTCAATTTAATGCGATCCTTCTTAATATATCTGATTTTAATTGCACATTTAGTTGCCAAGTTATCTTGATTTTCGAACTTTTCAAAATTATCGTTATATCGGATGTGGACGTGAATCCGATTTCAACCAGTTGCCACAGCAGCCGTACTTGTGACCCAAGAAAGGTGTGAACCAAGTTTTATCAAAATATATCAACCCTTACTTTAGTTATCGTTTACTCAGACGGACGAACAGACAGATATGGCTACATCGATTCGTCACATCATTCCAGGAACAAACTTAATATATTCAGTGCACATAGTATAGCCGAGTATAAAAAGCTAATACAATATCTTCGAAGTAGGAATACTTCACTTGCCGAGAAAGGGAAGTTTAAACAGAAGAAGATGGAAAACTTGACCGACATCATAATTTAGCCAGGCGATGCAAAGCTTTGATATTGATAAAATAACCCACGCGGTGAGGCATTCCTGTCTTGAAGTTTTTTACCGGCCGAAAATCGCTTGAGCGATTAGGCATGCCTGTCGTAAGAGACGACTGAAATCCGAAACAGTTCCCGCGACAGTCGCGTCTTTATACCGGAATAACTCGGATTTTTATACGGCCACCGACTGTCACACTCGCAATATTTCCCGAAGCCAAATTTGGGGAATTTTTCTGTGGTTACAACAACAACAACAACATAAAATCTTTCAGTACTATAACTATACTACAAAGATATTGAAATCCTTACCGACCGGAGCAAGATGATATCAGCGATGCCTAGAGTTTATTTAGGTGATAAATGTCAATCGGATCAATAGATCTGTCAGTGATAGTTGATCTCACAACTATATATATATATATGTAAATATATCTTACTTCAAACAAAGTTTTTTACCACGATTTCTTCCCTACCAACCTACTGTGACAGTCAGCAGTATAGTATAATGGTAGTAAATATAAAAATCATTTCGGCCGCTTTGTCTGTCGGCTCGATCGAGACCGGTCGGATCGGTATTGGCTTTTTGTGCAATAGACTGAAGAGAAAGGAGAAGCCGCAACACTGTGGCGGGTGTTAGGGATGTACGAGGTGTTCGGAGTAGTAAGGTCTATGCGCGCACACATCATACCACTCACACTGACAGGCACATAAAGTTATAATAATAACAATAATAATAATGATGGTAAGAAGAAAAACAAATTACAAGTAAAAGAGTAATGTACACACACAACTGTTTGTTGCCTCCTCCTCTGAGCGATTTTTAACCTTCTTTCTTTTGCCTATAGTTATATTTTTCTTCAGTAATATTTACATATGTACGCGCGGGGGTTTGTATGTTAGTTTGTATATAAACTTTGGCTTCTTTTTTTCAAATTATGGTACTAAAATTTTCCCACTTTACGTTTTGCAGCGTTTTCGCTGTTCGAACGTTTTATTTTGTTTTAATGTTTTTTTTCTTGTTGGTTTGTTGATTTGTTGGTTGGTTGGTTTGATTATCTTGAAACGAGAGTCTACGTATACGCCGTTCTTCATATTGTTTAGCGGTAGCACGCTTTTCTATTTTTATTTTTATTTTCTTCTATGGAGATATAGGGTTTTCCAATAAAGTGATATGATTTCTTTAAAAAAAAACACACACTAATAGTTAAGGAAATTCAAATGTTTTTTATTTAATGTGAAGTACACTCGATACAATTAAGTTCTGAATATAACGTCATTCAAATGGCCGCCACGACTTCTTTTGCAGAAACGAATTCGACGAACCCAATTTTTGAGCACTTTTTCCACTAAATCAAGTCGTATGTCAACGTACTATTCGTTCAATATTGACTTATAAAGCTTGAAGAGAGTCTGGTTTATTGCTGAAGGCTTAAATGACTTCAAATAACCCCACAAGAAGTAGTCTAATGGTGTTAAATCACAACTTCTTGGAGGCCATTCAATGTCACAATTTCTTGAAATAATCGAATCTCCAAACCTTTCTCGCAATAATTCGGTCATTGCACGTGCTGTGTGACACGTAGCCCCATCTTGTTGGATACCAGAAGTTGCTAAGATCAATTTCTTCCAATTATGTCCATAAAAAGTTGGTTATCATCGAGCTATACCGCTCTCCATTTACAGTAACGGTGCTACCAGCTTCATTTCGAAAGAAATAGGGACCGATGATTTCACCAGACCAAAAACCACAACAAACTGTCAATTTAGGTGAATGTATTGGTTGTTCATGAATAATTTGTGGATTTTCTTCGCACCACCCAGATGAAAGTGAGTTCCAAGGAAAAATCAACAAATGCACAACGTTTATGTTGGTCCAATGGCTTCAGTTTTAGAGTTAGAACAATTTTATACAGATGCAAGCCCAAATCCTTTCTCAACATCCGCCAGATTGTGGTTTGAAACAGTCCCAATTCTTGAGAACGTCTTGGAATCGACAAATTTCGGTCTTCAGCAAACCCTTGCCTGAACGGCAGCAATATTTTCATTACTTCGACCGGTTCTTTATCTTATTGGTACTTGAACATTATGTAAAGAAAATGTACGCTCAAAATTTTAAACAATTCGACGAATAGCGACCACAGGTGGACGATTATTACGACCATAAAATAGCAAAAGCGCACGAAAAGTTGCAATTGCAGAAGGATTATTTTGATAATAATATTGAATAATTTGTAAACGTTGTTCTTGCGTATACCTTGTCCTGATGAAATTGTAAACATTACTGAATACAATGAAAAAAAAGACTGATCATGACATATTGAAAATGGCCAAAACGACACTTAGAAATCATATCATCCGTATTGGAAAACCCTTTACATATATATACATATATGTAGATGGATACGTGAATAAAACTGTATATTTATTTTGTTTGTTTTTTTCATTTACGTTTATTTATATTGTACAATATATTAATCTCATTTTTATTACCTCAAACACTTAAACAAACAACGGTAACAGTAACATTTATAATAAATAATAAAAATAACAAAAATAAGATAAAAATATACGGATGAAATAAAACACTTATAAATGTTTGTTATGTATTAAACATATATAATATGGATATAAATATATATATATATATATATATATAAATCTATATATATATATATATGAAAGCACATCTGTTCTGTTATAAATATATACACATGTACTAAATATAATTATAAATTTTGATAAATCGTTTTGTTATTTATTTACATTTCGGTGATACAACTCCCACTTTACGGCGCATGCAAATAATTCATATATGAATGTGCCTTTTGTGTTGAAGACACGTTCGTCGTGCTTATCAAAAAGCGATGAAAATCTATAAACAATTCTATTATTTGCTATTGATTTTTATTCGGGTCCACCCATGAAAGTATATATGTATAGGGTGTTTTTTATAGAGGTATAGAACTTTAAGTTGGCATTACTTTTCAATATGGCGACCGATTTAACAGCTGTCAAGTGATTTATTCTCAGTTTGGTTTGGTAATTCATCATGAATAGACTCACGCCTGAACAACGCTTGAAAATAATTCAATTTTATTTCGAAAATAATGGTTCTGTGCGGAAAACGTATCGCGCATTACGTCCAATGATACGGACCAATGATTCCACCAGCCCATAAAGCGCACCAAACAGTCAGTTTTTCTGGATGTAACGGTGTTTCAACATACACTTGAGGATTACCTTCACTCCAAATGCGGCAGTTTTGTTTGTTGGCGTAGCCATTCAACCAGAAGTGCGCTTCATCGCTAAACATCGCTTAAATGGACGTAGTGCGCGATACGTTTTCCGCACAGAACCATTATTTTCGAAATAAAATTGCCAAACCAAACTGAGAATAAAACACTTGACAGCTGTTAAATCGGTTGCCATCTTGAAAAGTAATGCCAACTTAAAGTTCTATACCTCTATAAAAAAACACCCTATATATGCATTTTATCTGTGACAATTTTAACGATGGCTCTAAATGTGGATAAAATCTTTTAACATTTAATTGACGCTTTATAATCACTTAAGCCATTCTGAGATGAGCTCGTTTCTTAATTTGGTAATTATTCCTCAAAAATTAAACTTATTATAGCCAAAAACTGGAGGAAATAATAAAACTAAACAAGTTTGGAAGAGCTAAATTCGTTCAAACCGCATATTAGATATTCAACTGTTTGGTTTTTATAGTTTTTTTTGGAAAAAAAATTAGAACTTATAAGGGTGAGCGATCTTCTGTTAGCCTTTTGAAATACCTGATGTGCCAAATGTACAGTACAGGATTTTCGGTCTACGAAATTGTTAAGCTTACGGTTGAAGAAAATTAGGAAATATAGCACACTTACTTTCAAAATGGCGTGTCTCCAACAGCAACTGTAAAAAAAATTACGCACGAAGTTTGGGTTCAATTTGTGGTGCAGCAAGTTAAAAAAACTAGTTCGTAAGGAGACCGAAAAAAGCGTGTACGTGCTAGTCCAGTATTTTCAGAGTGTTTTCAGCGAAAACAATTACTGCTTTAGCTCCAAGTGTGCTTGAACAACCATCAATATCAACCCCCTACACCGTTCACAGGTTCGTAAAGCTCAATTCGTGCAAGAACTGAAGTCTCATGACTGATCCGATGTGCTTTCATTTCGATCAATGAGCTAAAGAAAGCTTGACAGACGTTGTGCTTTTTTACAGAGAAATAATCTTTTCCGGTGAAGCTCATTTTTGCCTCGACGGTTACGTTAAAAACTGTCGCATATTTGACTCGGAAATCCCACACGTATTTAATGCTGTATGTGTACCGGTTACATTATTGGTCAGTTTTTCTTCGGAAACGAAGAATGAGCTGCCGTTACCGTCAATGCCAATCGTTATCGTTCAGTTCTCAGAGATTATTTGTTCCAATTGTTGAAGAGAATGACATGATGAACGATATTTGTTTTCTACAGGAGGCATAATCGCATAATAAGTCTTAGCAGTGATTTCGTTGGAAGGGACCGTTAAGGATAAGTGCAATGCCAATCATCCAGAGACGATTCATGACTTGAAATACGAAGTTGAAGTCGCCATTGCAGCCTTAGAGAGCCATACAATCGAAAATATGTTGAAAATTGTGTTGACAGAGAGAACTGCAAGGTCAGCCGCAGATATTAATGAAATGGTGTCCCGTTATTAACCGGAACAGCGTAACCGCTATACTTAATTTCGTGAACGATGTCAACATCGTGCTATATCTAATACAGCTATTGTTCCATTGTTGTTATTGCAGTGGTTCACTTACCCCGCGGTCATCTGACGGGAGTCTGTTTCGACGAGTTCGAAGCAGAGAAGAAGGGTGTTAGATGAGGAATTCATTGTATGTAGGGTCGAGACTGGATAGGTAGGAATTAACTTGACTAAAATACCCAGACCTTAATTGTGCCAGTTTTCTTGTTCTTTCGGCTACCTAATCCCGTTTAAGTCATCAGGTAATTCTAGTATGGTTCCATTGCCTGAGGTATTCGCTGTTGCCAATGTGCACAGGTTCCTGAAGCCGACTCATCGGATATCTTCATTGTTCAAACTTCTGCATAACGAAAATGATGAGCGACATGTAGAGTTTGATTTATGTTCATCGAAGAAATACCGTCCAAATTAGCACCTATTGGAAAGAGTGATTCTGCGTCGGACGTACAAGCTAGCATTGTTGTTGGTATTTATGCTGGTTCCAAGATTGGCAAAATTATCTAGGACTTCAAAATTATGACTTTCAACAGTGACGTGGGAGCCAGAACACGAATGCGCTCATTGTTTGTTTGATGACTGGAGATATTTCGTTTTGTCCTAGCTCACTACCAGACCCATTCGCCTTGCTGGGAAAACGTTAAGGGAAACTATAGTATATGGAGTTACTAACCTCTTCTTACGTTAAGATCGCATCAAGTAATAGCTTCGGTCATTAGGAAAACATCTAAAAACTGATATCGAGAGCGGATTATAGCACAATGATAAAACTCTTATATCCACTATTCAGAGAAAGAAATCCGTTTAGGAGCAGAGACAATGTGCTAATGAACATATAGATATGGAATGAAAAAATTATGCCTAACTCAATCGGAGCAATACGTCACATGATAGCCCTTTCAGCAATAAATCTTTTATTATGAATATCTATTTCTAATTAGCTAACATTTATGAATGAGATGTGTAAATTGATATGGCTAAGAAAACCCCGCTGTGTAGGAGCATGTATTTAAGTACATAATTATGAGCCTCTTAGGTTCTTAGCTCTTATGTTTGTTCTTTGCCCGCTAATGGATGCTATAAAATAAATCGACACAAAAAGAGCATAGAGCTCACAACAAAAAGCACATATAAATATACATATGTAGATGTATACAAGTATGTTTATATAGAATTGATGAAACAGTAAATAAAAGACAAAATTTTCTCACAAACCAGAATGCTACTGTCGAGAAGAAGCAAGTAATATTAGAATCAATATCATATTGTTATGTTTATACGAGAGCTATTTGATAAGTCAGTGACTTTTTGAAATTGTCGTGCAGTTACTGTAAATACAACACTGTATCCGTCAACTGTTACCAATTAGAAGGCTGCAAGCTGCACCATTTAGTTTTGTTTTTGACAACCATTGAAAGCAGATGGCCTCGTGAATTTTAACGAAAATGAAACAAAGTGAATTTTTTGTGCTGATTAAACATTATTTTATGCGTTAAATCAATATCACTGAAACTAAGGAATTACTTGAATGCTCTTCACCATCAATTTAAATGGTTAAAAGGTACTTTACTGAGTTCTGTTGGTGCACAAGTGTACAAGTACAGTACAAGTGACGTCGAACGTTCAGGTCGGCCATAAATAGGTCGCCACACCGGAAATCGTAGATAAAAAACCATGGAATGACATTGAACGATCAGAGAATAAAAGTGCAAGAGGTGGCTGAGGCTGTGGGCATCTCAACTGAATAGATGCATCGCATTTTACATAAATATTCTTCCATGAAAAAGCTATCCGCACGATGGGTGCCGCGATTGCTTACACACGACCATAAGCGGAACCTTGTATCCACTTAAAAGGAGTGTTTGGTGATTTTAGCTGTAATCCAAACGAATTTTTGCCCCGTTTCGTTACTGTAAACGAAACATGGATCCCCACACAACACTAGAGACCAAAGAACAATCAAGACAACGGGTTTCTCCGACTGAACGTGCACCAAAGCAGCTCAAGGTGGGTCATTGACATAGTTTTTTGGTATGAACGAGTTGTAATTCACATCGTTTACCTTCAAAAAAGTAATACGATCACCGGCGAATATTATTCAGAGCTTTTGAACAAATTCGATATTGATTTGAAACAGAAACGAACGTAGTCACTGACTTATCAAACCATCCTCTTATACATATTTAAATATACTTGTACACGTTTGTAGATAGTATCGGCATCGTGTGATATCGAAAGCATCATTGAAATGAACTTAACAACGACAATAGCAAAAAAGTCCAACCAACGGCAATAAATCACCGTAAGTTAGTAACTCATAAATTAGTTTAGCCAAAGCTGCTTCCCAAATCGCTTCCTTCATTATTGCATTATTGTGACTATTTCGTCGATCGTTTCTTTTTATATATGTATATTTACTACCAGTTTTTTGATAAACACAAATGACCAAAATAAATAGAGATTATATTAAGTCATGTGTGGGAACTGAAATAATCTACAAATCTCATACATAAGCTCATAGGCCATAATAAATGAAAATAAATTTTCATAAAACTACTTAAAAATTTTAAATTCTAAGGTTTGTGAAAACAAACCAAAAAAATTATGTACGACAGCTTTATCTCCTCTGTTCTAAGATAATAATTTGCAAAATACGCAACAGCAAATACACAATTCATCCAAAGTCAGTAAGCCAGTTTAACATCGAAAACTCCTACGACTCAGAAAGATCCAATGAAAATATCTCGAGCGCCTTGAACGTACAAAGATCTTTGATTATGGAAATAGAGTTAAAAATCATAACACCAATAAAAGTTATGAATATATAGACAGAATTTATAAAATAATCTCCTTAGGGACGTTTTTGATTTGTTGATGTTCACTTTATACTTGCAACTCTACACTCTTCTCCCATCCCACCGCCGAATATTACTCTGCGTTTTTATCCGCCAAATAATTGTTTACGAAGGTGATTATATCTTCATTTAACGAAATTCTCTATTGCAAGGCGGATGGTCAAGCGGGCGGATGTGTGTTAGTCATGGCTATTGCATAGTTATCAGTGCGTACTACCATGAGGAAGGTCCTAGGGTCGAGTTCTCTCCCGACTAGCATTCAAAATTCTAGAACAATATTTTACTAATTGCGGTCGACCCCAGCAGAGAATGTCAAGCGTTCCGAGTGTATTTCTGACATGAACTAAAAGCTCCTCATAAAAATCTATTGATCGTTCGGAGGCGGCTTAGAATAAACTGTAGGCCCCTCTACGGCTGTAATGGCCGAGTGGTTAGCTTTGCGTATTACCATTCAAAAGAACATGGTTTGAGTACTTTCTCGACACTTTTTGCTTTCCCTCTTTCCCGTAATTAATCGGATTTATTGGGCCTAAACTGCGTCAACAGAGCTTTAGAAATGTGGTGTAGATACCACATACGCGGCATATTTAATTTGCTTAGGCGTATTGCCTTGCAAAAGTTGAAATTTTTTGACAGCTCGATCTCCACCTATCTTCACATTGCGGCAGCAATCTTTTTAGACCATCCTCATATGGGCACAAAATTTTTGAATATGAGTGTGGATCCCATACAATTTTGTTCATTTCAAATGGTCAATGAAATTATTGCGGCCTAGTCTTGGTGAAGTTGTTAATAGGCTCATGGAATTGTATGTTTCATCCCAGAAATAGGCAGTATGACACCCATTGATAATCGCAAAATATTGTAAAATTACAAGCATGAAAGTAAAAATCCAACAGTCTTTCGGAGGAGGAAATAAACTGAGTAAAAAAATGCAATTCATCAAATGCGAACGATTGGACTGGTGTGGCTCTAATTTTTTTTTTTTTTTTGGATGTTCGTAATTTCCAGTAGAAATTTCCTGAAAGTGGTCGAGAGAAGGACATTTTCAAAAAAATCGTATATATGATCCGAGTATTAGTCCTTGTTGTAAGAGTTTCTCGTCTGATAATGCCTTTTATTTGACTAATGACCTTTACAATGGATGCGTCGTGCAATTGTTAGTTAGAGTGTCCGTGATAATCAAAGTCAAGAAAAACGTACAAAAAGAAAGTGAAAGGAGACCAGCTCGTTTATAAACAGGTTCGCGCTGCACAATAACTATCTCAAATTCGGCAAAAATGGAGTATAATTGAGAGTGTTAAATTGGAGCGAGGAGAAGCTCGCTAGGTTCCCTGTGACGCTATAAATTAACATACATATATATATATATATATATATATATATATATATATATATATAGTAGATAGTGTTTTTACTGGTATTTTATTTTGTTAAATTTCCAATTTTCTTACTATAAAATAATGAAAGGCTAGACTCAAATTCGAAATAAATAAATGAATATCATTCTTCATGTTATAATGTGAACAGGGACACTTGTAATCATTATAGGTTTACATACATACAATTTATAACCGCAGAAGGGATTTTCAGCCGAGCTCCTCCTTAAAATTAGAGTTATGCGTCTTGATATTTTACCAACAAATGGAATGCAGTGTATTCCTAGCCATTTTCAAATAGATTTTTATGAGAGGCTTTTATTTCATGTCAGAAATGCACTTGGAGGAGTTGACTATTAAAAAAATGTTATTATAGAATTTTAATGTTAGTTAATGTTGGCTTTCCACTTTAACCCTCATAGTAAGTATCTTTTTAATTCACAAGTTCACGAAACGATCTTGTTCTGGTGATCAAGAAAAACAGCTTAGTGCATTGGATAATATTATCCAGAAATTATTATTTTGCTGATTCCGACGAATGCTTTTAGTAATTTTTTTGCTAAAACATCCATCGAAACATTATATTTTCTTCAGCAAGCAAGACAACATACCCTCAAAAAGGGGCCTGCATAAAAATGGTTCCTCAGTTTAGTTTCGGTTTTAGTAGAAATAGCAACCAGAAACTATGATTGTTCCTCCTACATGTTTGACCCGCATATTATGGGTGGAAAGCATGGTTTACTGGCTTGTAAACAAATTGTGTGCCACACTCACCACATTCGATTTATTCTCATCCGGTTACAAGATATTGTGCCGTATCTCCACAGATGTTCTCAATAGCATAAGAATTCATTTTATTTTTTATTCAGAAAAAGTACTTTCTTAGTTTAGTTAACAAGGGGCAGTCGACAATTTCCAAGTTTTTTTTCAGTAATAAATCCAATATTTTTAGTTTTACGTTATTTATGGTTTGAATGGGGAATAATTATTTCTTTTCTAATTATTACTTAATATAATGTATGTATGTACATATAAGTATGTATATGTATATGTATTTAAATATTAAATTAAATAAATTTTTTAAATTCTAAAATAGCTACCCACTCACTTAAGCGGATATCTATTTTGAGCGGGCAAAAGACACCCGACGGTGACTGTCCGCCTAAGGGAGGTTTCAGTGTATATGTTTGTATTTTGATTAGGTCGAAGGGGCGTATGAGTAATTCTGCATGTCCAAAGAGTAAACAATATCTCTTTGGTGGTGTAAATAGCATATATGTAAGTATGCATGTACAATAATGTAATGGTAATACTTTCTATCTAATTTTAATTCCTCATATACATATATGCATATATTTCTAGGCATTGTAAATATATACTCCAGATAGCCAAAAAATAAGATTAAAATTGATTAAATCTGTTTATGGTAAAATGATTGGTTTGAGTCATGATTGGTTTGTTTTCATTTTGATACAAATGTATATATACATACATGCAAATTATGCGTCATACAAAATGTTCAACTGTCGCTATTACATATGTAGGTATGTAGTAACCCTGTAAACATTTGTCGACCATATGGTCCATTGGAGTACCTACAAATATACTCCTCTGTGGGAACTATTGAACCAATTCATGTTTCTATATAAGTTTAGCGCGACACGACCATCCTTCGTGTGTTAACGATCGTTATCTCTACACGAATTTACAATTGCACAATAAGTTTTATACTCTTATACAGAAAATGCGTGAAAATGAAACCAAGTCAGTTTCGTTTCGCTGGTGAACTCAAATAAGTAGAACAAATGCGCAAACTAATAGACATTTTATATTTAAAAACAATAATCTATTTTTATTAATATAAATTTATACTTGTATAAAAAAATATTACGTTTTACTAACTTTCACTAAAGCAAATGCCATTCGAAAATAAATAGTATGTTCGAATGTAATTTTTCGCATATACTCCAAAATATAATCCCCAGTAGGTACTCCATGGAGTACTCGGATGTTATGCAGAGTTGGATTATATGGTCCAGCCCTAGGACAACACAATGTTAATTGGACCATATATTTTGTATGGATTGTGGCAAGTTTTGGATTACTCTATTGTCCGCGTGGAGTATATATTTCACGCGTGCATGGTAGTACTCGCCTTGTTTGCAGGGTTATTACACAATTTATGTAAGTATGTATACATACGCAAATAATAATAAATGTAAATATGTGTAATATTTATGAATTCATAGAAGACATTGTGACATTTCTTACCTCGATCGACTTGTTGCTCCTAGCTGTGAATCATTTTGATTTGATCATGAATTACATGTACATACTTACAAATGTATGCTTGAGTATGTATGAGGACATGATTACTTATTGTGTATTAGTATACAGTTACAAATCGATTATACCAGGCTATACTGCCCATAGAGATTATAAGTATGTAGATTAACTTGGTTCGCCAAATGATTATCTGTCTTTCTGTCCATCCGTTCACGTTGACAATATCCGGCCTACATATATAAATGTCGTAGCTTTAACCTTCTGCTATACTAAAGGTAGAATTCCAAAAAAACAAATTAACAAACTTCACAACTCTTCTATAAATTAATATATATATATATATATATATATATATATATATATATATTTGGCGCTTTGTAACCACTGAAGCGATTTTCGGCCGAGCTCCTCCTCCAATTTGTGGTCTTGCGTCTTGATGTTTTTACCAACAAATGAAGGGACCTAAAGTTTATTCTAAGCCGCCTCCGAACGGCCGATGGATTTTTATGAGGAACTTTTATTTCATGTCAGAAATAGAATGCAATTAGAAAAAATTATCTTCTATAATTTTGGATGTTGGTCAAACCTGGGCTCGCACCTAGGCCTTCCGAATGGCAGTACCCAATGCTAACCACTCGGCTATCGCGGCCGACAAATTAATATCATAACAGTATCTAAAAGAAGAAATTTCAACGCTCATGCTTACACCATTGGATAAGATATGTTTGAGGTGTAAGTTAAGAGATTTTGTACATCTTACGAGATGTACTGAATAGCTATTGGTCATATGCGGTCACCAACGTCGTCATTCACAATAGAGAATGAAATATCATTATTGAATTGACGGGTTCGGACCAAAGGGAGCGGGGTGTTAGATGAGTCGGGTTAACTGGGCATGTAAAGAGGTGGTTAGTATCGTGCGGGGATTATTTGCATGCAGGATATGTGTTGGGTATGTCAGGGTCGAGTCTGGATAGATAGAAGTTAAGCCTGCTATAGTATTCATGGCGCATATAATTGCGCCTTGGTTACGCGGGTCTCCTGAAGCAGCTCGAACTCTTATTCTGCTATGGGTGGTGATTGGTCTTCGCTGGAAGTCACTGGAAGAGAGTTCAAGAAAGTGTTGACGGACTCTCTGTGAATGGTGTTGATGGCCAGTCTGTACGCCGTCCTGTCCAGCGGGTCTTGTCTGTAATGCTGTATGTCGTCCCGGTAGTCAAGTGCTCCCTTCCTGATGTGCCTGGGTGTTGGTTCGGCTTCCAAAAGGTGCCTGTTAGGATGATCCCTATGGTAGCATCCCAGCAGGTATTGTGTACACAGCATAACATTATGCACCTTAACTGGGAGCATGGATTTTTCACTGTGTAAGTGGTGAGATTTCCCGTCACGGACCGAAGGGCGGTGTTTTGGCAGGTCTGAAGCTTCTTCAACTGCGTCGCGCTAGTCCCCGGCGTCCAAATCGGCGCAGCATAGTTTACGACCGGCCGGCCAATTGTCTTGTATGTTGCCAACAGTGTTCCTTTGTCTATCCCCCAAGTGCTACCGGCTAGCGATTTGAGGATTTTGTTGCGGCTTTGTACTTTGCAATTGTACTCGTATGCGGAGTGAAGGAGTGCAGGCTGTCGAATATGACTCCCAGTAACTTTGGGTTTTTCTTTGTCGGAATTTTTACATCAACGACCTTCACATTGAGTTCTAGCCGGTACTCCTTCGTCCAGCTGGTGAAAAGGGTGGCAGAGGATTTCGCGGGCTGTAGATGTAAGTGTCGTGCAGTGAAGACGTTGGAAAGGTCAGCGAGGTAGCAGTTTACTGTAGAACATAGGCTATCAATATCCTGGCCAGACGCCAAAATCGAACAGTATGAGATCAATGAGACGCCCTCTGGTGGTGGAGGAAGTCTCGAAATATAGAAATTAAACAGCATTGTGGAGAGGACACCACCCTGCGGAACTCCTTGTATAATTTTCCGTAGCTTTGAGGTTTGACCTCGAAAATCAACCGATGATCGTCGACCACTCAGGTAGTTCATGGTCCACCTCTTCAACCTAGGCGGTAATGTCCGATAGTAGCACTGAATGATTTACCGTATCGAAAGCATTCGACAGGTCCAGTGCTACTAAGACAGTTCGCGCACAGGGTCGATTTTGGTTGAGGCCATGAATTATCTGGGTGTTTATGGCGTTAAGTGCAGTTGTGGTGCTGTGCACTTTTCGGAAGCTGATGTTGAGCCTGAGTCAGATGGTGTGTGAGTGACGGAAGCAGAAAGGCCTCAATTGTCTTCGCTACTGGGGAAACGGGAGATATCGGACAATAAGAGTCTCCTTTGTTTGCAGATTTCCCCGGCTTTAGCAGCGGGACCACTCTGCCCAATTTCCATACGTCGGGTATAATTAGAGTGGTCAGAGAGAGATTGAGAAGCTTGGTGAGATATTCATCGCGCTGGTGTTCGGCAATTTGCGCAGACAGCGGGTTACTCGTCGTTACGTTTTGTCAACTGAAGGGTGCATTGTGAATAGCCGGCTAAAATAGCTCGCGCACCTCTTCGGGTCCGACGAGTCGTGATCACCGAATGAAATTTCCACCCGATCATCACGTCTCGTCGGATTAGACAACGATTTGACTGTTGCCCAGAGCTTTTTCACCCCGGAGGAGAGATTGCAGTGCTCCTCCCACTTGTTCCGCTTATGGATGTTGACCTTGTTTCGAATCTCGGCGTTAAGTTCCCTGATAGGGGTATCACCGGGCGGCAGCAGACACGAAAATTTTGCGGAAAGTCTTTTCTGCAGAGAGGACGTTGGCGGGAGTGGGGAGAGCTCTGAAGGCGTTCCTGTCAATCGAGATGACTATGGGCAAATGGTCTCGTGCGAGTGTAAGCATAGGTCGCCAATCTATGCAGTTTATCAGACCAGGTGGGAGCTTCGTCGTTCATTGTGCAGAATCTCGAATCGTCTATCTGTTCCGCCAGCTCCGTTCCTCGACGATCAATTGACAGGCAGGAATGCCAAAGATCGTGGTGCGCGTTAAAGTCGCCCAAAACCAAACGGGTTTCGCCTCTGAGTAGGGCACCTATATCAGGACGGTATCCAACTGGGCAACTTGTAACGGGAGGAATGTATATATTAAATATTTCGAGCTCGACACCGCCTGACCGGAGAAGATTGGGAGTCATGCTGCGGGGAGCCCCGTTGGGTCGTGGAGGCCTGGGGGGAGTTACTCAAAGTGGGTAAATGTGCTGGAGGCACTGCCGTATAGGCTGGAGGCACAGCTGGGCGCTGGCAGCATGGGGCCACGTAACGCGTGGTCCACTCCCTATGGGTCTTAAGGCCTAAACAGGTCTTAAGATGACTTCAACCATTGCACTGGTTGCTTCTAACCAAAGTGGAAGAATGGTGGAGTCGTCTTTGGCACATGCAGCAGAAATAATCCGTCGGACCAGGGTTGGATTCTACGCCAGCCCTGATGAGAAGGATTTGGCGCAGGTCTACTGCGAGATGTTGCTCCATTGATGCACTAAAACTAAAATTACCTGATGACCTAAACGGGGTTAGGTCGCCAAAAGGGTGACAGCCCTTGGCCAGATAAAATCCGGGTCAACTCCGGTGCATAGAAGCGGCTGTCTTGGGAGTCGATCAAGGACTCGGTCTATGCATGTCCTGCTGGACCACTTGTCATTCTCTAAAGAATTCAAAATGTATTGAAAGACAGGTTCTGAACCCAACTTTAGGGCTGTTAAAACACCATAAATAGTTCGGATGGCAATAAAAAAAATATATAATCCTTTCTCTTTCAGAAATTTTTTTCATATGAGAACAAGTTTAATCTCGATGCTCTATGCGGATTCCCTGAGAGGAATTTCGGTGGCGCGAACATTGACGGTTTTCGGAATATTCTGCAACGATTGATGTTTAGAAATTGCGTTTCTAACCACACATATGAATTCAGATGAATACATCGTATCACTTTTTCACTGAAACAGGTTGGTATGTTTATAAATTTACAACAATGGGTATACTTACTGTTTGCAACGTAATGTTTAAGTAAGGATATATTTAACAGATTTCTTCACATATTTAGGTATGTATGTATTTACGAATATTGAAAATCTAAATCACAAAATCAAGTTGAAATCTTATATAACTCAGTTGTTAATATTTTTTCCTAGTTTCTGTCTTTTTTTTATTAACATTATTAAAAAATATATTCATTTGTGTATATTTAAATGTCTGTTCGCACCAAATATTTAACATACAAACGTATATATAATTGAAATTAAATAACATGAAATTGATATAGAAATAAGTATAATTGGCATGAAATAAATTTTTTATCCATAGAACTATTATACTCATTAAATATTTAATTATATTTTCCGATAGCTATACAAAAGAGAACATTTATTAATTTTTTGTCAAAATATTCTTATAGGAAGTTTCATTATTTCTTAATTATTGGCGTTTTACGTACATAAATACACATTAATATGGCCATACAAATTTTGTGTCACAAATGTATGTTGATATTCAGAAACACCTTGCGCGTTTTCGATAAGATTTTTTTTTTCTTCATTTTATTGTATAATTGTGCATTGAGCGATTTTAAATTTGGATTAACAAGTTGCAATTTCATGTAATTTCTGTTTTTCGCTTTGTATTTAATCTGACGTAGAATACATTTCACATATATACTTGTAGTATTGATTTTATTACCAGTTAAGATACAAATATCTTTTCATAATAGTTTTTCAATTTTTTCATAGCGACTTGTATAAGTATTTATATTTTAAATTGTTTATACATTATATCAACATTATGTTAGTATCAAAATAATAACCAGAATAAACTGCTTTCCGATTTATCGCAACAAGTACGAGTAGTCATAAAGTGTGGTAAGCGTGGTGGTAAGCCAAGTTTTAGCTTTATTCTTTCCTTTGCAAGAGTAATATTGCAATACCGTCAACTATCCATATTAAGTGACTATTTACACCATGCTAATCCGTTCACTTGGTGCTTGTGCTATGTTGGTTTCTCTTTGAGACTGAGCAGTTGAGCCAACTGATGGTCCCGCAACAGCAGGCTGTGCCACAACACCACCAGCTCCAGTACCGGGAGCATGATGGCGGGAGGAACTCCGATTCACATAGGTGCGCACGTTCTCATCGGTGTAATCTACAATACGACGCTTCTTCTTCCGTGTGTACTGTTGTTGTTTAAGATAAATCTTTAATATTCCCTTGACTGCAATGAACGTTAATCCGCCGAGAAGTGTACGATGCAGGGTATTCTCAATTGATTCGAATAGTAAGCGTCCAACTATAGTTGATATGGTTGGTAGGATAAGGGCTCCGCAAAATATGCGAGTTGCAGAGACTGGATCTGATAAAGTGGGTGTAGCGGGATTTTGCGGCATTTGATCTTCTTCCTCTTCACTGAAATACAACAAACATGTAAATGACATTCAATAGTGGTATCTTTTTATTATTGCTAATTCTCATGTTTAAATAGAATGGTAAAATGGAATAAATACATATATTATTTGTAACGCTCGATCTGTCAATACACATAAAAATGGCTTGGACGTCGGTATATTGTAATATATATGTATGTAAGATTGCGCATGTAACTTGAATATATACATAATATACATTATTCATTTCAATATTTACTTTAAAATGTTGCCTTCATAAAATTCCAATATTAAACACACATTCATATACTTGTTTTCATAAAAAATACTTACGGATGAGGTATAATGAGATTCATCAGCGGTAATTTCCTTGCAACATTTCGACGGTTGCGAATCAATTTAATTACCGCATCCTCCCAACGAATCATCCGTCCCAATACTAAGCCTACCGGTATGGCGGGCAAGCCAATCAATAATATCAATGGATCGCCGTTCTCCATTAGGGCCAAACCATTTTTATGGCCAACAATCTGCAAGTATACGCATACATACATACATACATACATAAGCTTCTAAAACAAATGCAACAACACTATATAATGCTATAGTTACCTGGAGAAAAGTCACAGCCCCGTAAGTAACCGCTGTCCAATACAATGAACCAACAAAGATGCCGGCAGCAAGGAATGGACTTAGACGCTTGATCAAATTATCGAAAGCTTCAAGTAAATTGGCAACTTTACCCATTTGTGGAAATACAATGATATATTCGGTTTGGCACTGTTGACAAGTAACGGCACGCATGGCGTTGCCCTTTTGTTTCTCATCCACCCAGCGATATAGACAACTTTGATGTACCCACTTAGTGGTACCGCGACATTTACATGGCTGCACCCATGGTGCTAAACGGTTATCCTCATCTGTTGCGAAGCAAATCCAACAACTCCGTTCACCCAGCTCATCCACACCTCCGTCGGTTTTTATAGCTTCTATTGCGGTTGCTGCAGCCGATGTAGTTGCTTGTTGATCATTATTTACTTCGACTAACTCAGACGTTTCCCGTACTTGTGTCACTGTCGCCAATGCCGTCAGGGAAGTAGTTGAAGAATTCCGATCCATTTGTGTTAAATCTGCAGATGAAGCTGGTCGAGAATCATGAGTAACCACTACCTGGATCTTTTCTGTACTGTCGTCGCTAGAGGCTGTGTCAATTGTCACTTCGGTTATGCTCTGATTTAGGTCACTCTTTTTCATACTGATATATATATATATTATACCTTAATGGGTGTGGACGTTATAAATTTATGTGTTGTTATAAAATTTGACTAATTTACTTCTACTCTAAATATATATACACGTTTTACACATTTTTGCTCAGATGACCAATAATACAAATGCAAAATTTTATTTTCAATGTGCTGAATTTTGTACCTTTTTTGGCTTTTGCTTTGATCAGCAACTTCACCTCGTCTGTTATTGCTTTTCCCTTTTATTAACCAACACAATACCGATTTCTACACAATTGCTATTGCCAAAGCAATAAACTGCAATTTTAGCATGCTGTTAACAATATTTGATTTTGGGAATCTGTGCAAAAATAGTTCAGAATTGAGGAATGATGTATTTGCAATAACTTTTTCTCAAAAATTATTTTAAAGAGCTGGACGAAAATTGAATGATTTCGAGTGTTTCCCAAAATTTGTGAATGGTTGGTTCGAAAAATAAGAACTCTACAAACCAGTAATGTTAACCTTTTGAAATTTTAATTTTGTACAGATATATTCCCAAAAGTGGGTACACCCTTTGAATTTAAAAATATCAAATACGAGCCTTGAAATTATTTTTGAATTCTTCTAAATTTGTTTAGACAAAAAGTATTTCACTTGAAGTTTGTAATAAGGCCCAATAATAATTGCTTCTCTCAAATGTATGTCAATGTTTCCTCGCGAACTCTCCATGCCTAAGATCGTATATGAGCCGTCAGCTGTTTTTGTTTGTAGCAGAAAACGTACAAAGTAGTGGTTTGTAGAAATCTTTGATCGTATTCCACCAAAAGAAGTCCAATCATATGCCAAACCAGTGCCAAACGGCTTAAACGACAGTTCAAAATTTTTGTTATTAGATAAAGTCGAAATCAAATTTGAATTTTTCGTTATTAGATTAAATTAAAATCTAATTGAAATCACTTCAGGTATTATTAGAACATCGCTAAAAATCAAGAATATACTTTGAAGTTCAAAAAAATTATTATCTAGAAATTAAATATATAGCGTTTACGGAATTTCAACTATCACCTCATGCGTTTTATTTTTATGTATATTGTTTTAAGATAAAATACCATTCTTTGAATAAATGAAAAAAAAAACTGTTTTCTTTATTTATATCATTCTTATACGTATATATTTGAATTTAAAAAAAAGAATTGGATATAAATTTATCTTCCGAAATTCTATAATTAAGACACAAAAAACATTGAATTTGCTTATGTAAATAATTTTCCGACTTAACTACGATTATAAGGTCACTTTATTCATAAAAAACGTGTATGAAATGGATATTATAATACATCCTTACATTATTTTAGAAAAAATTCGAGTTGATAGACATTAAATTAATATTTAAATACGCCGATATTTGTGAGATAGCGTTAATTTTATCATATGTGTAAATATACATATACAGTTTGTACGCACAAAACTAAATATAAAAGACGGAATCGTTGCTTTATCATAAAAATACGATATTCTTAAAATTAAATGCATTCGTTTTATGAGGGATAAACAATGGATGGAATGTTGTGTTTTCGCTGAAAATTCTTAGAATCATTTTTAATTATGGAGACATTTCCAGACACGAATGCTGCATGGACGGAATTTATATATAATAGACTGCATCAAAGTAAGTTCAATTGATTAGGTATACTGATATGAGGTATAATAAACAAAGTGTTAACATCATGTTAAGGCCACTGTTGTAGTGACGACTTCCCTGATTACGCGTTGTTTTACCCATTTGGAAGCGCAATGTCGGGCTTGACATGCGACCGTCGCCGCCGTTACTAAATGCCAGTACGCGCATATTGTAGCTTTTACCTGGCGTAAGATTAGTAATGCGTACTTCTAATTTTTCTCCAACTGGTATTATAGTATTATTGGCAGTTATCATATTTTGGTCACTCTCCCAAACGCGTACCTAATATTTCAAAATATATCGTACAAGTTAGTTTCGAGAAGGTTGAAGTGTTAATTGCAATCACCTTATAGCCTTCAATTGGCTCCTCGTCTTGCGCTGGTGATACATAACGCCATACAACCCGCACTGTTGAAGGATCAATGCCATACACATGCACTGAAGATGGCGGTTTCTGTGGCGCCTTCCGATACGTACGTTCTTTAAATTAAAATTTTTTTTATTTAATCATATATTAGTTAGGAAGTACAAATGCATTTCATAGAATAAAAAATCTTACCTTCGAAACGTTCGCTTTCTGGTCCCTCACCGGCCGCATTGTAAGCCATCACCTTCACAAAATAGTATGTATCTGGTTGTAAGCCAACTATTAAAGCCCAATTTCTAGTTGTACGTGATAAATAATATACAGCATCCTCTTCGTTGTTTGTGGTCTTCCAATATTTCAACTAAGCGGATATAAAAATTTAAAATTACTTGTAATAATCCACCTTCTATCTTTAAACTCACTCTGTGCCCAATCAACTTGCCACGTATATTCTCTCGCGTCATTTCGATCGGTTGCCAAGTTACATTGAAAGCTGTAGAGTTGAATGGTATAGCGAATGGTTTCTGTGGCGCCACTTGTGGCATATCTTCGGCGGAATATATAACCACTGGTTCGCTTTCAGGTCCCTTACCAATATTATTAATAGCCTGCACCTTTACCTCATATTCGGTGTAATAGTTATTGAGTGGTATATTAACAACAGCGACACCATCGTTCTGTAGAGATTTCAACTCTTCCGATGCCCACTCTAGTGTACCCTTCAGTTTCCAAAACACCTTGTAATGTATGCCATGACTGTGCTGCTCCTGTGGCAATAGTGGATCCCAAGTTATTGTTAAATCACCAATCTTACCACCTCCACCACCAACATTACGTGGCGCAATATATGGTTTATCTTCATAGGTACTGTAGATTGGCGATGGTGTGGATGGTATACCGATACCTAAATCGTTTACAGCAGCTACACTAAATTCGTAAGAGCACCAAGGAATGAGATTGGAAACTTCAGCTTGCTGGCGCCCAGTATATCGGTCTACTTCACGGCCCCGTACATTTGTCGATACATTAACCCAAGTGCGATTCCAATTGGTGCGGCCCAGTATATTATAATAGCGTATAGGCCGCCCATTATTCGCGCCATCTACCCACTCAATAATTGCTTTGGTTTTGCCAATTTCAACGACTTGCACACCTCCCGGTGCACCAGGTGCTCCTTCGATCACCACAGATGTTTTAGATGCAATCTCATTTACAGCAGACTTCACCACGCACTCATAGTCACCGCCATCAAGTAGTGTTACATTGTGTACGGTGAGGCGATTTCTATCAATTATCTATTAAAGAGGAAAAAGACAATTATTACTTCTATAAGGATATTTCCATTTAATATCTTACAATACGTTCGGTGCCATCGTGATTATCCCGCAATACTTCACCGTTACGTTTCCAAACAAAGGCAACATCGAGCAGCTCGTCATAGCTAGCATCGCACTGTAGGAAAATTAGATCGTGCTCTTGTGTAGTTATACGCAGTGGTGGTGTCTGTATGAAACGCAGCTCCTCTATAAATATGAAATTTGTTTGAAATAAATGGGCCAGCGCTAAGTACAGTATACTTACGTAACACAATGACACGAGATCGTGACTCATCTGTACCAGCTTTATTTGTGGCAATGCAGGTGTAAAGACCCTCATCATCGCGTGATGACGGTGATATTATCAACGTACCGCTCGGTAATATGCGCCGATGCCCACCAGCGCCAATCAGTTGACCATCTTTTTTCCACTGGACTTTTGGACGTGGTGCCGCTTCGGGATCACAAACGATAGTAGTATTGCCATTTTGCACCGCATAAATCTCTGGTTCCAGTGGCTTCTTCTTAAATGACGGTTTCATCGAGAGAACACGTAATTGTGCCGACGAGAAGGCAGTTTTCAGTTGATTCGTAGCGCCACACTGATACATGCCATCATCCTTGTCTGGGTCCAAATACTTTATGGTAAGTACATTGTCTTGTATAATATAACGATCCTTGTCTATGCGCTCAGGATCGAAGCGTTCCGCATTCTTATACCAAGTATAATTTACATCAGGTATGGCAAAAGCCTCACAAATAAATGTCACATCGCCATTATAATCCTTAATTTTATCCTTTAACGGAATGGTGAATTGTGGTTTCATTTGTATATTAATGAATACCGATTTATGTATAGATTTGCGTGAATTTGAAATTGTACATGTGTATTCGCCATTATCACTCGTTGTTGCATTTTCAATAATTAAAACACGACTGTTGCTTGTGGTGTAAGCATTTCGTTGTAGTGGTTGACCAATTCTCGTCCAATTGTATGATGGTATTGGATAGCCAAAACCGACACATTCGAGACGTAGTTCATTGCCAGCAATGGGCGCCTCTGGGAATACCTAAAAATAAATCATAATTTATAAAATCATATGTACATTATGTTATGTGTTTTACTTACCTTAGGGAAAGTATTTGCGAATATTAGCGTTTGATGATTGCTGTTCGGCATAACACGTAAGGGAAAGAATGGACCATTGCGACCTGTATCCGACACTGAGGTCTGCACACTGCAGGAATAATTTGCGCGATCGACAATCTCAACAGAAGAAAAATAGAGCGCACCATCATTTGATACAAAAACACGTTGATCCTCTTGTACGAAGTTTGGGAAGAAATCGCGCGCCCAATAATACTTAACTTCCGGATAATGCTGTGGCGGATCACAAAATATGGACTTGCCCCAGTTCATATCAGCCGTTTCAGCCGAACGTTTCAGATTAAACTCCATTATAAAACCAAAATTCAGATGTGCGCTCTCTGAACGTATGCGTCCGAATTTGTTTATTGCAACGCAATGATATGCTCCTTGATCTAACGCTTGCTTTGGATCGTAAATGATCAGATTACCACCGGATATTGTATAACGATCATTAGTCAACGGATCGATAGTCATATATTCGAGTGTATCGTTAACATAGACTTCACGGTACCAGCGGTAGGTGGGTGTGGGATATCCGCCCGCCAAACAACTTAATGTGACATCATTTATAAGGCGATTCTTGCTGGTATCAAATGTGGTATCATTGGGCTGTTTTACAAAGTAAGGTCCACGAGGAATTTTTTCAAAATCTTTGATATCTAATCCATAGTGGAAGGGACGTTTGTCATCTAGTTTAATATTGATATTTTCTGGATTATATAAAATGTTAGATTCGCAAATAAACAAATTCATCTCAATGTCATATGCAGGCATAAACATCCAACGATCGCGCTTCTTCGAATAGCCATAAACTACACGATCTCTGGTGAAAGGGTTATCACCGTACTGATTGGGACCTGCAAGCATGAAATCATTAGTTATTGATAAATTAAAAAATTATTCTCAATCAAATATATTTTAGCACTCACCAATGAAACCTCTCAAATTGTTTTGATTACGACTATTTATGGAACCCGGTATGGTGTTGTAATACTGGTTCGGATTATTACGGTTATACTCGTTCTGATACATATTCTGTACCAAAAATCGATTATCGTGTAAATTTTCGTTTTCCAACGCCTGATCTTCGTCGTAGGCAAATGAGTCTTCGAGCGTAAGGAATGGTGAGTTATCATCGTTTGCCCAACTATTGGAACCTGTTTGGCGAGCGGATATCCAAAAGCGGTTTTGTCGTTGATTTTGTATTATCAATTGTTTCAATACAAAGGAATGTTTTTCAATATTATTAACACTTAAGAGTTCAGCATTGTACGCTTTGCAAATCTTCTTAGCTTCTAACCAGTTGCGTTTTGGTGAACGTATAAATCTATAGCAAGTTTGGCGGAATGGTATCCAATGTTCTGGACAGTAATTTTGCATTTCATTGTAATTATCTACGTAATCTGTCCCGGTTGATGTTATACCGCCTCGATTGAAGGGATCGTAGTTATTAATACCGCCACCGCCGCTCAATGTATTTGATGATTGATCATAAAAGTTGCTTTGATTTGGTGGACCAACCAATAAACCGCCACCGCTCTGTTGGGAATTTTGCAGATCTTGTTGCGAAGATAATAAAGGATTTTCATATTGTGAAATGGGTGAACCTTGCTGGGAATTCGTGTAAAGTGGATTGTAACGGGGTTGATAATCCTTATTGTATGTTGGCTGATATGTTTGTGGTTCGTTAGGTGCTTGAGCTAAGGCATTTGCTTCAGCGTAACTTAATCCAAAAACTACGTAAAGAGCAGTATAAAGTACTGCCAGATACACCATCTTTACGCTGATTGAGCGCATCGGATTGCGTGTACATAAAAAATGTTGAAAAAAAATTCAAAATTTGTGGGATTTTAAAGGCACATTTTTTGGCTACATTTGCGAGCTATAAATTCGAATCGGTTATACGGCACTGGGATTATGTACTGTGGAGATTTTAATTGTAAGAAAAACAAAGTAAAAAATATATAAATTTTAGAATGATGGAAAATCGTAAATTTTAATTGTAATTTTTTGTAAGTTTCTACTTTTTATATTTAGTTGGCTCAGCGGTTTTTAATGAGGTGTGAAATCTGAAAACTAAAACAAAACATTGTGAATATGCAAATGCATTAAATGAATGAGGAAGTGTGAAAGATATCTGCTTTAATACGTGTGTACATATATATATGTATGTATGTAAAACATCAAAAAAAGACTTTTTTAAAATGTTCGGTTAGATTCCAATTTGCTTTTCAAGCTCAATATCGTATAATCAAATTCCCAACGTGGAAAGCAACTTAAGTGTGGTTCAAACAGTTAAGGAAAATCAATTAAAATTTAAGGAATATTAAATGGTTTTACGTATAATATCCAATCCTTGCTACACTTTTGTTTTGTTGTTATAGCTGAACTTCATTAACGGGGTACGTCTAAATAAGAACGAAAGATTATAGTAAAAGACGCCAACTGCGCTGCTCGCGTAAGCAGAGGCTTACCAGAATCTTTCGAACAACTCCATTTTCTTCGTCTGGAGTTTTCTCAAATTAAATAAAAATTCAGATACACAATTTACTAAAATTCTTATATCAGACTGCACTTAATAATATTTACGCCAATAAATATATATTTTAAGTTAAATAACAACGAACTGAGTCATATCGTAACGCATCTTCCGTCAGGCTGAGCTTACGCCAACCCCAAACCACACCTTAAAAACCAATTGCTTAAAACTTCAAACAAAACACTAAAGAACACAAAATCACTATTACCTTTCAGGAATCAGTAATCAATAAATATAAATTTCAGACTTTTTCCGTGTTCTTATTGGAAATTAAATGAAAAAAACTATTCGAAAACAAAATTCTACCCAGCAGCGCAATATTAGACACAACGGAATAAGCACGAAAATTGGAATGAAGCAATTTGTTGAAAGAAGAATTGGATGAAAAAGAAGAAAAAAATAATCTGTGTTAGGCTGGTGGATTTTTTTATTGAGAAATTTGTGCAAACGCACTGTGACACAAAAGCAATTAATTTATTAGAATATAAAAAAGGTCCATTGCTAACTTATAATTTGAATTATCTAAATAACATCTCACATTTTGCCCTCAGAATTTATTTAACTTATTTTCTAAACAATTTTCCAATGATCCATCTGCTTAAGTAAATTATGGCAAAGGCAATACTGTAGTTGGATCGGATCGAAACGTCTGTTTTCGTGTGACTTTAAATTTTGTAAAACTTTTGGGGAAACAACACGACTCGCATCACAAAACTCTAATTTTCTAATTTTTTCATTATCTAACCAGCCATAATTTTGATTCGTATATCGTGGAACACAGAATTCATTCTTTGGGAAGTAGTTCTCAATTCTTTCCAATTCTTCCTGATAACTTCTGACTTCAGGTGTATCAATGTATTCCAAATGCTCATATTTCGAATAAAATTTCTCAGTCAGTGGTAAATTTTTATAGTCTGGTTTGAAAGTATGATAGTCACCATCACCCTTTGCCCCCTGACAACGGAAGTTCGGCTTACACTTAAAATTTCTCTGCATTTCGGAGGGTGGATTAGCTTTGTTGGGAGGATAATGGACATCAAACTTGTCTGCCTGAAATATAAACAGCGCTATAAATGATACTACATTTTTCTATATATTTCTAACCTATAATCTTACATTAGATATTTCTTTTACTGGGCAGGAACATGGATTCTCTCTTGGACACTTTTTAATGCCGCCTAACATGCGACAACATACGCTCATGGGGTCACAACGCTGTGGTTCGTTGAACCATCTAGGAAGAGGACTAGCAATACACTTAATTGCTTCCGCCAACTTCTCTTCTGGTCTCATTTCCTGTTTTGTACAAATCGGACAAGGTGATTGCTTTTTCCCCTTCTCATCTACTTTAATACAAACTCCGCAAGGCTTTGCATTGCCTTTGTCCCCAGCCTCATATTTATATTGAATGTTAATGTTGTGGTTGCAAAATGTGTGAAGTGTTGGAGGGTTTCTGTTTGGTCTTTCACAAGGTGGAACGGGGAGCTTGGTATTTACTATTTCCCGACATTCTTCCCCAATTTTTTTGACTAACAGATTGTACTGGGTGTTAGTATTATCCGAGTCGTGACACTGCATAATTTTTATTCTCTTTTACTGATTTTATGGTCTTTGAATCTGAAAGCTAAAGTTTTTAAGTAAAAAAGTAGAAGTTCGAATAAATTTCCAAAGCATACTATTTTCTATGATCTATTAAAAAAAACATGGATAGATATTTTCGCTTTATTTTTAAAAGTATTTATATAGATTTTTGTACCTTAAATATATATTTTATGACGGCGTTGCATGAAGGTGCTAGTTTTTTTTTTTCAAACATTACATACATTTTTAAACATAATAATAAACATAGCAAGAGTAAACTCAATGGGTAATTTACATCCTTATAAGGAACATCATTTCGTCCATATATTAAAACCTTTTATTGGCTTCTCCTTAAAACCACGCACCAAAACATCTGCTTCCCACCACGTAGGCACAAACTGCTTTACTTTTTCGCAGTTATAGTCGCAACTTTTACGTCCGGTATCGCTTATATTAAGGCACGTTAAGCCCTCGAATATCTCCATTTCTTTACAACAATTCAATGTGACTTTGTCATTAATTATTGAATACGGTCTATGTTTTAAATGGAAATGAATATCTTTACAACTTGGTGGCAACTGAGAAACGTCTTTTGGCAACAATTGTGCTTTCGAATTTGCATCTTTCAACATACCCGGTTCACATAACAATTCCAGTTCGAGATACACATTTGTTGGACAAAGGTTATGTGAGAAAATACCGTAGAGATCTTCACTAGTCAAAAGAGAACTGCATAAAAGATTGTATAAGATATTTGATCTGATTAAAATTATTATCTATCTTACATTAGTGTTTGATTAAGACGCGCATGTGGGATCCGGTGTTGATTATGAAAATGCAACCGCGACATTGAATCAATTGGTATATGTAATGTGTAAGCTTCCTTAGCTGTAAATGTTGTAGGCCCGAAGAGAAATCTCAAACAGCGAACATTGTTCATGTCAAATGATTTTCTGATGAGCTTCAGATGAAAATTTAATATATATATTGCGAACAAAATAATGTAAAAATAATATTTTTGAAATATTCATTGAACCAACCTCGCGCATTTCACTTATGGCTTCTTTCGTTTCAAGAGCCTGTTTCCTTTGCAGATCTAATTGATAGCTATGCAGTGGGGTGCTAGATGTCTCAGCTTTCGTACATAACTCCAAGCCGCCACTTGTGGTATTACCTTCTTTTTCGTCTGTCCACGAACCAACGTAATATTTGTAGGTATTATAAACAAAAGGAATTTGATTGCGCTGGAACAATAAAAACTCAAGGATCGAGTTGACAACATCGGCAGCTGAACCTGCTGTTAAAATATCTACTTCAATATCGAGATCTAGTTTTTTTGTTGGCGGCATTTTTTATACTTTTATTAGAAAATTCGTATATCGCAAATTTTTAAAACAAGCGAAAAAATAGCTTCCAAAATAAATGGTATTGCCAACAACCCGAACTAATATGTTAAAATACTCGTCACTTTGCCAATTGTTGCCACCACAAATTAAAAGATAATGCTTTGTTTACATACACAAATATCTTGTTACGATCTTGTTGAATCAACCTCGATGATTTCCCAAATCCTTCGGGTACGATCTCTGGATTGTTAAATAAAAGTCCCCAACTTTATTCTCAGTTTCTTTATTTATAAACAATTTATTAAATGTTGTTTTGTTACTCAGTAATTCACAATTCAATTACAATTCACTTTGCTATTTACAATCACTTCTATACAACTTTCACAATGTACTGTTTTTATTACTTTACTGTAATGTAATCTCCAACGCGTTTACTTCACGACTGATTACTTTTGCAGTCGTGTGTCGCCCTTATATACTTGTTTGCTGCTTGAAAACGAAACCCTGGAATAATCGCGTCGTTACGATAATCGTCTCGTTTTACGCTCTAGAACATGCCAGTTGTCGGCTCCTCTCTTTCATCTGTCATTCGCTTCGCATTTTCGCCACACTGCCCTCCACCTAAGTCTGATCGTCCCGATCAGACACATTCGCTGTTCCAAACGCAGCAAGCCTCTCTAGGTGGACCACACTCATTTTGTTTCTCGGCCTCCCTACAGTTTGGATTCGATACACTACGTCGTTTAGTCGTTTGATTATCTTGTATGGACCTTCCCAATTGCATTGAAGCTTTGCGGACAAACCCCTCTTCCGTTGTGGATTGTACAGCAACACCAAATCTCCATTTTGGAAGCCTTCGGAGTACATCGCCTTGTCATACCTAGCCTTCATTTTGTCACTCATAATTTGAGTTCGCTGCCTCACAAGAGTATGTATCTCTTAACTCTTCCTCGAGAACGGTAGACGCTTCCTTCCCAATTCTTCTCGCATAACCAGTTATTCCAAATTTTAAATCGCTGGGCAACCGAAGTTCACTACCAAACAGTATCCTGGCAGGTGCTTGACCTGTTGTTTCATGCACTGCGGACCGATATCCCAACAGGAAAAGCGGTATGTGTACATCCCAATCATCTTGATGCTTGTCCACTACTTTCCGCAAGTGCTCTTCCAGGGTCCGGTTGAATCGCTCTACCATGCCATCTGATTGAGGATGCAGGGCTGTCGTTCGTGTTTTCCGAATACCAAGTATCTGGCACATCTCCTGGAACACAGTCGATTCAAAGTTTCTTCCTTGGTCTGAGTGCAATTCTATAGGCGCACCGTATCTGGTAACCCAATTGTGAGTGAATGCATCCGCAACTGTGAAGTAGTCCATAACCACAATAACGTATTTGTTTCCTTGTTTGCTCATAGGGAATGGACCAGCTACATCCATGCCAACCCACTCAAGTGGTGCACCTCAGTTATACTGCTTTTTCTGCCCATGACTTCGTGACTTTGGCCCTTTAGCTACTATGCACTCCGTGCAATTAGCAATCCACTCAGCGACCGATTGATGACAGCCAACCCAATAGAACCGCTGCTTGATCTTCTCCAGCGTTTTTGTAATGCCTAGGTGCCCTCCACTAGGACCATTATGGAATTCATTAAGAACATCCAGAATTCTTAACCTCGGAACTACTATAAGCTTTCGAGAGCGCTGGCCATCTTCACTTTCCCATACTCTATTCAAACAGCCAGATATCAACTCTAAACTGTTTCCATTGTGCCCAGTATGCCTTTGCGATGGGGCTTTCCGCTGCCATTTGTTCCTTACTTGGCCGTCTATTCATTTCCAATCCGTTCATTAATAATTCCAAGTCCGGATCTTCTTGCTGACATTTCCTTAAGTTTCTTGCCTCCCACTCTTCTGCTGATGTAACTGTCATTAGCCGGAGGTCTATTATGTCTTCCTTACCCTCGACTTTTGAGCAATGCTTACATTCCAAGCTACATGGTCGACGGGACATAGCGTCAGCATTTCCGTGCGTATTACCCTTGCGGTGCTCGATGGTGAAGTCATAACTTTGCAGTTTCTCAATCCATCGAGCTAGCTGCCCTTCGGGATTCTTGAACTGTAGTAGCCACTTCTGCGCTGCATGATCCGTTCTAACTCGGAAATGTTGGCCATACAAATATTTGTGGAAGTGTTACACAGTAGTTCCGCTCTGGTTTCCCAATAGACCGGCTATGTAAGTAGGCAACTATCTTCTCCTGCCCATCAATCACTTGCGAAAGTACACCTCCTATGCCATAACCACTAGCATCTGTGTCCAAAATAAATGTTGCACCTGGAACCGGGTACGCTAGCATAGGTGCAGTGCATAGTCGTTCTTTTAAAGCTTGGAAAGCCTCCTCTTGTTCAGTTTTCCACTCGAAAGATCTATTTTTCCTTGTGAGTTCATGGAGACTATGAGCTACGCTGGCGAAATGCGGAACAAAGCTGCGATAGTTAGTACATAGCCCAAGAAAACTTCTTAATTCATGCAAATTTCTGGGTCTCGGCCAATCCTCCACTGCTTCTATTTTTTCTTTCGCAGTACAAACGCCCTTCGTGGTTACTTGATGACCTAAGTAATTCACCTCCTTCCTGAATAAAGAGCACTTCTTAGGACTTAGTCATCATTTAATCTCCGATAGTCCACGCAGAACCGCAACTGGCCATCTTTCTTCTTCACGAGTACTAACGGAGAGCTCCATGGACTTGCCGATGGTTCGATAACACCGCTTTCGCTCATTTCCTTAATTATTTGGCCAAGAGCGTCACATTTGGCTAATGGAACGCTTCGAGGAGCTTGACGAATTGGTCTTGCGTCACCAGTATCAATGCAATGTTTCACTACGTTGGTCCTGCCTGGTTTGTTGCCATCCTTGTCGAATATGTTGCAGTATTTAAGGACCATCTGGCTGACCTTGTGCTTGTACTTGTCTTCCAACCCTTGCGTCCATGCATTGATATCTTCCTCCATGTCCTTGCTGCCAATAGAGTCGATTCCAGATGAATCATTGCTGTTAATATTGGCTTCTACCTCTTGACATTGCGCTAATACAGTTCCACTAGGAATTTTTACTGGTGATCTGAAGTCATTTAATACTCTCACTGGGATGCGTCCATTCTTTTGTGTCTTAGCCAGGGTTTTTCCAATAAGTAAGTCCGGTGTAGAATTTTGTGCTGCTTCGACAACCCACAATTCGTTTGTCCGACAATATCCATTAATTTTCGCCCAAAAAACTGCTTCTAACTTTGGTGGAATTAGTTCACTACCTTGTAAGACCACATGTTTGCTGCTGTATGTGGAATTATAGTTGCTGCTTAGTGGTACTTCCATGTTCTTATGCTCCATAAATTTGTTATTCAAATCTCTCTTGATACCTTGATCCATCAAGAAGTCTACTCCTATGATTACTTCACCTACAATCTCACATGTTACTTCTCCCACCACTTCGGTGTCTTCACCAGTCGCCGTTTTCAATCTTGCTCCAGGTAATGGTCTCAAGAAAAGGCTACTGGTTCATGTACGGCTATTGACATGAGCATATTATTGGCTGCAATTTGTCAAAATTTGGGTGCACAGGATGCTAATCTGTCACAAAAGTTGGCTGGAATTTCAGAGCTTTTCCAAAAAAAGGAAGCACAAATGGGGAAAATTGCAGAAATACAGCAAAATTTGGTGAAAGATAATGCAGAACTTAAGGAAAGACAGGATAGAATCGAGGAACGGCAAGAGAAGATAGAGGAGTTAATTAAGACCAAAGTTATCGAGCTCGAACGTCGTGTCCGGGATTTGCAATTAAATCGTCCAACCAGATCTATGCACGGCCCCTGGGTAGAAGCACTATCCTTTGATGGCCCAACTTTTTTCCAGATCTTCAGGCACCAGTTCGAGAAGACGGCTGAGTTAAATAATTGGACCATCGACGAGAAATCTGCTGCGCTGTTTTTTGTGTTGAAGGGACCTGCAGCGGAAATTTCGCTGACTATTCCGGAATATGAGAGGGATAACTATGACGCAGTAATGCGATCCCTGGAAAGACGCTATGGTAGCGAGCACAGGAGGCAAATTTACCAAATGGAGCTGGAACAGCATGACCAAAAACACAATGAATCTCTGCAAGAATATGCTTTTGAAATCAAGATGATTTCCTTAATCTTCCGGGTACGACCTCTGGATTGTTAAATAAAATCGCCAACTTAATTTGCAGTCTCTTTATTTATAAAGAACTTAATTAATGTCCTTTTTAATTATTCAGTCATTCACAATTCAATTACAATTTTTCGTTACTATTTACAATCACTTGTATACAACTTATAAAGACTTAATTAATGTCCTTTTTAATTATTCGGTAATTCACAATTCAATTACAATTTATATTTACTACTTAAAATCACTTATATACAACTTTCACAATGTACTGTTTTTACTACTTTACTGTAATGCCAACCTCCATGAGTTTAATTCACAACTGATTACTTTTGCTGCCGTACGTCGCCCTTATATACTTGTTTGCTGCTTGAGAAACGAACCCTCCCGGAATAATCTCGTCTTTACGATAATCCTCATAAATTTGATATTCGTTTCGGTTACGATAATCGTCTCGTACGCTCTAGAAGATGTCAGTTGTCGGCTCCTCTCTTTCATCTGTCATTCGCTTCGCATTTTCGCCACACTGCCCTCCACCTAAGTCTGATCGTCCCGATCAGACACATTCACTGTTCCAAACGCAGCAAAGCCTCTCTAGGTGGACCACTTTCATCTTGTTTCTCGGCCTCCCTACAGTTTAGATTCGATACACTACGTCGTTTAATTCCGTTTGATTATCTTATATGGACCTTCCCAATTGCATTGAAGTTTTAGGGACAAGCCTCTCTTTCGTTGTGGATTGTACAGCAACACCAAATCTCCATTTTGGAAGCCTTCGGAGTTCATCGCCTTGTCATACCTAGCCTTCATTTTTGTCACTCATAATTTGAGTTCGCTGCCTCCTATAAGAGCATGTATCTCTCTTAACTTTTCCTCGAGAACAGTAGACGCTTGCTTCCCCAATTTTCTCGCATCATCTGTTGTTCCAAACTTTTAAATCGCTGGAGTAGCCGAAGTTCACTGCAAACAGTATCCTGGCAGGTGTTTGACCTGTGGTTTCATGCACTGCGGACCGATATCCCATCAGGAAAAGCGGTATGTATACATCCCAATCATCTTGATTCTTGTCCACTACTTTCCGCAAGTGCTCTTCCAGGGTCCGGTTGAATCGCTCTACTGTGCCTGCATCTGATTGAGGATGCAGGGCTGTCGTTCAGGTTTTAGCGAATAATGCCAATTATCCGGCACATCTCCTGGAACACCGCCGATTCAAAGTTTCTTCCTTGGTCTGAGTGCAATTCTATAGGTGCACCGTATCTGTATTAACCCAATTGTGAGTGAATGCATCCGCAACTGTTTTTCCTTCCTGGTTTGGAATTGGGTAGACCTCAGGCCATTTACTAAAGTAGTCAATAACCACAAGAGCGTATTTGTTTCCTTGTTTGCTAGCAGAGGGAATGGACCGGCTACATCCATGGCAACCCACTCAGATAATTTGCACCTGAGTTATACTGCTTCACATCTGCCCATGACTTCGTGACTTTGGCCCTTTAGCTGCAATGCACTCCGTGCAGTTAGCAATCCACTCAGCGATCGACTGCCGACAGCCAACCCAATAGAACCGCTTGCTTGATCTTCTCCAGCGTTTTTGTAATACCTAGGTGCCCTCCACTGGGACCATTATGGACGTTCCTTAAGAACATCCGGAATTCTTAACCTCGGAACTACTATAAGCTTCCGAGAGCACTGGCCATCTTCACTTTCCCATACTCTATGCAAACAGCCAGATATCAATTCTAAACTGTTCCATTGTGCCCAGTATGCTTTCGCGATGGGACTTTCCGCTGCCATTTGTTCTTTGTAGCCGTCTGTTCACCTCCAATCCGTGCATTACCAATTCCAAGTCCGAATCTTCTTGCTGACATTTCCTTGGTGACTTGCCTCCCACTCTTCTGCTGATGTAACTGTCATTAACCCGGACGCCTATTATGTCTTCCTTACCCTCAGCTTTTGAGCAATTAACACATTCCAAACTACATGGTCGACGGGACATAGCGTCAACATTTCCGTGCAATATTACCCTTGCGGTGCTCGATGGTGAAGTCACTTCTTTGCAGCCTCTCCATCCACCGTGCAAGCTGCCCTTCGGGATTGCTTGAACTGTAGTAGCCACTTCAGCGCTGCATGATCCGTTCTAACACTGAAGTATGTTGACCATACGAATGTTTGTGGAAGTGTTTAATGCAATCCACCAGCAACTTCAATAATTCTCTCCGCGTTACGCAGTAGTTCCGCCTCCGGTTTTCCAATAGTGCGGCTATAGTAGGCAACTATCTTCTCCTGCCCATCAATCTTTTGCGAAAGTACACCTCCTATGCCATAACCACTAGCATCTGTGTCCAGAATAAATGTTGCACCTGGAACCAGTGCGCTAGCATAGGTGCAGTGCATAGTCGTTCTTTTAAAGCTTGGAAAGCATCCTCTTGTTCAGTTTTCCACTCGAAAGATTTATTTTTCCTTGTGAGTTCATGGAGACTATGAGCTACGCTGGCGAAATTCGGAACAAAGCGACGATAGTAAGTACCACAGCCCAAGGAAACTGCTTAATTCATGCAAATTTCTGGGTCTCGGCCGTCACCTTCACTGCTTCTATTTTTTCCTTCGCAGTACACCATTACGCTCCTTCAGGGGTTACATGATGACCTAAGTAATTCACCTCCTTCTTGAATAAAGAGCACTTCTTAGGACTTAGTTTAAGACCAACCAGCTATTCTCTGGAAAACTTCTTCAAAATTACTCAGATGTTCGTCGAAGCTCTTTCCCCAGTACGATTATGTCATCCAGATACACCAAACAGGTCTTTCCAGTGTAGTCGCTTGAGCACATGGTCCATTAATCTTTCAAAAGTGGCAGGAGCGTTGCATAACCCAAGTAGCATTACCGTAAATTGCCATAGATGCGTTGCCGGCACTAAACGCTGTCTTCTCTTTATCTTCTTCACTCACTTCTACTTGCCAATACCCACTCTTAAAGTCAAGTGTTGAGAACCATTCTGTGCCAGTTAAGGAGTCCACAATTATCATCGATCCTGTTCAAAAGGTAGCTGTCTTTCTTTGTGACATCGTTTAATCTCCGATAGTCCACGCAGAACCGCAACTGGCCATCCTTCTTCTTCACGAGTACCACCCGAGAGCTCCATGGACTTGCTGATGGTTCGATAACATCGCTTTCACTCATTTCCCTAATTATTTGGCCAACAGCGTCACGTTTGGCTAGTGTTGGAACGCTTCGAGGAGCTTGACGAATTGGTCTTGCATCACCGGTATCAATGCTATGCTTCACTACGTTGTTCCTGCACAGTTTTGTTGCCATCCTTGTCGAATATGTTGGAGTATTTGCGAATCATCTGACTGGCCTGGTGCTTGGACTTGTCTTCCAACCCTTGCGTCCATGCATTGATATCTTCCTCCATCTTCTTACTGCCAATAGAGTCCGTTCCAAGTGAATCATTGCTGTTAATAATGGCTTCTACCTCTTGACATTGCCCTAATACAGTTCCACTAGGAATTTTACACTGATGATCTGAAGTCAAGTCAATACTCTCGCTAAGGATGCATCCCATTCTTTCGTGTCTTAGCCAGAGGTTTTTCCAATAAGTAAGTCCAGTGTAGAATTTTTGTGCTGCTTCGACAACCCACAATTTGTTTGTCCCACAATCCTCCATTAATT